>CM061549.1:38317774-38917774 GCA_030864215.1 Capsicum pubescens
TCTATAATCTATATCTGTATCTATAATTTATAATATATTAAAAATGTGAAGGACCTTAAAAATGTTGTTTGAACTTTTTGCCCTTCATTAAAAGTTTTTTCTTTAGAAAAAATCGTCTTTTTACTATTTTTTTAATATTTAAGAGCTGAAAATTAATTAAATATATTTATGGTAAAACTTTTTCTTATTAGAAGTCATAATAATTAATGACAACTAATACTTTTTCATTAGTTTAAGAATTCTAAATCAACTAAATTTAATTTTAAGAAGATTTGAAAAATCTAAAAATAAATATAAAAGCGTTAGAATAAGAAAAACGCAAAAAAGGATCCATCAACTACTTAAAACTTCTAATGGTAAAATATATACGTGCTTACACTAAAATATATATTTATGTTTACGTGATTATATTAAAATGTGAAGAATCTTTGAAAAGTGATTTAAACTTTTACACTTTATTAAAAATCGTCGCAATAAATAAAATCACTTAATTTTAAATAATCAAATGTTACACGCGCAAGACAAGTGCGATTAAACTAGTATATTTTAAAAGCTATTTGTAATATTTAGTGATTTTTTAACATTATAGTTTTTTGGGGGACAAAGCTATTCTCAATCAAAACATAGAACAACTCAGGCAAATACTGCCTATAAAATGTAACGATCTGTCGTGTCAAAAATTAGTTTGGAGTTATAAAATTGGGGACCCATATGTGGGATTCAAAACTAATAAAAAAGAAATAAAATGTCAATATTTTTTTAAAAAAATTAATTGGGTCAAGTTAAAAGAATCAAACGAATTGAAATGAAGAAAATACTTTTTTTAACACTAACTAAAACGAAAAAACGTCAAGTTAATGATTTGCTAATTGGTATGAAGTACATAAAAATACAAAATACTTTTAAATCTTTATAGTCATAAATTAAGGATATATAAAATATATCAAAACTATTCTTTAATTTTATGGCCTTGAACGTATATATAAAAATTTAAAGTTAAAGAATAGTCAAAAAAAAAATTCTTTTCCAACAAACTAAAAGAAAAATAAGACAAATAAATTAAAATGATATATATGGTACCTCATGTCATTAGCTTGCAAACATGTGCAAAACCGCAACCCGTGTTATGACTAATGACTCATTTGGTATGAGAGATGGGAGATAACTAATTTCAAATTTAATTTAGATGATTTTATTTCATATTTGATTGGGATAAAGTCACGAGATAACTTATTCTACAACCATAAAATTATTTTTAATCCACATTGCAAATGAAATAACAATCTTGAAATAACTTGTTACTACCTAAAACAAACCCTATCTGATTAATGGATTATCTATGAGCAAACAAGAAAAAAAATTTAAAAATATATTCTATAATTTTCTGCCCTTGAACATGCATATAAAAAGTTGAACATAAAGAATTATCAAAAAAAAGTTTTTATATCCAACAAACTAAAAAGAAAAATAAGATAAATAAATTAAAAAAATTTGACATATAGTACAACTCAGCCCCCAATCCTCAAAACTCCATCTGAATCAAGTGAGGCTTCCTTATCCTCCCTACACAACACTTTATCTTTGATACAAGTGCGACTATTGTAGACACCTAATTTCGTCCCTCCCCGATATTGTTTTTACCTATTGTTTACTTTATCCTACCGTGTACCCTCACCCGTGTGATAATCCCTCCACAAAATGACAAAAATAACAACCCTCTAACTAATTTTGTCTTATCTTAATATTCTAACAACCCAACCAACCAAAAATTGACAACACATCCTAACAACCTACCCAATCAAAATAAAACACATCACTCTACCCCACCTACCCTACCCCTACCCCCTACCCGTGGAACTCACACACTCCATATATATTTTTCATCGTCTTCTTCACAGGGGGGAGACATCATCTTAAAAAAAAAAAAAAAAAAAGGGAGCTCACGTCATTCTTAAAAGAGGGTCCATTTTCCTCTGCTTTTCTTTTTCTTCTTCGCACAAAAATACATACATCCACAGCACACAAGGAAAAGGGGAGCTGGTCATTTCTCGTTTTCAATTCATCACAATACACACTCGCACCATTTTCTTCCTCGCAACACACACAACTACACGAAAAACAAGCACACACAACACACGACATCTTACACAAACAATCGATAGAGGAAAAGATCGAGAAGGGTAAGAAATAGAGAAAAATAGTGCGAATCAATAGGAGACGGGCAAAAACAGTAGAAGTTAGAGAGATTCGAGATCGAGAGTAAAAGAAAATGAGGCTCCGGCGAGTTATCTCACCGGAAGTTGACTGAGAACCGTCCCCTAGGTGTTGTTATCACTGTTACGACGGATTCGAAATCAGAAAACACCACCAGCTCCATTTCTAACCCACGTGCCATCGATTTCCATTTTCGATCCAACTGCTCGTCGGAATCTCACCGGATCGGAATTGGTTATCCACCGCCAAAAAATACCCCCCACCGCGAAGATCACTGCTTTGATTCAGTGGAGAAACTACCATCGAACAGTGAATCGTTCGTCCTTGGTTGTTCTGTTTTTGCATTATTGAGTTGAGGTCGTTGTTGGGTTCGAGGTTTGCGTGGTCCCGATTCGTGGCTCCTTCTTTATGTATTGTTGAAATTCCTCAAAGAAAACTCGTGACTAAGCCCCTATTTGAGGTCCAATTCTATCTTATTCTCATTTTGATTTCATCATATACGTGTGATCGATTGATATCGTCTCAATTTGCTTATTTTGGGTGTGATGTGAATAATTAATGTGGAATTATTTGGTTGTGGATTGTTGAAAAGGATAATCATGAACTGTTATATTGCAACCTTGAACGAAATTTGGGGGAATTGATAATCGAATAAGTTAAACATTGATTAGTTTTGATTCATTATTGGATAGTGTTGAAATTGACAATATCGTGCTTTAGATCGTTAAATGGGTAGGTAAATACTAAGTTTGGGTAGGCCAATTGTAGAAATGGAAGATGGTGATTTGTTGAATGTGTGAATATTTGTTGAATGTTTCTTTCTATTTTACCTCACAAGATTGAGAAATGTATTCATTTTATCGGGGAATGCCCCGAGATCTTATATACTTATTCACCGGGGAATGCCCCGACGTATCATGTTGGCGAAAAATGATCGTGATGAAGGCCCGCGGAATCGGGTAAGGCATTGGAGCTTAATCTAGATATAGTTTAGACTAGGATTTATATTTTCTTATTTTTCTATTTTTTGGACTGTATAATTGGACTGGACTTTACATTTTTGGATTGTTTTGTTTTGTTTCTTGTTTGATTATTTTGCGTGCTTTTGTGTGGTTTATACATTTCGTAATGCCGAAATAGTTGATACACTCTACCAAGCGACCGTGGTTGAACCACGGGATCGAGGGGTGCCTAACACCTTCCCCCCGATCAATAGAATTCCTTAGCCGGAGTCTCTGTTCGCAAACCAGTTTAAAGAGTCAAATGGTTTTGAAAAGGATTTTCCAATGGTGACTTGGCACACCAGATTATGCCAAGTGGCGACTCAGAACAAAAATGTTAATAATCCTTTTCCAAAATAAATTTTTATTTTTGTCACTTAAATAATAAAACCCTTTTTCAAACATTAAAACATAAAATTTTTTTTGAGTACGTTAAAAAAGGGGTGTGACAGCTCTGGCGACTCTGCTGGGGACTATTTCAGAATCCGAGCTTTTTTGGAGTCGTATCGGCTTTGTTTGGCATTACGAGTGTATAAGCATTGTTTGTGATTTTTGTTTGTGTTTTCACTTTTGTGCGTTTTCGTGCTCTTTGTTTACAGTATTTATTCTATGTGTTATCGCTTTATATCTGGCATCATTTGCATAACCCGAGTCAATTCTTTCCGCAACAAGTCTCGGAGCGCACGTCGTGCGCACGAATTTTAGTTGAATCACCTTTATTTTAGAGGGGGAGCCGTTGGATGTATGGAGTAGGTGGAAAGCAAAGCAGTCACTATCGACCATATGCTACCCCGAACGGTCTTGTTAGTTAACCACAACGTAGGTCAGCCTTTAGGTCATTCTTATTGTGCATCATATTGAGACCTAGCGGGGTCCAGTTGGTCCTTTGTAGGAGACTCACCTTTAAAGCATCCCTACGTGGTAAATGTTGCATCTTTGAGAGTAACGTGGTCATTTGACGGATCGATTTGGGGAAAACATGTGTTAGAAGTAAAGTGTGAAGAAAAAAAAAAGTGAGTCGAAAAGAATGAATCAAAAAAAAGTGTCGTAGTTTATTTTAGAGTTCTTTATGGCTTTTGTTCTTCACGATCCAAAACTCAAAAGGATTTTTTTTACGTTTTGCATTTATCTTCCCAAAGTACCGTAAGTTCAACAAAAAAAAATGAAAAAAAAAAGAGTTTTGTTTGCCTTTTCTACTTATTTGTCAAAAACAAAATACCAAAAAGATTTTTTTTATATAATTGGTGGTGTCAGTCTTAGTTGAAATGTCTAGTTGAAAATCCAAAAAGTTTTCACTCATTTGTTTTTGGTTGTCTCTTAAGTTAGGGTCAATTTATTAGTTAATCGCTAATTGTCCAATCTGGACGAACTATGCATACCTGATTCCTGTCCCTCGGGGCGGGATACGTAGGCAACCCTCGGTGGGTACAGTAACCTTTATTTTGGCCTTCGTCTTAGTATTAGGTTATGTCTTCTACCCCATAACCTAAAGTTATTAGCCAAGTAGGCTGATTTTATTCAGCGTTACTGTTCGGAGATTAAGAGTCATGAAGCGGTCTGTCCCATCGACGTATGTCCGCATCAAATTCCTTTTGGTTGTGAACCTTTTGCTCTTATCAAATTTTTGAGATAATTTCTTATCTGCTACTACAGGATGGATCTGTCCACAAAGTCTAGAGTCCTTATGGTTGTCAAGGTACCCAAAAAGTTGATCAAGTGGTGGGGCACGTTCAATTACTCTGAAAAGCACGAAGCGAGGAAAGTGTTAGGCAATCTTGTAACACTCATGGATCTCACGCCTCGTCCAGATTTAATAGAAGCTGCATTGACTTTCTGGGATCCAAATAATTTGGTGTTTAGGTTCGGAAGTTGTGAATTGACTCCTACCCTGGCAGAAATATCTCGTTTGTTTTGGTTGACTTACATGGGTCAGCAGATGATTTTAGCCCGCAATCATACTCGTAAGAAATTCCTTCGACTCTGTGGATTAAAAGATAACAAGCATCTGGGATGTCTCAAACAATCTTGGATTTCCTTGGACTATTTGTTTGCTAGATTTGGGTCCTTAGAGGGTTTCGACTGCTTTTGGGATGAATTCTGTACTACCAAAAAAAAATCTGGGAACAACGTCGTCTTGAGGTTTTCTGTCTGGCTTTGTTGGGTATCTTGGTGTTCCCGTTAGATGAGAGGTGTATCAATACTCGTATACAATCAGTGGTGATAGCTTTATTCAAGAAAAAAGATGAGGTCACCATTGTACCAATGATCTTAACAGAAATATATAAGGCTTTAACTGAAGTAAAAGAAGGGGTACGATTTTTTTAGGGAAGTAATCTGATATTGCAGTTGTGGATGATGGAGCACTTGCATACGCCTTCTTTGATTAGAGCAGATGTGATCGACCGTTGTCTGAATGATCGAGTGCAAGCCATACAAGAAAGAATACGTTTTGATAAATTTTCTTTTCCTATTGGAGTCAATTCTTGGATCGAATTTCTCGAATCAAGAACTCCGAACAACATTCTTTGATGCTATATGTGGTTTCGTCCTAAGAAAATCTTGATGGGATCTCAAATGCAACTCTTTCTAGTTTTGATAGGACTTAACTGCACTAGGCCTTACAGTCCAAGAAAGGTGATGCGTCAGTTGGGTAAGATGCAAGACGTCCCCCCAATAATAGACCTTCTAAATGATGTAGAGTACTTTGAAGACCAAGCCGTGGTGGAAAGCAAATATGAGCAATTCTGGAATAACGCGATAAAGCTAGGTGTCGATACTCTCGAGGAAAATCCAGGATGCACCCAAAACTATGAAATCTGGCTACAATCTCTGCCCCGTGGCATTAGTAGACCCTTACTAGCCCAACTTAGAGGGTTAATACAGGAAGCAATCATGGTAGAGGATGATGAGCAGGAAGATCCGGGGGCCAAGTTGGATTTTTTAAGAGTTCAGTTGTCACGTTTGATCACAACTGTGGATGGGTGTCAGAGAAACCTTTGTGGGTGTACTCTCCAAGAGGCGGGGATACGGGCGAGAAATTTGTTCCCGGGTATCAAAACGTTGTTGCAGGATATGTTGCAAAGTCTGAGGGGAAAAGTGGGGACTTCACAGATGGGTTCATCTCAGCCGGGGGCGTCACGCAGGGCACCAGTTTGAAAGAGCTTGTCTTATATTTATGTAGTTTTGAGTCTTTTATGTTTCTGTCATTGTAGGTTGGTGTCTGTGTTAAGTCAGAGTCAAGTTGTTTTAATATTCGGGTCTTTATTGCACAGATGTCGTTAGGGGTTTAGAATGTTGTTTTGTATTTGTTGTTTAGAAGTGGTCCCAGATTCATTGTATGTTTTGCTGTCTTTCATCGAAATGTTAGGATGTTACGTCTTTCTTTTGTTTACTTGTTTTCGTTTCTCATGAAAAAAAGGAAAAAAAAACTTCAATTGTGTGATGTTTATGCATAAGCGGCCCGAACTACGCAAGATCTGATTCATGTACAACATGATACGTAGGCAACCTACTTTTGGGTTCGATCTAATCATTTTGTTTCGTTGTTTTTCATTATTTTTCCTCTTTAAAAAAAAAGCCATAAAGAATAATAAAATAAAGGTAGATAACGAGAGAAGTGGAAAGAATAGAGATGGATACGAAAAAAAAAACGAAAAAAAAAATGTAGATAAAAATTGGGATGATGTTGAAATGACCTCGCTACCCTCAAAAGTAGGTAGAAATGAACATGAATTTAGGACAATTTTACAAATGTGACTCTCATGCTTGTTGTGTGCCCTAATCCTAATGGATGTCGTCTTTGATGAGCATGTTCTTTCAGATAACAGTGGTAGGTTTGCAGCACTCTGGCTAGTCACCCATACTTCACTAGATCCAAAGAAAAGTTTTGTCATGGCTAGCAGGGAGATTGAAAATTCGTTCATTGACCCGGATCAGGATCACAGAGAAGAAAGTTTAAAACACAATGATGAGGTGGTAAGGCTCAGGCAACAATTGATAGATTTGCACCGGGCATGGGCCAGCGGAATGCCTCCTCCTCCGCTCCCTGAAGGTCTTGGGAATATCTCTAATTGCCCACCGCTCTCTCAGGCACAATTCTCTGGTCTTACTGAGTCACCTGAGCACGCGCCAGGATTCACTCCGCGACATTATTATCCTGGCAATTCTGGTGTGCCCTTGGCAGCTCCCCAATCAAGACCAGCTGCTCATCCAGCGCCACCGATCACACCGGTATTCGTGGCCCCGCCACCACATGAAACTCTCATATATGTTGTGCGTCCCACAATGAGGCTTCCTCGGTCTGCCAGTGAGCCAGTATTGAAGGTTCCAGATAGTCAGTATGATGCCCCGGAGCCGACTTTGAGAATGAATGAATCGTATGGGTACATTCAGCCACCTGCATTTCCATTTGATTCAGAGAAACCTGTCGCAACAGAGGAATAGGAAGTCATAGCGCGGAAGTTGAAAAGCTTAGAACAGGCCATGAGAAATTTGCAGGGAATCGGAGGTTATAAGAGTGTTTCTTATAAAGATTTGTGCATGTTCCCAGACATCAACCTTCCCCTCGGTTTTAAAATGCCTAAGTTCGAGAAGTATGCAGGACACGGTGATCCCGTGGCCCACTTGAGACGCTATTGCAACCAGTTGAGGGCTGCAGGAGGAAGGGAAGAGCTGCTCATGGCTTTCTTTGGCGAGAGTCTTTCTGATCTGGCTTCAGAATGGTTTATCGATCAAGATATCGACAAGTGGAACAGCTGGGACGAATTGGCTTCTGAGTTTGTGCAACATTTTCAGTATAACATCAACCTGATTCCGGAACGAAAAATCTTTGGTCAACATAAAGAAGAAAAGCACTGAGGGTTTTAGGGAATACGCGATAAGGTGGCGTGAACAGGCCGCCAGGGTAAAGTCTCCGATGAAAGAAAGTAAGTTGCTAGAGGTTTTCATTCAGGCACAGGGTGAGATTTATTTTCAATATTTACTCCCGGCAATGGGAAAGTCTTTTATTGAAGTCCTCAAAATGGGGGAGATGATAGAGGACGGAATTAAGACAGGACGAATAGTGAGTTTTGCCGCATTGAAAGCCACCACACAAGCGATTCAAGGTGGATCTGGCGTATTTGGAGGTAAAAAGAAGAAAGAGGACGTGGCGACTGTTGTAGCTGGAACCCATTCCTATCCCAAAAGACCACCTCGCCCCTATCCCCAATCCCAAGCCCAAGTCTACGCCCAAGCTCCATATATTCCTCCCCACTATTACTACCCTCCACAAAACCCTTTATATACCATTCGACCACCCCCGTACCCAGTATATAGCGCGCAGCCATATGCCCAAACCCCTTCTTACCCTCAGTGGCGCGTGCAAGCTCCAGAAAATTGCCCATTCGCTCCACCGAATTACCAAAACCCCTCCAGACCTGGTTTTCAACCTAGGCCCGAGTATAGGAAAGAGAAGGCGGTCAAAAATTAATTCATACCTCTTGGGGAGTCATATGCTAGTTTGTTTGATAGGTTGAAAAAGTTGAAGGTTTTAAGCCCTATTCAAGGAAGGCTTTTAAATCCACCGCCGAGGAATCTCGATTATTCTTTAAGGTGTGCGTGCTGTTCTGATATGCCCGGCCATGATATCGAGAAATACTGGCATTTAAAGAGAGTTGTCCAAGATTTAATTGACACAAATCAGATGCAGGTCCAGGCCCCGAAAGGCCCAAATATTAACCAGAATCCATTGCCAACCCATGCTGAAGCCAATATATTAGAATTGATATATGACGGGAAGGAGTCTTCGAGGGGTTATAAGCCTATTGTCAAGATACAGACCATTGAGGAGATATCGGTGAATGTAGCGGAGTCTTTGAAAGCAATGTCATTGAGCCAGGAAGGAATGAGAGAAGATAAAGCCCAAGAAATCACAAAGAAAGCTCTTATCACAGTACAGAGCGCCAGAAGGTATGTTGATTCAAGTCAGGATAAACCTAAGTTGACGGTGGTGGGAGCTCTGAGTCAGCCTATCTTGACGGTGAAAGGAGCACTGGCAGCGCCTATTGTCCTCAAACCGGTGACCCAACCTCCGATAGTTGATACGAAAAGGATTCCCTGGAATTATGGATGGACCGTGATGACCTATCATGGGAAAGAAGTAGTGGAAGATGTAGATGAGGTAGGGGGTTTGACTAGGTCAGGAAGATGTTTCGTGCCTGAAAGCTTAAGAAAGTCCAAGCCAACGGTGAGTGGACCGTCATCTATCAAAAAGCCTATCACCGAAGAAGAATCCGAAGAATTTTTGAAAAAGATGAAATTGCCAGAGTATTCAATATTAGACCAGTTGAAGAAAACCCCTGCTCAAATTTCCCTTTTATCTTTGTTGTTGCACTCCAAGGAGCATCGTGATGTTTTACTGAAGGTATTAAATGAAGCATATGTTCCAAGGGAGATTACAATCAACCACCTTGAGAAAATGGTTGGAAAAATCTTTGAGGTCAATCGGATTAGCTTTTCTGACGATGAATTGCCTATTGAAGGTACAGGGCATAACCGGGGCCTTTACATTACAGTGAAGTGTGAAGACTTCTATGTCACTCATGTTATGATTGATGGAGGTTCAGGTGCAAATATTTGCCCTATTTCTACTTTGAAAAAGCTGAATATTGGTGCTGAGAGGATCAGGCCCAACAATGTATGTGTCAGGGCTTTCGATGGTGCAAAATCAAATTCCATTGGCAAAATAAAACTAGTGTTGACCATAGGGCCTGTTGAGTTCTCCATAGAGTTTCAAGTATTGAATGTAGACTCCTCTTACAATCTGTTGTTGGGAAGGCCGTGGATCCACAAGACCAAGGCGGTTGCATCTACACTGCACCAAATGATTAAGTTTGAGCATGACAGGCAAGAAGTAGTTATTCATGGTGAAGGAGATTTATCAGCCTACGAAGATTCTCCCTTGTCTCTTATTGAAGCAAATAACGTAGAGGAGACATTCATCTATCAAATTTTTGATACAGTGCCAGCGAATCGTATCCTTGAATGGCAGGCTATACCGGGACCGCAATTGTTTTCTACTTCTATCATGATGGTGAGTGAACTTTAGAAATACGGATTTGAGCCAGGAAAGGGTTTGAGAGCGTCTCTGCACGGTATAGTTTATCCCATATGTCCGAGTGAGAACGTGGGCACGTTTGGTCTAGGATTTGAGCCTATAGCTGAAGATCTGAAGAAAGCCAAGGGAAGGAAAAAGGAAATATGGTCACTTTCTCGCCCAATGCCACTACTCAGTGAATCATTTGTTAAGAGCAGTATCACGAAGCATGTGGAATTTGAGGTTGAATTGGTTGATGACTTCCAGAACCTTTGTATGGAAGTTGATATGGTCGAAGCAGGAGAAGGTACCAGTATGGCAGACGTGCAATTCATAGGTCCTGCTGTCCGGCTCAATAATTGGGAAGTCACTCATCTCCCCGTCAGGAGGGAGTTTTGGTAGTTTATTTTGTTTTTCTTTCTGTTTATCCGAGTTATTTCAGTGTTGTAATTAAGATTTTAGTTTGTTTATGTTATGTTGGCATCTATGTTTAAACCCTTCTATCTTTTACTTAATGAAATGCAATGTCCCTTTTGTTTTGGGTCTAATATATTTTGTTTTTCTTTTTGCACAGTTCTTTTTATGCTGATTCTAATGACATGACATGCATGCGGAATTTTCAGCCTGATCTTAAAATCCAAACTAATCAAGATGTAATGAAGCAGGATGGGGAATATGATGAAGAAAAAGCACTAGAGGAAATAAGCAAAGAGTTGGAACAATTTGAAGATAAACTGAATCCTAATTTGAATGAGACTGAGCTAATAAATCTGGAGAATCAAGAAGATGTTAGGGAAACTAAAATCAGTGTACATGTTTTGCCACATCTAAAAAAGAGAATGATTCAAGCATTAATTGATTATAAGGATGAATTTGCATGGTCTTATGATGATATGCCCAGTTTAAGCACTGAATTAGTAGCTCACAAGTTGCCAACTGATCCCGCGTTCCCCCTGTCAAACAGAAGTTGAGGAAGTTTAAAACCGATGTAAGCATTAAAATCAAAGAGGAAATCATGAAACAACTTGAAGCCAAAGTAATTCGAGTGTCTCGTTATCCCATGTGGTTATCCAATGTTGTTCCCGTACCAAAAAAAGATGGCAAAATTCGAGTGTGTGTTGATTATCGTGATTTGAACAGAGCAAGTCCGAAAGATGATTTTCCACTGCCCAACATCTACATTTTGTTAGACAACTGTGCTAAACACGAGGTTGCCTCTTTTGTGGATTGCTATGCCGGATATCACCAGATCATTATGGATAATGAAGACGCGGAGAAGACGTCTTTTATCACACCATGGGGAACTTATTATTATCGAGTGATGCCGTTCGGTTTGAAGAATGTTGGAGCAACATACATGAGAGCCATGACCACTATGTTTCATGACATGATGCATAAGGAGATTGAGGTCTACGTGGATGATGTGATTATTAAGTCAAAAAGTCAGGCCGACCATGTTAAATATTTAAGAAAGTTCTTTAAGAGGCTTCGCAGGTATAATCTCAAACTCAACCTGGCCAAATGTGTATTTGAAGTTCCATCTGGAAAGCTGTTGGGGTTTGTAGTCAGCCGTTGGGGAATTGAATTGGATCCTTTAAAAATCAAAGCCATTCAGGATTTGCCCTCACCCAAGAATAGAACGGAGGTGATGAGTTTGCTTGGTAGACTGAACTACATTAGCAGGTTTATTTCTCAACTCACAACCACCTGTGAGCCCATATTCAAGTTGCTGAAAAAGAGTGTTGCGGTAAAATGGACTGAAGAATGTTAGGAAGCGTTCGATCGAATCAAAAGATATTTGTCAAATCCGCCAGTGTTGGTACCCCCGGAGCCTGGTAGGCCTTTGATCTTATATTTATCAGTCATGGACAATTCTTTTGGTTGTGTCTTGGGTCAACATGATGTCACAGGCAAAAAAGAGCAGGCTATTTATTATCTTAGCAAGAAGTTCACCGCATATAAGGCCAGGTATACTCTTCTTGAAAGGACGTGTTGTGCCCTAACTTGGATAGCACAGAAGTTGAAGCACTATCTCTCATCCTATACTACTTATCTCATCTCTCGCATGGATCCTTTGAAGTATATCTTTCAGAAGCCTATGCCGACAGGTCGATTGGCAAAGTGGAAAATATTGCTTACCGAGTTCGACATCGTATATGTGACTCGAACTGCCATGAAAGACCAAGCCTTGGCAGATCATCTTGCTGAGAATCCCATCGATGAAGAGTATGAGCCATTAAAGACATATTTTCCTGACGAAGAAGTGTCGTGTGTCGATGAAGTCGTTATAGATGTTGATCCAGGTTGGAGGTTATTCTTCGATGGAGTTGTAAATATGAAAGGAGTCGGAATAGGTGCGGTTCTTATCTCTGAATCGGGACAACATTTCTCGGTAACAGCACAACTTCGATTCTACTGTACTAACAATATGGCAGAGTATGAAGCCTACATCCTTGGTTTGAGGTTAGCTGTTGATATGGGAGTCCAAGAATTATTGGTGTTGGGATATTCAGATTTTCTCGTCCATCAAATTCACGGCGATTGGGAGACGCGAGATTTGAAACTCATCTCGTATCGACAATGCTTGCAGGAGCTATGTCGACGATTTGTGTTAGTAAAATTTAGGCATATTCCAAGGATTCATAATGAAATTGTTGATGCTTTAGCCACTCTGTCTTCAATGCTCCAACATCCTGACAAAGCCTATATCGATCCAGTGCATATACAGAGTCGTGATCAGCATGCTTACTGTAATGCAGTTGAAGAAGAGCTCGATGGAGAACCTTGGGTTTTGTATATCAAGCGGTACATTCAGTCAGGAGAATACCCAGCATATGCCACCAACGATCAAAAGAGGACTATTAGGCGTTTGGCTAGTGGATTTTTCTTAAGTGGGGGAATCTTGTATAAGAGGACCCCAGATCTGGGACTTTTAAGGTGTGTAGATGCAAAAGAAGCATCGGCAATCATGGTTGAAATACACTCTGGAGTATGCGGGTCGCATATGAATGGTTATGTCTTGTCAAAGAAGATTCTTCGACCAGGTTATTACTGGCTTACTATGGAGAGGGATTCTATTCAATTTGTTCGAAAGTGTCATCAATGTCAGGTGCACGGCGATTTGATACATTCTCCTCCTGTTGAGTTGCATGCAATGGCCGCTCCATGGACGTTCGTGGCTTGGGGAATGGATGTGTTTGGACCGATTGAGCCGAAGGCATCAAATGGACATAGATTCATTTTGGTAGCCATTGACTACTTCACAAAGTGGGTGGAAGCAGTAACTTTCAAGTCAGTGACAAAGAAGGTTGTGGTAGATTTTGTTCATGCCAATATCATTTGTAGATTTGGAATTCCTAAGATGATCATTACAGACAATGCTGCCAATCTCAATAGTCATTTGATGCAAGAAGTGTGTCAACAGTTTAAGATCGCACATCGAAATTCTACTCCATATCGCCCAAAGGCCTATGGTGCTGTAGAAGCCGCCAATAAAAATATAAAAAAGATACTGCAAAAAATGGTACAAGGTTCTAGAGAGTGGCATGAAAAGTTGTTGTTTGTATTGCTAGGTTATCGCACCACTGTTCGCACTTCAACAGGGGCAACTCCATATTTATTAGTGTATGGGACAGAAGCAGTCATCCCTGCAGAAGTTGAAATTCCCTCTCTTCGAGACATTGTAGAAGCAGAGATTGATGATGACGAATGGGTAAAAACCCGACTGGAATATTTGAGTTTGATCGAGGAAAAAAGGCTAACGTCCGTGTGTCATGGCCAGTTGTATCAGAGGAGGATGGCTCGTGCGTATAACAAAAAGGTCCGTCCCAAGAATTTTGAAGTTGGTCAGTTGGTATTGAGACGTATCCTTCTTCACCAGGTTGAAGCGAAAGGCAAGTTCTCCCCTAACTGGCAAGGTCCCTTCGTTGTGAAGAAAGTGTTACCCAATGGAGCCTTATATTTGACAGATATTGAAGGCAAAATGGCAGAAATGGCTATCAATGCTGATGCGGTCAAAATATACTATATATGATATTTGGTCCTTTGTTTGATTTTATTGTATGTTTAGTACTTGCATTTTTTAAGATTGATATGATGAAGGCATTTTATTCTTCTATCCAAACATTGTGTCATCCTTCGTTTACCCGTTTGAGCTTCGTTTTAATTTCTTTTTCATATCCCTCTTTTGGAATCAAAATAGAGTCAAAGATAAATGTCAAGAAAATAATAATAAAAGAAAGAGTTCGAAAATAAAAGAGAAAAAAAATCAAATCAAAACAAAGAACAAGCTGATGGAACTACGTCTGACCTGATTCTCCTCTCTCGGGAGTGAGATACGTAGGCTGCCCTATTTCGGGCTCGGTCAAACCAAATAAAGATTTAAGATTCACCCAGTCAACAAAACTGGGGCATGAGTTAACATGTTGTTTGAGTCGATTCCAAAAGTTGTAAGTACCACCCCCACTTCAAATGTCGTTCGAACCCCTTGCCATCTTTTTCTAACCTTATCCAAAAGTCAAGTTACAACCAAAAAAAGTCCTTCAAATCAATTTTTTTGATAATGTTAAGGCTAAGCATGCAATGGATATGATGATACATTGTGAAGTGCCACTGGTCTCCCCCTCAGCATAAGAAATCAGGAAAAAAATACAAAAATGAGAGAGTCTTATTGGTGAAGACCCCCGTGGGCATCATAAGGCAGTGGTGAGTTGAGAGAAAATGAAAATGAGAGAGTCTTATTGGTGAAAACCTTTGCAGGCACCATAAGGCGATGGTGAGTTGAGAAAAATACAAAAATGAGAGAGTTTTATTAGCGAAAACCCTTACGGGCACCATAAGGCGATGGTGAGTGGAGGGAAATAAAAATGAGAGAGTCTTATTAGTGAAAACCCTCACGGCCACCGTAAGGCGATGGAGAGTTCAAGAGAAAAGTGAAAAGTGAAAAGAAAGAGATTTGTTGGCAAAAGTCATTTAAGATGTCGACAATCGAATGTGATGAATGAGTCCAATGGATTTGAAGAAGCGGCTCAGCGGCAAAGCCACGAACTCAACAACAAATGGGGAGTTTGGATAGGAAGATCAGGCAGCTCAATCCAAAATGCATGTCATACTCATTGGAGTTGGTTGTCGTATTCAGATAAGTTTTCTTTTGGAATATGGGACATTGCCCTTTTCTTTCATTTACATATTCAAGATTTTTGTCTTTTTATGTCATTTATCAAAATAAAAGTCACCATCATTTCTTTACATTTTTAAGTCAAGTCTGTGTCAAAACAAGCGAGAAAGGATTTCAAAATTTACTACCAGTCTTTTCAATTATATGAGGAAAAGCCAAGGACTGGCACAGGAAAGAAATATGATTGTAATTCAACATGAAGTAAAGAAAGTCTATCAACTGACAGACTGTTGGATTCGTGAAAGCATTCAGATTTGGAAAAAGTGTGCACTTCAGAGGCATGGTAAAATGGAAGCCCATTGTTCGAGTCAGAACTCACCTCCCTCAATTTGGATCCGGGTCAATGATGCGGCAAGACAGGGCAAGTGTCAGTGATTTGGAACGAAGATGAAAGGAACGAGTGCTGGGCAGATACCTGAGAAGCCAAGAGCGGCAAGCCACCACTAAGTTTTAACTGACAAATTGTCTTTGTTGAAATAGGGGCAAATTCGCTTCACTTAATTTCAGCTACCATTGGAAATGCGCATCCGTGAGATTTTACTTCATGTTCAGGACCCTCCTGAAAAATGGGACTTTACTTTATGTTCAGGACCCTCCTGAAGAATGGTATTTTACTTTTTGTTCAGGATCCTCCGGAAAAATGGGATTTTACCTTATGTTCAGGAACCTCCTGAAGAATGGAATTTTACTTTTGTTCAGGACCCTCCTGAAAAATGGGATTTTACTTTCTGTTCAGGACCCTCCTGAAAAATGGGATTTTACCTTATGTTCAGGACCCTCCTGAAGAATGGGATTTTACTTTTTTTCAGGACCCTCCTGAAAAATGGGATTTTACTTTATGTTCAGGACCCTCCTGAAAAATGGGATTTTACCTTATGTTCAGGACCCTCCTGAAGAATGGGATTTTACATTTGTTCAGGACCCTCCTGAAAAATGGGATTTTACTTTATGTCCAGGACCCTCCTGAAAAATGGGATTTTACCTTCTGTTCAGGACCCTCCTGAAAAATGGAATTTTACTTTATGTTCACCTAATTTCGTCCCTCCCCGATATTGTTTTTACCTATTTTTTAACTTATCCTACCGTGTACCCTCACCCGTGTGATAATCCCTCCACAAAATGACAAAAATAACAACCCTCTAACTAAGTTTGTCTTATCCTAATATTCTAACAACCCAACCAACCAAAAATTAACAACACATCGTAACAACCTACCCAATCAAAATAAAACACATCACTCTACCCCACCTGCCCTACCCCCTACCCCCTACCCGTGGAACTCACACACTCCATATATATTTTTCATCTTCTTCTTCACAGGGGGGAGACATCGTCTTAAAAAAAAAAAAAAAAAAGGGAGCTCACGCCATTCTTAAAAAGAGGGTCCATTTTCCTCTCCTTTTCTTTTTCTTCTACGCACAAAAATACATACATCCACAGCACACAAGGAAAAGGGGAGCTGGTCATTTGTCGTTTTCAATTCATCACAATACACACTCGCACCATTTTCTTCCTCGCAACACACACAGCTACACGAAATACAAGCACACACAACACACGACATCTTACACAAACAATCGATAGAGGAAAAGATCGAGAGGGGTAAGAAATAGAGAAAAATAGTGCGAATCAGTAGGAAACGGGCAAAAACAGTAGAAGTTAGAGAGATTCGAGATCGAGAGTAAAAGAAAATGAGGCTCCGGCGAGTTATCTTGCCGGAATTTGACTGAGAACCGTTCCCTAGGTGTTGTTATCACTGTTACGGCGGATTCGAAATCAGAAAACACCACTAGCTCCATTTCTAACCCATGTGCCATCGATTTCCATTTTCGATCCAACTGCTCATCGGAATCTCACCGTATCAGAATTGGTTATCCACCGCCAAAAATACCCCCCACCGCGAAGATCACTGCTTTGATTCAGTGGAGAAACTACCATCGAACAGTGAATCGTTCGTCCTTAGTTGTTCTATTTTTGCATTATTGAGTTGAGGTCGTTGTTGGGTTCGAGGTTTGCGTGGTCCCGATTCGTGGCTCCTTCTCTATGTATTGTTGAAATTCCTCAAAGAAAACTCGTGACTAAGCCCCTATTTGAGGTCCAATTCTATCTTATTCTCATTTTGATTTCATCATATACGTGTGATCGATTGATATCATCTCAATTTGCTTATTTTGGGTGTGATGTGAATAATTAATGTGGAATTATTTGGTTGTGGATTGTTGAAAAGGATAATCATGAACTATTATATTGCAACCTTGAACGAAATTTGGTGGAATTGATAATCGAATAAGTTAAACGTTGATTAGTTTTGATTCATTATTGGATAGTGTTGAAATTGACAATATTGTGCTTTAGATCGTTAAATGGGTAGGTAAATACTAATTTTGGGTAGGCAAATTGTAGAAATGGAAGATGGTGATTTGTTGAATGTGTGAATATTTGTTGAATGTTTCTTTCTATTTTACCTCACAAGATTGAAAAATGTATTCATTTTATCGGGGAATGCCCCGAGATCTTATGTACTTATTCATCGGGGAATGCTTCAACGTATCATGTTGGCGAAAAATGATCGTGATGAAGGCCCGCGGAATCGGGTAAGGCATTGGAGCTTAATCTAGATATAGTTTAGACTAGGATTTATATTTTCGTATTTTTCTATTTTTTGGACTGTATAATTGGACTGGACTTTACATTTTTGGATTGTTTTATTTTGTTTATTGTTTGATTATTTTGCGTGCTTTTGTGTGGTTTATACATTTCGTAATGCCAAAATAGTTGATACACTCTACCAAGCGACCGTGGTTGAACCACGGGATCGAGGGGTGCCTAACACCTTCCCCCCGGTCAACAGAATTCCTTAGCCGGAGTCTTTGTTCGCAAACCAGTTTAAAGAGTCAAATGGTTTTGAAAAGGATTTTCCAATGGTGACTTGGCACACCAGATTATGCCAAGTGGCGACTCAGAACAAAAATGTTAATAATCCTTTTCCAAAATAAATTTTTATTTTTATCACTTAAATAATAAAACCCTTTTTCGAACATTAAAACATAAAAAAAAAATTGAGTACGTTAAAAACGGGGTGTGACAACTATGCAGATCAATGTGTGTACAAGTGCAGCAAATTATCATCCTAGGAAGTTCAATGTTGAGACGTGAGATGGACCAAAGACACACCCAAAGCCGCCCATTTTCTTATTTGCTATACTAGAGGGGTGGCCATTGAAGGCTTTTCATTAAAGGGGCACTTTTGTCATTTTAAGTCTAAATTGTTATGTAATATAAATAGAACAAGATAGGTCTTTTGAGGATTGGTTAATTATTGCTGTAAGTCTTGACATTTGAAACACCAAAGTCCTCTCTCTACTTGAGGCAAACCGAAACTTGTAACTAGGATAGCAATTCAAGGGTGGAATCTCTTGTAATTGTTTTTTTTTTTTTAGAAACTTTGGCGCTTGAGTGGTGGAATCCTCTCTTGTGTCATCGTAAGAGTTAGGTGATCGTGTGTGGATGTGTTAGGGGTCTTAGAGTTTTATTTACTCTTTGGTTACTAGGATTTACACCACCTTTGTCTAACTATCTATCCTTTTGTTTGTTTTCATCTTGTAGTAGTTTGTATCTTGTGTTGTAAGTCGTGTGGTGTTGTCTTGTTATAACATTGTAGTTGTTCTTCATTGTTCATTATATTGTGTTGTAACTTAGATTGGTTGGCTGATTTTGGTGTCACCAACACCTTGTTAACTTGTGAAACTCGTATTCTTGTTCTTGGCCGAAACTAGCTCTCAAAGGGTCCTCGGTTTGTGCCTTGTTGAGTGGACTGTTTTGGTGTCATTTCGTGAGTTCCTACTCTCTCGTATCATTTGGTATCAGAGATAAGGCTGGTTGTGTTCCTACACTACCAATCTTGGGCTCTCTAAGTCGAAAAATAAAAATAAAAAAGAGGTGTTGAAAAGCTGAAAATTCCAAAAAGAAGAAAATTTGTACATTCTTGTTGTCTTGGCCGAAATTGTGTCTTGTTGTTGTTTTGGACGAGATTTGTGCCTAGTTTTTTTGTGATTTTTTTGTGTTCTAGTGTTAGATCTTTGTTTCCTAACACTAGAAGAGGTGTCTAAGGTCGAAAATCTCACAAAAAGAGTTGTGTTCTTGAGTTTGGTATTCTTGGCCGAGTGTTCTTGTTGTTGTTGTTGTGTTTGGCCGAGATTTGTGTCTAGATTTGAGTGTATTTTGTTGTCTTAGTTTGTTTCTAGTGCTGGTTCTATTTCTACTCAACACTTATTGAGTCTACCACCCAAGTTCTTGAGCAAGATTCCGATTGTGTTGTGGTGTTAAGTGGACGGTTTCTTGTTGTTGGTGGTGGTGTTCATCTTGTGTTCTTGTGTTGTGTTGAAGAAGTTATTGTTTGATCTTGAAGAGAGAAAAGAAGTATAAGACTTTGTGTTTGTCTTGAAAACAATTACAAGACAACACCAAAGTAGTAAAAGAAAAAGAGACATTCAAAAAGCATACTTACCAAAAAGGAGTAACAATACTTTTCAAAAATAGACAAAAGAGGAAAGAGACAAGGCTATTCCAAAAGGATGTTTTGCCAAAAGAGTACAAGTTGGTGAAAAGTTGGTAGAAGACTTTTTGACTCTTTAAAAGAGAGTCTAAAATCTTGTCCACCTACACCATAGCCGAAATATCTTCCTCAAAGGTGTAGTATTGAACATCAAAGTCTTGGAACAATTTTCTTTAACAACGTGTGTTTTGTCTTGTTACCATTTGTGTGGTGTTGTTGCTTACAGTTTAAAGACTTGAACCTTTGTTGATGTGTTGTGTGTGAGATTGTGGACTGTTTTTGGTGCTATGGAACCCGAGACCTCACACTCTCAACCCACGGGGGAACACAATGCTACTAGTATCATTTTGGCTCGCCTTAAAGCTATGTCCCGAGACATGGCTAGGATGGCCACGGGTATTGAAAAACTAGACTCGGATATGGTATCAATAAAGGGTGAAGTGTCAATAATGGGTGGGATATTGGAGAGAGTGGAAAGCCAAATAAGCCGACCTTCTACCCCTCGACATATTTCACCAACTAGTACTCTCGAGGCCATGCACCAAATGCTATATCCACCTATTACGACAAATCAAACCAACCCTTACTCCCAAATCCGAGATTATGATAGACCAAGCCACCCTCCACTTCACCAAGTCCAACAAGAAGGACTTGGAACCCAAATACCACCACCAAACCCAAGCCCTCCCATCCAAAATCCACTTGACCAAAGACCTCACTATCCAAATCCAATCCCGCCACTACAAGCTCCACTTAACCCAAATAGACCCATCCATGTTGAGGGGTATGGTAGAGGAGAAAAACATGCTGGTTATGGACCATATGATGATGTTTACATGATAAGGAAGGATATGAGGGGTAGGCAAGGTAATCCAAGGGAAGTTCACGGCCGAAAAGGAAGAGTTGGTCTTTGGAACCAACAAGGGAACCAAAACCGTGATGTAGG
The DNA here is from genome assembly GCA_030864215.1 of Capsicum pubescens. Lineage (NCBI taxonomy): Eukaryota > Viridiplantae > Streptophyta > Magnoliopsida > Solanales > Solanaceae > Capsicum > Capsicum pubescens. The sequence continues at coordinate 38,338,742 of CM061549.1, forward strand.
TCTAAATACCATCAAGGTGGGGCTTCCAACATTCAAAGGTGAGAGTGATCCAGAAGAATTTCTAGCTTGGGAGTCCACTTGTGAGAGAATCTTCCAAGTTAATGACCTTACCGAGGAGAAAAAAAGTTGTTATGCGATTACACATTTTGAGGGTTATGCTACTACGTGGTGGGAGTATGTGAAGAGATTTGGCAATGTTTTGATTGAGGGGAATCCTCCTCCTTGGTTTAGGTTAAGGTAACTCATGAGACAAAGGTACTTACCCGAGAGTTACCATCAAGATCTCCTTGCTAAGTTGTATAACTTAAGGCAAGGGAACAAAAGCACCGTGGCTTACTATGATGAATTCCAACAACTCATTTTGAAACTTGATCACCGAGGGGAGCAAGTAAGCCATGAATTCGTTTGATTCAAGGTGGGGTTGAATAGGGACATTTCCTCACGGTTGACATTTCACAAGTTTGATACCATTGATGCCATCTTCCAAGCCGCCTTGGAAGTTGAGAAGGAATTATGGGAGAAACCGAGTGTCAAGCTCAAAGGGAAATCTCCCTCGAGTTGGAACAAGGACAAAAATAACCCATACAATGTGGATAAAACAGAGGACAAGGCTGCACAAGCTGGAAACAAGGCTCACCAAAGGTACCCTCCGAGAAACGAAAGTAAACCACATTCCTCTTCTAGTTCTAAGGGTTTTCAATGTTTTAAATGCCAAGGTTAGGGACACAAGGCTAACGAGTGTCCAAATAGGAGAAATGTGATCCTAAGGGAGGGAAAATTGTACTTTATTGGGGAGGAGGTGGGACTTGAACCTAAGGAGATTGATGATCAATCTCAAGATGGAGAGAAGGTAGAACCCGAGGAGCCAAAGGAGGGGGATGAGGAAGATGTTTGGTCGTGTGAAGGTGAGATTGTAGTGCCTATGTATATGGAAAGGAAAGTCATGTTTAGTGAGGGTATATAAGAATAAGCCGAGAGTGAGGAGGATAAAGAAGGAGAGAAGCCGAGTGTTGGGATTGTGGGATTTTCCCACGAGGACTCTTTGTTGATTACTAACCGAGATACTAGCACTTTGCCTAGTATCAAATCTTCTTATGTGCAGGTTGTAGAACATATAAATCCAAGGAGCATGCTTGATGATATCATGGGACCCTTGGTTGAACATTCTAACCTTAGGAAGAGCAATGAAGAGATGATGAAAAGAGAAGAGCTTGTCGGTGATGATTGCTTGAATTTGAGGGCAAATTCCTCTCAAGATGGAGAGGATGATAAAAGTACGACTATGAAGATCAACGTGTGTACAAGTGCAGCAAATTATCATCCTAGGAAGTTTAAAGTTGAGACGTGAGATGTACCAAAGCCGCCCATTTTGTTATTTGTTACACTAGAGGGGCGACCTTTGAAGGCTTTTCATTAAAGAGGCACTTTTGTCATTTTAAGTCTAAATTGTTATGTAATATAAATAGAACAAGATAGGTCTTTTGAGGATTAGTTTATTATTGTTGTAATTGTTGACATTTGAAACACCAAAGTCCTCTCTCTACTTGAGGCAAACCGAAACTTGTAACTAGGATAGCAATTCAAGGGTGGAATCTCTTGTAATAGTTTTTTTTTTAGAAACCTTGGCGCTTGAGTGGTGGAATCCTCTCTTGTGTCATTATAAGAGTTAGGTGATCGTGTGTGGAGGTGTTAGGGGTCTTAGATTTTTATGTACTCTTTGGTTACTAGGATTTACACCACCTTTGTCTATCTATCTATCCTTTTGTTTGTTTTCATCTTGTAGTAGTTTATATCTTTGTTGTAAGCCGTGTGGTGTTGTCTTGTTATAACATTGTCGTTGTTCTTTGTTGTTCATTATATTGTGTTGTAACTTAGATTGGTTGGCTGATTTTGGTGTCACCAACACCTTGTTAACTTGTGAAACTCGTATTCTTGTTCTTGGCCGAAACTAGCTCTCAAAGGGTCCTTGGTTTATGCCTTGTTGAGTGGACTGTTTTGGTGTCATTTCGTGAGTTCCTAGTATCTATCATATCAATCTTAAATCAACCTCAATCCAATATCATCAAACCAATGAGCTCGAATTTGTTCCATCAAAGAAGATCTAGCATCCACAAATGTCAAAACACGCCCCGGTGTCGAAATATCAAGCCTAACCAACTGATTAGTTAAAAACTGAATCTCTAAGGCCAAAAGCCTCTCCTGGGTCAAAAGATGCGCCAAGCTACCCATGCTAGTCGACTTTCGGATCAAGGCATCCGCAACCACATTAGCCTTGCCCGAATGGTAGAGAATAGTCAAGTCATAATCCTTAAGTAATTCAAGCCAACGACGCTGCCTCATATGAAAATCTCGCTAGTAAAGAAGTACTGAAGGCTACGATGATCTGAGAAGATCTCACAATAGACTCCATACAAGTAGTGCCTCCACAACTTCAAGGCAAACACAACTGCACACGGCTCCAAATTATGGGTAAGAGAATTCCTCTCATGAGGCTTCAACTGACGAGACGCATGCACAATCACCTTGTCCTCCTGTATCAACACAACACCTAATCCAATATCGGAAGCATCACAAAACACGATAAATCCCACGCCCTCCTTGGACAAATCCAATATAGGAGCTGAAGTCAACAATTCATTAAGCTTTTGGAAGCTCGACTCACAAGTATCAGACCACTAGATGAAAATCTTTCTATGAGTTAACTTAGTCAAAGGAGCTACAATGAAAGGGAAACCCTCAAAAAACACTGATAATACCCGGCCAAGCCAACAAAATTTTGAATCTTGGTGGGAGAAGTAGGTCCTAACCCAATCACGAACCGCTGCAACCTTGGCTGGATTAACTTTAATACCTTCCTTAGTCACCACATGACTCAAGAAAGAAACAGAGTCCAACCAAAACTAGAGAACTTAGCATACAACTCCTCATCCCTCAATCTCTGAAGTGTTCCTTATGCTCAACCTCACTCTTGGAATACACCAAGAAATCACCTGCAAACACAATAAAAAATGAGTCGAGATATGGTCGAAACACCCGATTCATTAATTCCATGAACGAGGTAGGGAAATTGGTCAACCCAAAAGACATGACCAATAACTCATAATGATTATATCGAGTCTGAAAAGCTATTTTAGAAATATCCGAAGCTCTAATCCTTAGTTGGCGATAACCGAACCGCAAATCAATCTTCGAAAACACCACAATACCCTAAAGTTGATCAAACAAATCATTGATGCGAGGAAGAGGATACTTATTCTTAACTGTCACCTTATTCAGCTATCGATAATCAATTCACATTCGCATAAACCCATCTTTTCTCTTCACAAACAAGGCACGGGGGTACTCCAAGGTGAAACACTAGGTCGAATAAATCCCTTATCCAACAATACCTACAACTGATCCTTCAGTTCTTTCAACTCTGTTGGGGTCATCCTATTATAAGGAGGAATAAAAATGGGCTTGGTGCCCGACTCAACATCAATAATAAAATCAATATCTCGATCCTAAGGCATACTAGGAAAGTCGTAGGGAACGCCTCCATAAACTCACAGACAACACGGATAAAATTCAATGAAGGAGGCAAAACAACACTTGTGTCACGAATATGGGCCAAGTAAGATAAACATCTCCTCTCAACCAATTTACGAGCCTGAACATAAGATATGACCCTCTTAGGACCCGAATGAAGTGTACCCTTCCAAGCTATCCTTGGCACCCCCGACGAAGCTAAAGTCACAGTCTTGGAAAAACAATCTAAGACAACATAATAAGGAGCCAACTAATTCATGCCTAAAATAACATCAAAATCAACCGTATCTAATACAAGCAAACCTACCAAAATCTCACGCCTGGCAAAAGTCACAACACAAGATCTTGATACTATTTTAGATATACAATTTTCTTACCAATTGAAATATTGATACTATTTATGATTAAAGAGATAAATTTATTTGTGATTTGAAGTTTTAAAAAAATTGAATATGTTTTTGAAGTTTACAATAAATATCATCTATTCTTGATAGACAATTGCTAATTGAAAAGTTTTTTTTATGAAATCTTGATATATCTTATGATTGAAGAGACAAATTTACTTGTGATTTGAGGTAAGTTTTCTAAAATTTTAGTATGTCCTTGATGTTTACAATTTTGATAGTATCTATGATTAAAGAGATAAATTTGCTTGTGATTTGGGGTAAGTTTTCTAAAATTTTAGTATGTTATTGTTGTTTAGAATAATAAAATATTATCCATTCATGATATACAATACGAATTAAGAAGTCTTTTTTTTTTTGAAATATTGGTAGTATCTAGATTGATGAGACAAATTTGTTATTAGTGATTTGAACTAAGTTTTCAAAAATTTTAATATGTTTTTTAAATTTATAAAAATAAATTATCATGTATTTTAGATAGACAATGCTAATTAAGAATTTTTTTTTGTGATTTTAGTATGTTCTTAAAATTTAAAATAACAAAATGTATTCTTGTTAAATAATTTCTAATTGAGCAGTTTCTTATGATTTTTATTTATAATGATTCATAGATATATAGATGTGAATATTTTGCTAGTTGTTTCTTGAACAGGCTAAATATGAGCATGTACGAACCCATCAAAAGTACTCATATAGCATGTCATAAAGGGTCTAAGAAATTCAATCGCGTTGAATTTCATTGGTATTGTTATTAGAAAATTGTATGTTCTCTTGAAATGTTATTCCCAATACATCATCCTAGCCTTGTGCTTTTTCTATATTTTTGCTTTTTGAATGTGTTATTATTATCTTCTTCTTTTTTTATGAAAAAGAGATATATATACCCTGAACTATTTAAAATGTTACATATATACCCCTCGTTATACTTTGGGTACATATTTGCCCTATTGTTATAGTTTGGGGTCATATATACCCTTGTCACTAACGTGTTGGGTTCGGAATCGAGAGGGCGTCATGCGGAAGCTTAAAGTTTGCAAATTATAGAAGACAAAAATTCAGATGACAAAGAAAACAATAATAAAAACATATTATTAATATGATTTGGTCAAACGGCCTACATATGAAAAACTAATATGGAAAAATATAAAATCTATTGGGAGAAAATCTCCCCATAAACAAAACTCTTTAATGACTACAATGTGGATGCTATTGTGTTATTACTTGAGAAAAGAGATCTTCTATTTATAAAACTGTAAAATTCTTCCTCTAAGAAAGAAGAAGCCTAATAGGAAAAAAAAGATCTTTTTCGATAAGGAAATTTTTTTTCAAATAATTTTAATTATGATAGAAAATCAAATAAAGTAGGAAATTCAGGGTAAATCCTAACAAATCTCCCCTTGACCTGAATTTTCTGTCAAATCAATCTTGATCTTCTTCTTCACATAATCTTCATATATCACTGTTGTTTACCATAGTTAAAAATTGATATGAGTTAAAATTGGAGCCCTATGCATTAAAAATAAAAGCACGGGTTGATATTATTGGAGCCTTGTGTTATAAGTAAACAGAGTTAAAATTGAAGCCTTGTGCATTGAAAGTGAGCACAGGTTAAGAGTGGGGCTCATGCGTTAAAAATAAATACACGAGTTGAAAGGAGACCAAGCGTTGAAAGTAAGCAGGGGTTGAAAGTTGAAGCCCATAAATATGGATTGAAAACTGATTTGGTTTTAAAGATGGATTAGCAACAAGATTGTTGAAAATTTGTTTGAAACTTTTCTCCACATGTAACTAGACAAAGATCTTCATTATCATCAAATTGGTTGCAAATTGATTAGAACATGTCCTCAATTTGAATCATCGAACCATTGAACCATAGACTCTGATACCACTTGTTGGGTTCGAAATCGAGAGGGCGTCATGCAGAAGCTTAAAGTTTGCAAACTATAGAAGACGATAATTCAAATGACAAATAAAATTAGAATAAAAATATATTATTAATATGATTTGGTCCAACGGCCTATATATGAAAAACTAATATGAAAAAATATAAAATCTATTGAAAAAAAAAAATCCTAAACAAAACTCTTTAATGACTACATTGTGGGTGCTATTGTGTTATAACTTGAGAAAAGAGATCTTCTGTTTATAGAACTACAAAATTCTTCCTCTAAGAAAGTAGAAACCTAATAGGAAAAGGAGATCTTTTCCAACAAGGAAACTTTTTTTCAAGTAATTCTAATTATGATAGAAAGTCAGATAAAGTAGAAAATTTAGGAAAAAAACTAACATAATGGTTGCCATGTGTCAGCCTCATATTGGTTTAACCCATCACCTCAAAGTTTTTATCCAAATTTAATAATTTTTTCAGATCCAACCCATTAATCGACCTGAAATAATGAAAAAATCTCAACCACTTCTATCTTTTACGAGTTTATTCTCTTCTTCTTCCTTCACTTGGATTTTATCCAAAAACCTAGTCTGCCAGTAATGAAAGGAGAGGTTTAATATGTTCATCTGCGTAGACATTTGGCCCATCTTCTTCCTATTCTTGAACACATATTAATCTAATATATACACAACTCACAACCTCCTTTTAACAGGATTGATAAAATATTTTAGGATCTATCAGTTTTATAATATTTTTCTCAACCCACAATTTTCATGTCTTAAGAGGAAAGGCATTGACAAGCACCAAAAAAACTATTTTAGAAGTTTCTTGATTTTTCTTTTTCTATTATTAGTCCTCTTGTAATGAATGTAAATGATAAATTGATTTTCCTATTGCTTTTGCAGCTGCTAGAAATTCCATGATACTGATTTCATCAAAAGTAGGCTAGGTTTTTGGTTGAAATCCAAGTGAGAGAAGAAGAGGAGATGGAATCGTGAGAGAGAGAAGGGTGAGGATTTTTAGTGGGTATATTGGATCGGATTTCAGCAAATTATCAAATTCAAATAAAAAAATTAAGAGAATGGGTTAAACCAATGTGAGGATGATACGTGGCAATCGTTAATGACAAGAATATATATGACCTCAAACTATAACGGTAGGGGTAAATATATATCCAAAGTATAACAAAGGGTATATACGTATCACTTTTAATAGTCCAGGGGTATATTGGCCCTTTTTGTTTTTTTTATAAAGATTCTCTTGAAAAGCTTTAAATACATTTTTTCACATACATTTACTTCTCCCTTTTCTGCATTAATTGTCAATGCATACACTCTTACACACATTATATGAAAATTTATTTTGGTATTAGATTTTAAAATAAAAAGAAAATAATTTTAAAAAACCGACCACTAGTGATCGGTTTTTAATTAAAAAATAAAATAAAAATCGGCCACTTGTGGTCGGTTTTAGAATTTAAAAAAAGTAAAAAAAGTAATTAGTTTTTAGGAAACCGACCACTTGTGGTCGGTTTTTATTTAAAAAAAATTATATATATAATCTCATATATTATTTTTTGAAATTACACTGATCACCATAGTCAATAATCAATATAATAATAATAAAGATCAATCAATCTTAGCTTTTGTGAAAGAATTACACTAAAAAATATATCAAATAAAATAAATAAATTACGTTAAACATGATCTTTATCTTTTACTTATTTTTTAATATATAAAATAAATATTTTCCTTTGTATATACGTTAAATGACGTTAAACATGCATAATCTTTGGATAATGAATATGTGTATATATATATCTCATACCGTTTGGATAATGATATTATGCTACTATTGCAGTCATAATAACCTAATATATAACCGATAATTCATCAGAATATAATAAACGTGTTCTATTTTAAGGTAATATACTTGTGGATGTGATGTGTATAGTCCGCATTCAAGAGTTCATATATATAAATATCTTTATATATATATATGATGTAGTGATCGATTGATGAACGATATAGTCAAAACCTAGTAGAATCTATCAAAACATATTGAATACCGTGATTTGAAATGACAGAAGTAATAATATATATTGTACGTTGAAGTTATATTAATGTAAATTAATCAAATTAATCGATCACTCGTCAGAGTATGTATATGATATACGTCGCATTATATTATTGGATAATATACTTGTGTATGTATGTGATGTATATAGTACATATTTAGAACTTGATATAGTCGATAGTGAGTATATGTGTATGTATGTATAGATATATATATAGTATATACATATTATATAGTGAAGGTATATTAAAGACATAAGATAAACTAACCGATAATTCATCTGATCAGTATATGTGAAATACGTTGTATATTATTATGGGGTGGTAAAATCATGTATGTGATGTTTATAGTATGTATTTGAAAGCTGATAGACAATTGAATAAATGTATATATACGTATATCTCGTGTAGTGACATATGCAACAATCGAAAGTTAGATAACTGAATCTATATATCAAAATATTTTGAATAATACATTGATATCATACTATTGAGGAAATAGATATACTATTTTGTGTCAATGTAGACACACGTGTGTTGTTGAAGTTGTAATAACGTAATACAAGTATTACGAGGTATATGGGAGGAGGGGGAGGAAGTAGGGAAGGGAGACAGAAAATTGAATCCTGAAACTGGCATATACTTACCACTTGCTTTGAATTTCAAATTTTGAATGACCGCCAAATTTTGGCGGTGAATTTGAGTTTCTTCGCTTAAAAATTTTGTATTTGAGTATATGTAAAATACGTTTTACATTATTATGGGGTAGTAAAATCGTGTATGTGATGTTTATAGTACGTATTTGAAAGTTGATAGCCAATTGAATATATGTATATATACGTATATCTCGTATAGTGGCGTATGCAGTAATCGAAAGCTCAATAACTAAATCTATATATAAAAATATTTTGAATAATACATTGATATCATACTATTGAGGAAATAGATATACTATTTTGTGTCAATGTAGATACGCGTATATTGTTGAAGTTGTAATAACGTAACACAAGTAATCGATAATTTATTTAATTAACACGTTGTATTACAAGGTATATATATATATATATATATATATATATATATATATATATATATCAATGAATTTTGTAAATTACGATAAATTTTTGGTTAATTAGCTTTCAATTACGATGTTATATATATATTATATATAACATCGTAATTAAAAGATAATTAATCAAAAATTTATCGTAATTTAAAAAATTCATTGATATATATATATACGATTGAGGAAATATACTACTCGTGTTATTGTTATAAATATTATAGAATTTATTAAAAAATAATTTTAATTTATTAATTTATTAATTTATTAATTATAGTAATTAAAATTTTTATTATTATTATTTTCTTGAAAACCGACCACATGTGGTCGGTTTTCTGGAAATTTTTTTGAAAACCGATCATATGTGGTAGGTTTTCAAGAAAATAATAATAAAAAATATTTCATAAAATAACTCCTACCCGACCCATGCTAGGTTTATTTGCCATTGTTGATCAAATTAGTTGTATGAAGAAAAAAAAGATAAGAGATGTAATATTTTCTTGTGATTTTGAGTTGACATTGAGAGTGAAATCTATGGACTATTTAAAGGTATATGTACATGCTACACTCTCAAGTAATTGATATTATTATTTTTATGTAATGTGTTGATTTGGGGGTTAGAAAATCTTATTCCATCCCTCATGAACTTTATAATAAAGCTCCAACAATTAGCTTAATATTCTCAAAAAGAACAACCGAAGATACAACAATCTCTAATTTAGAATTTTAAATTAAGAAAAAAGGAGACGATGATAATGTATAAATTTTAGCTAAGCCTTAGCATATGTAATTTTGATCATTGACAAAAATTTCATTGTGTTTTGGTTATAATTATATTTGTTGCCTCATGGTGTAGAAAAATAAAGTTCTTGCAAAGTTTCCATGAAGCTAAAATATTCAAACATATTTTTTCCATTTTTGTGATTTCTTATTTTGCCTAATGGTCAAGATTTTTTTCTTCTAGTTGCCTAATGGGTTGCTTGGAATTTGATGTTACTGTTTGACAAAATTTAAATTCGGAAAAAGGATTGCTTTGCTATTTTTTCGGTAACCGCTTATCTCTTTCTCTTTAATTTAGGTCAAGCAAAGGAAAGTTGATTTCTCTTATTTTCATATAATGAAGTCTTTAAATGTAGTTTAGTTTGAGATTGTTCGTTGTAGAAGTCTTTGAAAGCCAAGGAATTTTGTGATGGTTATATGGTGAGAGGGACATGCGACACCTCTACTTATTTGCTTTGTTAAACTTGTTCAATTGTTTGACTTATTATACTATAAATGGATATGTTACTTGAAAGTGAATAAGTGTAGTTTCTTAGCTTGAAGGTGAACTTTTATTTTGAATTTTATTGAAGCGTACGTACTTGAAATGTGAAGTTTTTATTGTGAATTTTGCTACGCTTGTTAATTTTGAATGTGGTTTAGTTTGGTGACTTGGGTGGTGACTTAGTCACTTGAAATCGATTATGTGTAGGTGCTTGAAATGTGAAGTTTAGATACTTGAAATGTGAATTTTTGTTTTGAATGTAGTTTAGTTTGGTGACATAGTCACTTGAAATTGATTATGTGTAGGTACTTGAAATGTTAATTTATCATTTTGAAGGTAGTTTAGTTTGTTGTTTTAGTATGTGACTTAGTGACTTGAAAATGTTGAAGTTTAGGTACTTTGGCGGTGAATTTTTGTTATAAATCTTCTTTAAGTTTGGTGACTTAGTCACTTGAAATTTACTAAGTGTAGGTACTTTAAAGGTGAATTTTTATTTTTGAATCTTCTTTAAGTTTGGTGACTTGGTAGGTGACTTAGTCACTTGAAATTGATTAAGAGTAGGTACTTTGGCGGTGAATTTTTGTTTTGAATCTTCTTTAAGTTTGGTGACTTGGTAGTCGACTTAGTCACTTGAAATTTACAAAGTCTAGGTACTTTAAAGGTAAATTTTTTATTTTGATTGTAGTTAAGTTTGATGACTTGGTAGGTGACTTAGTCACTTGAAATTGATAGTGTAGGTACTTTAAAGGTATATTTTTGTTTTGAATGTGGTTTAGTTTGGTGACTTAGGTGATGACTTAGTGAGTTGAAATTGACAAAGTTTTGGTACTTTAAAGGTGAATTTTTTGTTTTGAATCTTCTTTAAGTTTGGTGACTTGGTAGGTGACTTTGTCACATGAAATTGATTAAGTGTAGGTACTTTGGCGATGAATTTTTGTTTTGAATGTAGTTTAGTTTAGTGACTTGGGTGATGACTTAGTGAGTTGAAATTTACTAAGTGTAGGTACTTTAAAGGTGAATTTTTCATTTTGAATGTAGTTAATTTTGGTGACTTGGTAGGTGACTTAGTCACTTGAAATTGATAAAGTGTAGGTACTTTAAAGGTGAATTTTTGTTTTGGATGTGGTTTAGTTTGGTGACTTGGGTGATGACTTAGTGAGTTGAAATTTACTAAGTGTAGGTTAAAGGTGAATTTTTCATTTTGAATGTAGTTAAGTTTGGTGACTTGGTAGGTGACTTAGTCACTTGAAATTGATAAAGTGTAGGTACTTTAAAGGTGATTTTTTATTTTGAATGTGGTTTAGTTTGTTGACTTGGGTGATGACTTAGTGAGTTGAAATTTACTAAGTGTAGGTACTTTAAAGGTGAATTTTTCATTTTGAATGTAGTTAAGTTTGGTGACTTGGTAGGTGACTTAGTCACTTGAAATTGATAAAGTGTAGGTAATTTAAAGGTGAATTTTTGTTTTGAATGTGGTTTAGTTTGGTGACTTGGGTGATGACTTAGTGAGTTGAAATTTACTAAGTGTAGGTACTTTAAAGGTGAATTTTTCATTTTGAATGCAGTTAAGTTTGGTGACTTGGTAGGTGACCTAGTCACTTCAAATAATTGATAAAGTGTAGGTAATTTAAAGGTGAATTTTTGTTTTGAATGTGGTTTAGTTTGGTGACTTGGGTGATGACTTAGTTAGTTGAAATTTACTAAGTGTAGGTACTTTAAAGGTGAATTTTTTATTTTGAATCTTCTTTAAGTTTGGTGACTTGGTAGGTGACTTTGTCACTTGAAATTGATTAAGTGTAGGTACTTTAAAGGTGACTTTTTGTTTTGAATGTGGTTTAGTTTGGTGACTTGGGTGATGACTTAGTTAGTTGAAATTTACTAAGTGTAGGTACTTTAAAGGTGAATTTTTCATTTTGAATTTAGTTAAGTTTGGTGACTTGGTAGGTGACCTAGTCACTTCAAATAATTGATAAAGTGTAGGTATTTTAAAGGTGAATTTTTTTTTTGAATGTGGTTTAGTTTGGTGACTTGGGTGATGACTTAGTTAGTTGAAATTTACTAAGTGTAGGTACTTTAAACAGGATTTTTTTATTTTGAATGTAGTTAAGTTTGGTGACTTGGTAGGTGACTGAGTCACTTGAAATTGATAAAGTGTAGGTACTTTAAAGGTGAATTTTTCTTTTGAATGTGGTTTAGTTTGGTGACTTGGGTGATGACTTGGTGAGTTGAAATTTACTAAGTGTAGGTACTTTAAAGGTGAATTTTTTGTTTTGAATGTAGTTAAATTTGGTGACTTTGTAGGTGACTTAGTCACTTGAAATTGATAAAGTGTAGGTACTTTAAAGGTAAATTTTTGTTTTGAATATGGTTTAGTTTGGTGACTTGGGTAATGACTTAGTGAGTTGAAATTTACTAAGTGTAGGTACTTTAAAGGTGAATTTTTCGTTTTGAATGTAATTAAGTTTGGTGACTTGGTAGGTGACTTAGTCACTTGAAATTGATAAAGTGTAGGTACTTTAAAGGTGAATTTTTGTTTTGAATGTGGTTTAGTTTGGTAACTTGGGTGATGACTTAGTGAGTTGAAATTTACTAAGTGTAGGTACTTTAAAGGTGAATTTTTCATTTTGAATGTAGTTAAGTTTGGTGACTTGGTAGGTGACTTAGTCACTTGAAATTGATAAAGTGTAGGTTCTTTAAAGGTTATTTTTTGTTTTGAATGTGGTTTAGTTTGTTGACTTGGGTGATGACTTAGTGAGTTGAAATTACTAAGTGTAGGTACTTTAAAGGTGATTTTTTCATTTTGAATGTAGTTAAGTTTGGTGACTTGGTAGGTGACTTAGTCACTTGAAATTGATAAAGTGTAGGTACTTTAAAGGTGAATTTTTATTTTGAATGTGGTTTAGTTTGGTGACTTGGGTGATGACTTGGTGAGTTGAAATTTACTAAGTGTAAGTACTTTAAAGGTGAATTTTTTGTTTTGAATGTAGTTAAATTTGGTGACTTTGTAGGTGACTTAGTCACTTGAAATTGATAAAGTGTAGGTACTTTAAAGATAAATTTTTGTTTTGAATATGGTTTAGTTTGGTGACTTGGGTAATGACTTAGTGAGTTGAAATTTACTAAGTGTAGGTACTTTAAAGGTGAATTTTTCGTTTTGAATGTAGTTAAGTTTGGTGACTTGGTAGGTGACTTAGTCACTTGAAATTGATAAAGTGTAGGTACTTTAGGGTGAATTTTTGTTTTGAATGTGGTTTAGTTTGGTGACTTGGGTAATGACTTAGTGAGTTGAAATTTACTAAGTGTAGGTACTTTAAAGGTGAATTTTTCATTTTGAATGTAGTTAAGTTTGGTGACTTGGTAGGTGACTTAGTCACTAGAAATTGATAAAGTGGAGGTACTTTAAAGGTGAATTTTTGTTTTGAATGTGGTTTAGTTTGGTGACTTGAGTGATGACTTAGTGAGTTGAAAATATTGAAGTTTAGGTACTTGAAATGTGAATTTTTGTTTTGAATGTGGTTTAGTTTGTTTTTTTAGGGGGTGACTTAGTCACTTGAAATTGATTATGATGTAGGTACTTTTTCATTTTGAATTTAGGTACTTGAAATGTGAACTTTTTGTCACTTGATCTAATTAGTTGACTCTGATTGATTGTGTAGATGGAACCTGATTATAGCTGGATATATCAACGGAATAATGATAATAAAATGGGTCTTGAGTTAGACGATTTGTTGAACATGCTACGACACTTGATGTTTGGTCACGTTTTTGGGCTATTCGTTGTCCTTGTGTTAGATGTGATGGTATAAATCTTTTAAAAAAAGAAGTTGTGAAGGAACATCTTTATAGAAGGGAGTTTCACGAGGACTTTTTAAGATTGCATACTATTGATGGTGATGTTGAGCAAAATAACTTTGTTGCTGGAGAAAGTAATCGGCCTGCAGGGCATAATGAATATCAAGATACTAGGATGACAGAAATGGTGCACAATGCTTTTGGGATGCAACACGGGGGCGACTTTAGAAAAAATGTTGATGATGTTCCTAATAGAGAAGAGGGCAAATTCTATGAACAATTGCATACTGATAGTCATCCTTTGTTTGACGGGTGTTCACATTCTCGTTTGTCTGTTGCTGTTAGATTATTAAGTATTAAATCTGACGGGAATATTACTGAAGGACGAATGAACTCAATGATAGACCTCATTAAAGAGTTAGTTGAGCCCAACTTAGAGGTTCCTGATTCTTTCTATAAGGCAAAAATATTGGTGTCAAAGTTAGGTCCTTCCTCGGTTAGAATTGATTGTTGTGAAAATAGTTGCATGTTATACTTTAATGAAGATGCTAACCTAGAGTCTTGTAAGTTTTGTCAGCACTCTCGCTAAAAGCGTGGTTGTAGTGGAAATAAAATTGATATTAAGGCGATGCATTATTTACCTCTAATACCAAGGTTGAAGAGGTTGTATGCTTCAAACAGCTCAGCTCCTTATATGAGATGGCACAGTGAAAATAGAAGGCCCACTGGTGTTCTGTGGCATCCATCTGATGGAGAGGCTTGGAAGCATTTTGATGCAACTTATTCAGATTTTGCAGCTGAGCCACAAAATATTCGTTTGGAATTATGTGCGGATGGCTTCTCTTTTTCAGTTGGTGTTGCGCCATATTCATGTTGGCCTGTATTTATCACCCCGTATAATCTTCCTCCGGAAATATTGATGACTAGTCCCTATATATTTCTGAATTATGTTGTTCCTAGATCGCGTAATCTAAAAAGCAAAATAGATATCTACTTGCAACCTTTGATCGATGAACTTTAAATTTTATGGAATGAGGGGGTTGAAACTTGGGACATCTCACTTAAATAAAATTTCAATCTGCGTGCATATCTAATGTGGACTATTAATAATTTTCCTTCTTATGGAATGTTTTCTGGGTAGATGACAGCTGAAAAGTTGGCTTGTCCATACTGCATGAAAAAACAAAATCTTTCACATTGAGACATGGCAGGAAAAATTCATGGTTTGATTGTCATCATTGTTTCTTGCCACCAGATCATGAATTTAGGAGACTTAAGAATGCATTCAAAAGGAATAGAAGGGAACATGATGGTCCATGTAACGCTCCAAAAATTTGTCCTGAGACGTCACACGGTGCTTAGGACCATAAGTGATCCCAAGCTAACCCTTCTACTGGCATAACTCATAAGCAACTGAATGATATGCATAAAACGACTGATTTTACTATGAAAAAACATAATAATGACGGAATCTGGGAAAAATACAATATCAATACAACTTTTACATTCAGATAGAGTCTGAAAGAGGGACTAAAAATACATAACTGACTCTAACTAACATCTGTGAAGCCTCTACTATACTGACTATAGATAGCTAGGACGCGACTCCAACCATCACTAATCAATACATATGAGTAAGAAAATAAAGTACATCAATAACATCTAACTAAAGTCCCCGAAGTAGGAGGACTCATCATCTGCTGGCTAGAATCTGCAAACTGTCTGAATATAGTGTATGTGCTATAACTGAGTTGATACCTACATTATGAGACAATGTAGCACATAGACATATATGTGGATTAGTACTTTGAAGATGTACTGAGTATATGGGGGTGAATGCATAAGTAAAAATATTATCTCATCATCATAATTTGCAAAACAATGCATGCTAAATGTAAATGACTCACATAAGCTGAAATATCTAAAATGTTGGAAATAATAATCATGAGAAGCAAATCATGCTTTATAAATCTAGTGAGTCATAACATTTAGTTCTAAAAGTTGTACTTGTATTCTCCGTTTAAATCATATTGTCTAACTGTAGAAAGGACTCACTCTAAATCTGAAATCTGAAAGCTGAAAATTCTAGTTAATATCTTTCTGTAAAGCATAATCTGAGTAAAACTTGTGAGCCTTAACACTTAGTTTTTCTGAAAGCTTTTCTGTTACTCTTTATGTTCTAGAATCTGTAGTCTGTGTCACACCCCTTTTTCGACTCCCAAAAAAAGATATGTATTTTAAGGTTCGAAAGAGTTTTATTATTTAAGTGACAAAAATGAAAATTTGTTTCGAAAAAAAGGATTATTTACATTTTTTATTCAGATTCGCCACTTGGCATAATCTGGTGTGCCAAGTCACCATTGGAAAATCCTTTTCAAAACCATTTGACTCTTTAAACTGGTTTGCGAACAGAGACTCCGGCTAAGGAATTCTGTTGACCGGGGGGAAGGTGTTAGGCACCCCTCGATCCCGTGGTTCAACCACGGTCGCTTGGTAGAGCGTATCAACTATTTTGGCATCACGAAATGTACAAACCACACAAAAGCACGCCAAATAATCAAACAATAAACAAAACAAAACAATCAAAAAATATAAAGTCCAGTCCAATTATACAGTCCAAAAATAGAAAGATACGAAAATATAAATCCTAGTCTAAACTAATTCTAGATTAAGCTCCAATGCCTTACCCGACGTCGCGGGACTTCATCACGATCATTTTTCGCCAACATGATACGTCGGGGCATTCCCCGATGAATAAATACAAGTGATCTCGGGGCATTCCCCGACTAAATAAATACATTTTTTCAATACGAGAAAACCAAATCATTCACCCAAATTTCAATCATTCAAACAATATTTCAAACGTTCAATAAAATCACAAATTATAAACTTTGCCTACCCAAACTACGTTTGCCTAACCCAATCGGCGCATCATGATACTACCCAATCAAACACTCGTATTTGCTTCAAAATAACCAACGACAATAAATCAAAACAATATTCATTCTTTATCAATTCCTACCATCCAACCCCACATTCCATTTTTTATACCAAATTCCAACGATTCAAGACAGTCATCTCAACAATCCACAACCATATATTCAATGAAATCGAACACAAAATTAATGTCACCAAAATTCAACCACACATCAGGCAAATCAAACACGTATAGTAAAGTAAAATTAGAAGAGATAGAGTTGGACCTTAAATTTGAAGCTTTCAAACTCAATGTTATTCGAATAAAGAGAGTCCGCACCCGGAAACCTCGAGCCGAACCTTAACACCAACAATCCAACTCGACAAATAATGGCCCGTTCACCGTCACTGTTCACCGGTCACTGTTCACCGATCACTGTTCACTGGTACTGTTCATCGGTCACTATTCATCGGTTACTGTTCACTAGTTACTATTCACCGGTTACTTTTTTTTTTCGTTGTTGTTCTTGTTCTTGTGAGGAAGATTATTTGGTGATTATTGTTATTGTGGAGAAGATGATGATCAAAGAATGAGCCTCCTTTTTCTTCTTAGAATTTTCTTTTATAATGGGCATGGATTTGTTATAATGTGGGAATTTTGGTGGGTCCCCCATATATTCTTTCTTTGTGGACAATTAAAAGGAGGGGGGGAATCACATGGGTAGTTAGGGTAGGTGGAAGCTTTTGATTGGGTAGGTTGTTAGGATAAGATAAATTAGTTAGAGGTATTTTTTGTTTATTTTTGTATTTTTGTGGGATATAATTACATGGGGTTGGACACATGGTAAGGTGAACTAAAAATGAATAAAATTAGACTTCGAGAGGGACAAAATTAGGTGTCTACATCATGCCCCCTTTGAATGTAAACACAAAGTGTTTTCAGACAAAGAAGTAGACAGCGAGACCAAATTTTGACCCGACCATTATTCAAAGAAAGAAACAGAAGGATGAAGGACAACCGGGTCTTGACTTAAGACATCCCACCTACTCACATTATGAGAGGATCGAGTGACAAGTATCTCAACTTTTGGAGGGAGATGGACTATATCGAGTTGTAGAGTCGAGTGAGATTCCATCGAGGTTCCGGTCCGTGGCTCCGTCATTACATAAAAAAAAAAAATTACAAGTTAAAACATAAATGAAATTACAAAAATCCTATCTATACAACTTCTATTGGTTCTTGACTCGACTTTCATCACCCTATTCTTCAGGCGGGCTCCTGACTTGCTATTTCTTTAACTTGTTGCTTGCCTTTCAATTTCTTCACCCTGTTCTCCAGGTGGGTTCTGACTTGCTATTTCATCAACTTGTTGCCATGCTTTCAACTTCTGCACCCTGTTCTGCAGGCGGGCTCCTTACTTGCTATTTTTATCAACTTTTTGTTATGCTTTTAATTTTTTCACCCTGTTCTGTAGGCGGGCTCCTGACTTGCTATTTCATCAACTTGTTGCTATGCTTTCAATTTCTTCACCCTGTTCTCCAGGCGGGTTCCTGACTTTCTATTTCATCAACTTGTTGCCATGCTTTCAACTTCTGCACCCTGTTCTGCAGGTGGGCTCCTGACTTGCTATTTTTATCAACTTATTGCAATGCTTTCAATTTCTTCACCCTGTTCTGCAGGCGGGCTCCTGACTTGCTATTTCATCAACTTGTTGCTATGCTTTTAATTTCTTCACCCTGTTCTTCGGGCATGCTCCTGAAATCACATCAAAACTGAAAAGAAAATTATCCCAAATAAAGAAATGCAATTTCTATGAGTTAATTGGAATGACTCGACTAAAAGGTACATCTTATAGGAATCCAGGGAGATGACTCGACTAAAAGGTACGTCTTCTAGGAATCAAGGGAAATGACTCGACTAAAAGGTACGTCTTCTAGGAATCAAGGGAAATGACTCGACTAAAAGGTGCGTCTTCTAGGAATCAAGGGAAATGACTCAACTAAAAGGTACGTCTTATAGGAATCAAAGGGGATGACTCGACTAAAAGGTACGTCTTATAGGAATCATAAGGGATGACTCGACTAAAAGGTACGTCTTATAGGGGTCAAGGGAAATGACTCGACTAAAAGGTACGTCTTCTAGGAATCAAAGGGGATGACTCGACTAAAAGGTACGTCTTCTAGGGGTCAAAGGGGATGACTCGACTAAAAGGTACGTCTTATAGGAATCAGAGGGGATGACTCGACTAAAAGGTACGTCTTCTAGGAATCAAGGGAAATGACTCGACTAAAAGGTACGTCTTATAGGAATCAAAGGGGATGACTCGACTAAAAGGTACGTCTTCTAGGAATCAAAGGGGATGACTCGACTAAAAGGTACGTCTTATAGGAATCAAAGGGGATGACTCGACTAAAAGGTACGTCTTATAGGAATCAAAGGGGATGACTCGACTAAAAGGTACGTCTTATAGGAATCAAAGGGGATGACTCGACTAAAAGGTACGTCCTATAGGAATCAAGGAAAATGACTCGACTAAAAGGTACGTCTTCTAGGAATCAAAGGAAATGACTCAACTAAAAGGTACGTCTTATAGGAATCAAAGGGGATGACTCGACTAAAAGGTACGTCTTCTAGGGGTCAAAGGGGATGACTCGACTAAAAGGTACGTCTTATAGGAATCAAAGGGGATGACTTGACTAAAAGGTACGTCTTATAGGAATCAAGGGAAATGACACGACTAAAAGGTACGTCTTATAGGAATCAAAGGGGATGACTCGACTAAAAGGTACGTCTTATAGGAATCAAGACTTAAGTTAGAAAGTGCATCACCAATGTTGCTTGAATTATCAAAATAAGGAAGTGCATTTCCTTACCAATGCCTCTTGAATTACTCAAACAAGGAAGTGTGTCTCCTTACAAATGTTTCTTGAATTGTCCAAACCAGGAAGTGCGTCTCCTTACAAATGTTGCTTGAATTACCCCAAACAAGGAAGTGCGTCTCCTTATCAAATGTCGTTTGAATTACCCAAACAAGGAAGTGCATCTCCTTACAAATGTCACTTGAATTACCCAACAAGGAAGTGTGTCTCCTTACAAATGTTGCTTGAATTACAAAAATAAGAAAGTGTGTCTCGTTACAAATATTGCTTGAATTGTCAAAACAAGGAAGTGTGTCCCCTTATAAATGTTTTTGGAATTACCTAAACAAGGAAGTGCGTCTCCTTACGAGTGCCAATCGAATTACCAAACAAGGAAGTGTGTCTCCTTACAAATGTTGCTTGAATTATCAAACAAGGAAGTGCATCTCCTTACAAATGTTTGCTTCAATTTCCCACACAAGGAAGTGCATCTCCATACAAATACCGCTTGAATTACTAAACAAGAAAGTGTGTTTCCTCACAAATGTTGCTGGATTTACAAAATAAGGAAGTGTGTCTCCTTACAAATGTTGCTCGAATTTCCCACACAAGGATTATCATAAGGCAGTATTTCATTTTTGAAAGCGTGGTCCCATTTTTCAGAGGAACCCGAACAGAAAGTAAAATCTCATTTTTCAAAAGGATCCTGAACAGAAAGTAAAATCTCATTTTTCAGGAGGGTCCTGAACAAAAAGTAACTCCCATTTTTCAGGAGGGTCCTGAACAGAAAGTAAAATCCCATTTTTTAGGAGGGTCCTGAACAGAAAGTAAAATCCCATTTTTCAGGAGGGTCCTGAACATAAAGTAAACTCCCATTTTTCAGGAGGGTCCTGAACATAAAGTAAAGTCCCATTTTTCAAGAGGGTCCTGAACAGAAAGTAAAATCCCATTTTTTTCAAGTGGTTCCTGAACATAAAGTAAACTCCCATTTTTCAGGAGGGTCCTGAACATAAAGTAAAGTCCTATTTTTTTCAGGAGGGTCCTGAACAGAAAGTAAAATCCCATTTTTCAGGAGGGTCCTGAACAAGAAGAAAAATTCCATTTTTCAGGAGGGGCCTTAACAAAAGGTAAAGTCCTATTTTTCAAGAGGGTCCTGAACATAAAGTAAATTTCCATTCTTCAGGAGGGTCCTGAACAGAAAGTAAAATCCCATTCTTCAGGAGGGTCAGGAACTGAAAGTAAATTCCCATTTTTCAAGAGGGTCCTGAACAGAAAGTAAAATCCCATTTTTCAGAAGGGTCCTGAACTGAAGGTAAAGTCCCATTTTTCAGGAGGGTCCTGAATTGAAAGTAAATTCCCATTCTTCAGGAGGGTCCTGAACAGAAAGTGAAATCCCATTTTTCAGAAGGGTCCTGAACAGAAAGTAAAGTCCCATTTTTCAGGAGGGTCCTGAACAGAATGTAAAATCCTATTTTTCAGGAGGGTCCTGAACATAAAGTAAACTCCCATTTTTCAGGAGGGTCCTAAACATAAAGTAAAGTCCCAATTTTCAAGAGGGTCCTGAACATAAAGTAAACTCCTATTTTTCAGGAGGGTCCTGAACATAAAGTAAAGTCCCATTTTTTTCAGGAGGGTCCTGAACAGAGAGTAAAATCCCATTTTTCAGGAGGGTCTTGAACAAAGAGTAAAGTCCCATTTTTCAGGAGGGTCCTGAACAGAAGGTAAAGTCCCATTTTTCAGGAGGGTCCTGAACATAAAGTAAATTTCCATTCTTCAGGAGGGTCCTGAACAGAAAGTAAAATCCCATTCTTCAGGAGGGTCAGGAACTGAAAGTAAATTCCCATTTTTCAGGAGGGTCCTGAAAAGAAAGTAAAATCCCATTTTTCAGGAGGGTCCTGAACTGAAGGTAAAGTACCATTTTTCAGGAGGGTCCTGAATTGAAAGTAAATTCCCATTCTTCAGGAGGGTCCTGAATAGAAAGTGAAATCCCATTTTTCAGGAAGGTCCTGAACAGAAAGTAAAGTCCCATTTTTCAGGAGGGTCCTGAACATAAAGTAAAATCCTATTTTTCAGGAGGGTCCTGAACATAAAGTAAACTCCCATTTTTCAGGAGGGTCCTGAACATAAAGTAAATTCCCATTTATCAGGAGGGTCCTGAATTGAAAGTAAATTTCCATTTTCCAGGAGGGTCCTGAACATAAAGTAAAATCCCATTTTTCAGGAGGGTCTTGAACATAAAGTAAATTCCCATTTTTCAGGAGGGTCCTGAACATAAAGTAAATTCCCATTTTCCAGGAGGGTCCTGAACTGAAGGTAAAATCCCATTTTTCAGGAGGGTCCTGAATTGAAAGTAAATTCCCATTTTCCAGGAGGGTCCTGAATTGAAAGTAAATTCCCATTTTTCAAGAGGGTACAGAACATAAAGTAAATTCCCATTTTTTAGGAGGGTCCTGAACAAAAGTAAAATCCCATTTTTTAGGAGGGTCCTGAACAGAAAGTAAAATCCTATTTTTCAGGAGGGTCCTGAACAGAAAGCAAAATCCCATTTTCAGGAGGGTCCTGAACAGAAAGTAAAATCCCATTTTCCAGAAGGGTCCTGAACTGAAAGTAAAATCCCATTTTTCAGGAGGGTCATGAATTGAAAGTAAATTCCCATTTTCCAGGAGGGTCCTGAACTTGAAGTCAAATCCCATTTTTCAGGAGGATCCTGAACATAAAGTAAAATCCCATTTTTCAGGAGGGTCCTGAACAGTAAGTAAAATCTCATTTTTCAGGAGGGTCCTGAACAGAAAGTAAAGTCCCATTTTTCAGGAGGGTCCTGAACATAAAGTAAAGTCCCATTTTTCAGGAGAGTCCTGAACATAAAGTAAAATCCCATTTTTCAGGAGTGTCCTGAACATAAAGTAAATTCCCATTTTCCAGGAGGGTCCTGAACATGAAGTAAAATCTCATTTTTCAGGAGGGTCCTGAACTGAAGTAAATTACCATTTTTCAGGAGGGTCCTGAACATAAAGTAAATTCCCATTTTTCAGGAGGGTCCTGAATTGAAAGTAAATTCCCATTTTCCAAGAAGGTCCTGAACTGAAACTAAAATCCCATTTTTCAGGAGGGTCCTGAACTGAAACTAAAATCCTATTTTTCAGGAGGGTCCTGCGCATAAAGTAAAATCCCATTTTTCAGGAGGGTCCTGAACAGAAAGTAAAATCCCATTTTTCAGGAGGGTCCTGAACTGAAAGTAAAATCCCATTTTTTAGGAGGGTCCTGAATTGAAAGTAAATTCCCATTTTCCAGGTGGGTCCTGAACATGAAGTAAATTCCCATTTTTCAGGAGGGTCCTGAATTGAAAGTAAATTCCCATTTTTCAGGCGGGTCCTGAACATAAAGTAAATTCTCACGGATGTGCATTTCCAATGGTAGATGAATTAAATTAAACGAATTTTCCCTGTTTCATCAAAGAAAATTTGTCAGTTAAAAACTTAGTGATGGTTTGCGACACTTGGCTGTCTCGACACCTGCTCCAGTGTTCATTCCCTTCATTTTGTTTCAGATTATTGGCACTTGCCCCTGCTTTGTCGTTTCATTGACCCAAACTCGGATTATTAAGAGTGACTTTGAAATAAACACAGCATCTCTGCTTTACCATGCTTCATGAATATACCCTTTAAACCTTGGTATTTTCATGAGTTCCCAGACTTGTCTATTGGCAAAACTTTCTGCACACCCCTTTTTTTTTGGCTCACAATCATGTCTCTTTCATGCGTTGGCCTTTTTGTTTTGCTTTGTGCAATTGAAGAAGTTGGTAGCTAGTTTTGAAATCTTTTCTCGCTTGTTTTGACATGAACTTGACTCAAAAACAAGAGAAAAATGACAGCAACTTTTGTTTTATTTGGACAACTGACTCAAGAAAATAAAAATAAAGATAAAGAGAAGAAAGAAAAGACACTGAATGTCCCCATTTGAAATAAAGAAATGAAAAATTTATCTTAAATGACAATCAACTCTAATGATTATGCCATGCATTTTGGATTAAGCCGCCTAATCTTTCCATCCAAACTCTCACCAATTGTTGTTGAGTTAATGGCCTTGTAACTGAGTTGTTTCCTTAGGTCAATTGCATTTAAGACCTCGTTCGGCTAGTGGCGCCTTGGAGGTTTCTTGCCAACAAGTCTCTCTCATTTTTTCTCGGTTCACCATTGCCTTATGGTGTCTGTGAGGGTTTTTCACCATTGAGACTCTCTTATTTTCATCTCTCTCAACTCACAGTCGTCTTTAGTGCCCATGAGGGTTTTCACCGATAAGACTCTCATTTTTATCTCTCTCAACTTACCATCTCCTTATGGTGCCCGTGAGGGTTTTCACCAATAAGACTCTCTCATTTATTTCTCTCCTAATTTCTTATGCTGAGAAAGACGAGTAGTTCCCAAAATGTGTCATCGCCACCATTGCATGTTTAGCCTTAATATTCTCAAAGATTGATCTGAAGATCTTTTCTTTGGTTGTAACTTGGCTTTTGGATAGGGTTAAAAAAAAGGATGGCATGAGGCCCAAACGACACTTGAAGTTGGTTAGGACTTACAACTTTTGGAATCGACTCAAACAATGAGGATTAACTCATGCCCCAGTTTCTTTTGACTGGGTGATTCTAAATTATTTATTTGGTTGGACCGAGCCCTTAGCAGGGAAGCCTACGTATCTCACCCCGAGAGAGGAGAATCAGGTCATGCGTAGTTCTGGCAGCTTGTTCTTTTGCTTTGATCTGATTTTTTTTTATTCGCTCTTTTCACTTTGCGATTCTTTTTTTTCTAACTCTATTTTTCTTGACACTCTTTTTTTTTTGGAAACATTTTTGTCTCTTTTTTGTAACTTTTTGACTTTATCTTTTTACTCGACACTATTCATTGAACTTTGCTTACTCTATCTTGATTCCAAAAGAGGGGTATGAAAGAAAATAACATTGAGGCTCAAATGTGGTAAACAAAGGATGACACAATGTTTGGATAGCAGAATGAAATGTCTTCATCATATAAATCCTTGAGAATGCAAGTATATAACATGCAATTGGAAGTGAGAGATGAAGATCATTTGCGACATCTTTTTAAGCAGATTGAGACTGTGCGTCACTACTTCTTCTGTAAACTCCACCTTTGTTGTACATTCCTCACATCAAATGACTTATGCTTTCGTGGAGCTGCTTATCTTCTTGTTTCTCTTTATATATGGATCACACGTCCGCTATTTAACCTAATTGGGACTTGCCTTTCGATCAATGACCAAGGTGCTCTTGTGATTCTCAAAATAATTGCTTTAATTTTCAAAGAAGGCCTCATTTGATCACCAAATGCCCCAGTGATAACGCTCAATCTACAGCTCTCGTTTGAGTGTAAAGCGGTCATTAGCAAATATAGAACCCAACCTGGGTTGGGTGTCGATCCTACAGGGAATAGCTTGGCCAACAAGTAAGTAAAATTACTAAACTTTTGGTGCAAGTCTCGTAAGAAGGGGGGATTCTTGTTTTGCAAGTAATGTAAACAAAAGCTGAAAATAATAAAGTAAAAAGAGAGAGATTTTTACGTTGGTTGTAAACAATGAGAATTGAAGCGTTGGGGTTATGTCCACCTTCTGAGGTATACGTCTCTATTGGCTATGAGTGTGTAGAATTCTGACATGCAATTGCTTATAGAGGATTGTAGTCGATGGTAAATCCAAGCGTCTCTCGACCTAAACAAGGACTATTTCACTTTAACTCTCTCGAGCTTAAAGCGTGTCTAACGGTACGAATTCTCCAAGAGGTTAGTCCAATTACGGCACTAGCTTTTTAATAGGAAAGGGTGTCCTACTACCTTGACATTATCTCTTTTCCAGACAAATAACTTTTCTCTCGAACAAGTTAAATGTTAAACTGACGTATTCTTGCGTTTGCAACCGCAAAGAATGTAGATTAAGATGAAGAGAATAATGATATAAGCAATATACGTGCCTCGAACTCACAAACTCACAACAATAGATAGTAACTCATTCGGCTTCCATAACCCCAACAGAGAAGTTTAGTTACCCATGAATGCGAAGGAAATCACGATTGACATTGTTATTATATCACGATATTGAGTAATGGCGTGTAGATCAAGTGATAGGCGTGAAGCGTGATTTCTTAGCAAGTAACGATTCTCTTGTTGTGGAATTTAAGAATAGAAGAGTAGAAGAAGAAAAATAGAATTAATGGAAAGATTAGAAGAATTGTAGAGTAATAGAATTGAATTGTAAGATGGGAAGTTAAGAAGATGTTCTAAAATCTCTAGCATGATAGGGTATTTATAATACCCATATCCTACTCCTACTAAGCTAATGAAATAAATAACCAAATCCTACTAGACTAATGAAATCCTTAACCCAAATGTACTAGGTTAAGGTAACATTATCATAATCCACATAAAATAATGAAATACATAACCTAATTGTACTAGGTTAATGTATCATTGTCAAAATCCAGCTTTGTGTCTGTAAGTCCCCAAAGTCCTCAGAATTGTTGTTTTAGCCCGGGACAGATTTTTCATGCAGCAGTTTTGGTCCTTTAGGCGTCCAAACTCCCTTTCCTTCCTTCGTGAGCTTTCTTTAGCGTCAAGTAAGCCATAAAATGCTGAATTATGCATCATTTATACCTGAAACTTTACTAATCATGTTCGTTAGCTCACTTACAGGAAAAAAGACTAAAAGTGCATGAAATATATAATTTGTTCTCAAAACTAGGCTAAAATATGGGCAAAATTTATTGATATAGGTGCGTAAATTCGCCTATCATCAACACCCCACACTTAGAGCTTTGTTCGTCCTCGAACAAACTATCATGTCCTTCTAAACATCAACTTAGGGTTTTACAGCAACAACACAAAATATTCGTCAAGACAAGCACAACAATTATCAACCAAGAGTAGCTTTCCGATTATAAGTAGAAACAATTTAACCTCAAGTATAGACTCGTGATGGTGATCAACTCGCATGCAAACGTTAAAGTGCATAGAATCATATACAACTATCCAAAACTCATCAACCATGTGTGTCTCACCATATAGTACCCATAATCACTCACAAATATAGCATATTTTTCAAACATGGGTATCAAAATGTCCTTGCTCTCACTCTCACAAAGAATTCATATGTAGCGACTGATGACCATAGGCTTGCCCTTAATGTAGTACTCCACTAAATGTCGGAATGTTAAGATTAGGATCAAGTAGGTCTTTTGATGGTTGTAATGTAGGCTAAGGGACGGGTAGGATCAGCTATTTCTGGCCAGAATAGTGACTATGTTCCTAAGTGCTTAATACATCACATTGTATCATTAACACTTTTTCTTTCACACAACCTTTCTTCTTTCTTTTCTTCTACCACCCTTTTTCTCCTCTTTTGTTTTTCACTTTTAAGGATGACTCACTTTTCAGCTTTCTTTTCCTTTTTCTTTTCATAACATACCTCTTATGATAGCACTTTCTTTTTCATAACACATTCAAGCACCCTTACAATTTAAAGCATCATACTTACCCATTTTCCTCTTATGTTGTCACATGACTTTTTCATTTTAAAGCACTTAGGAATTTGGATCAAATTACGGTCTTGAACAAAATGGATTAGGCTTACATACAAGGTTGTCAAAGAAATAGGCTAAAGGCTCAAAAGGGGTTAACTAGGATGATGTCCATGGGTAGGTAAAACTGAAGGTAAACAAATATAGGTTGTCAAAGAAATGCCTAAATCATATCCTAAACTTACACTCCTTATTTTTGCTTTGCATACATACCAGGCAAGTTCTAGCATCATCCACAATCATAGAATATACGATTATCTCACACACACAAGGCACATGGTCGACTTGATTGGGATTAGTATAGACTCTCGACCCAACAAGTGAAGGAATTGAATCACAATATCACATAATGAGTCACAACTAGAGCCTAAACGTCTCAATAGTCACAATTGTAGCACATACTCTTGTTATAATCTCATGCTGCCTATCAAAATAATTTCATGCGAAGCTAGAAAAAACAACAAAAACAAAAAAAAAACAAAATAAACAAACATAGATGCGATAGAGAAGTATAGCATACGATATAGATGCGATAGAGAAGTATAGCATACGATACCACCACCCTACACTTAGTTGGTACACTGTCCTCAGTGGAAAATAAATAAGAAGAACCTGGTTAGTCGGACTTATCCTTTATGTCTGGGGTCATACCCCTTGCATTGGAATCATCATCAGAGTCATCATCCTTAGAAGTTCCTCATAAGTATCCCACTTAATTCCAAGCGTGAGTCGAGGTATTTGCAGCGAGGAGGGTTCTCCTTGCTCCTTGCGGCCTCTTTTCTTGCTCTTTTGGGAAGTGGTAGCCTTTTCTTTGCCTTGTCTTGCTTTGGGTGCCATTGTACCTGAGACTTGAAATAGTGTTAGTGGTAGCACAATATCAATGGATACAATCTATGCACAAGCAGTAGGGGTACCACCCCACACTTAGTTTGTTGCTACAAATTAGTGAAGTGAAAGTGGTCGATTACTTAGACTTCATCGACATGCGTTTTAGGAGCTATATTCCAACGAGAAAATCAGAGATATATCACTTCTTGCAACCTTTGAAATACTTTCATGTTAGGTATAACAAGACTACTACATAGGGATTACATCATGGTATCGTTTCTATCAATAAATTCAACCTCCTATGTCGGTAGGCAGTTATAAGTCTTATTCCGATGAACGGGATATTCTAACATGTAAGTATTCAAGTGACAAGATTATGCAATGTTCATTACTATAGCAATTCTGCGAGTAGTATAACAATGCATCAAAATCAAATTCAAGTCGGACACAAGTTAAGAGCATCCTAACGTACATGTTCACTCACTTGGTTTTGTATCAACAATTCAAACACGTTCACATCACCAATACTTTTTCAAGATTTAGCAATTCATAATAGGTGTAGTAAAGTAGTACTTACAAAATATAAATGAATAACAAAGTAGTACTTACTTGGTTGAAGCCTTTGGATGATGTTCTTGTGATGAAAAAGAGCAAAAGGAAACTTTTTGATAGGTTTTGGAGACTATAGGTGGTGCATAAGCTAGGTTTCCAATGTGTTTTTGGTTCAAGACTAAGTCTCATATTTATAAGAAAAGGTTGGGTCGAGTTTTGGCCCATTAAAATCAGATTTGGAGACCAAAAGTGATCATAGGTGGTGCCTAATGCTTTGCCTAGTTGACCAGAATGCCATAGCATATGCCAAGCATTTATTTAAGAATGCCATAGCATATGCCATGCATTTATTTAAGAATGCCATACACTATGCGGCGCATTGTCTATGGCATAATGGGACATATGCGCCGCATAGTCTATGGCATATGAGATACTGAGACCAAATGCCATAGCATAGGCGGCGCATAGTCAAAAGCATACCTAGGAATAGGCGGCGCATAGTGTATAGCACACTAGATTCCGAGACCTTAGGCTATAGGATAGGTTGTGCATCGTTCTTGGCCTAGTTTTACCAAGGCCTAGCCTTCCTCGAAGCCTATTTTGGCATGAGAAAAGCTCAATCCATAGCCTTATGCATCACCCTTCCTAACTTACAAACTTTACCATACAATGCGTCCAAATCGTCAATTGAAATCAATCTCCTCGTTGACTATTTCTTGCACCTATATTCACTCAAACAAATGAAAACGATTAGTACGATGGGTTTCCTCCCACCAAGCGCCTTAGTTTTGGTCGTGGCACGACTCTTATTTTTGGATTTTTCATTTATCAAAATCAAATCAAGTACTAGAATGAAAGAAAACGATAAACTATAAATGAAAAACGATAAACGATGGGTTGCCTCCCATCTAGCGCCTTATTTATTGTCGTGGCTCGACATAGTTACCTCGAGTACTCAGACTTCGTCGAGGTAAATGGTGGATCATTTTCTGAAAGGATTTAGACGACAATGAGGCTTACCTGTGGGCATGCGATCTTTTTCGAGATGGCTCATACATTTCCCCGGAGAGTCACCAATTATATCATCAATAGTCCAACCCATAGCTCTCATGTATCTCTTCAGAGCAGAGATGAGAGCCTCTACGTGCTGTTTACTTAAATCATCCGCACTCACCGGAAGTATATTTATACTTTCCAAGAACACATACCTTAGATAATCGGGGAGCTCTTGCGATTCTAGCATTGGTGTCTCTTCAATGGGAGTCTTCGTTGTTGGTTGATTCTTGAGATCACAATCCGGTTGCTTAGGAGTATAAGACTCTATTTCTGTTAGAGCACCCATAAGTTCTTCATAATCTTCATTATCCTCATGCTCAACTTTCAGTGGCGCAGCAGACAATGGCTCAACAGTAGGCTGTTTCTCTATAGATAATGCTTTCATATCCTCATGATGAACATCAGCTACAGATAACTCATTCATATCACTGGGCTGCTTCATGGCTTTGCATATATCAAAGCGGACCACTTCGTCATTAATTCGAAACAAAAGCTCATTATCTTTCATGTCAATAAGCACACTTCTAGTTGCGAGGAAGGGGCGTCCCAAGATTATGGGAACCTCTGAATCTGCTTCACAATCCAAGATGACAAAGTCTGCTGGAAAGATAAATGAAGAAACCTTTACCAAGACATCGCATAGAATATCAACCGGTCGTTTTACCGACCTATCCGCCATAACAAGCCTCATATTAGTTGGTGTAGGATCTCCTAACCCCAACTTCTTGTAGATCGATAATGGCATCAAATTGATGCTAGCACCTAGATCACACAATGCCTTAGCAAAATTCATAGATCCAACCGTGCAAGGAATAGTGAAAGCACCAGGGTCTGCCTTCTTCTGTACTAAGGATCTTGTGGCAATTGCACTGCAATGATGAATATTATCTTCCGGCTCATAGCTTACTGCCCGCTTCTTTGTCAACAGGTCCTTCATGAATTTAGCATACCCAGGCATTTGTTCCAGCGCCTCGACCAACGGAACATTAATAGTCAGCTGCTTTAACATCGTCATGAATTTGCTGAACCTTGTATCATCTGCCTGCTTCTTCAATCTTTGAGGAAAAGGTGGTGGTGGGTATGGAATTTTTCTCTCCATGGCTTTCTTCTCCTCTTGCTTCTGTTTTTCAGCTTTTCCAGGCTGCACGTTGCTGGGCGTGACATCCTTGACGTCAGGACTGGTTGTTGCGGCATCTTCTCCTTTTACGTTATCATCCATGTCCGCAACTTCGTCAACCACTTGCTTGCCTTTTTCTGAAGGTTCCAGCACCTTACCACTTCTGGTAGTGATGGCCATGCATGACCCATCATTCCTTGGGTTTTGCACAGTATCGCTAGGTAAAGTGCCAGCCTTTCTTTGATTGAGTGTTGCTGAAAGTTGGCTCAGTTGCTGCTCTATTTGCTTGGTTGAAGTGGAATGAGAATCAACTAGTTGTTTCATGGAGGACAAATCATTAATTACCTCAGTAACTCCCGCGCTTGTTGCTTCCACTCCTTTTAATAATTTAGCCATTATGTCTTTCATACTTCCAGAATTAGATGTGGTGGTATCACGTCTACCAGGGGGAACGTACAAATCACTCTTTTCATTCTTGTTCTTCCAACTACCTTGGTCCATGTTTCCAGATTTACCATAATAGTTCCGACCTTGGTTTCCTTGGGTATTCCCTCGGAAACCCCCCTGATTGTTCAAGTAGTTGGCCTCTTCTTCCGAATCAGATTCGTCTCTTCCTTTTAGCGCCACATCTTTCATTTTTTCGGTCTTCCCTGATAATAAATGCTTTGTAAGAAGATCCATCTGTGTTTTCATATGCGTCATATCTTGATCACGTTCTTCTTGCCTTCTTCTTTGGTCTGCAGTCATGCCTATAGATAAAGTGGAGCTTGCTAGCTCGGAATCCCTGGTATGCCAAGCTCTACTTTGTTTCGTCATGCGATCTAGCATATTGCTTGCTTGACCAAAGGTGAGGTCCATAAAAGATCCTCCAGCTGCGTTATCCACCACTGGTTTAGTTATTGAATTCAAGGCTCTGTATAGTATCTCCATTAGGTGAACATTAGTCATATGATGGTTTGGACACCTCGCTAGCTTTGTCTTGAACCTCTCCCATGTTTCATGAAGAGCTTCAGTGGGAAGCTGACGAAAGTTGCTGATTTCATCTCTCAATTGTGCTCTTTTGGATGGCGGAAAGAATCTTTCTAGGAAAGCGTCTCTCAATTGCCTCCAATTTTTAATAGAATCAGGAGTCAGCCCATTCAACCATAGTGTTGCCTCCCCAGACAGAGACAATGGAAATAGACGTAATCGAATTGCATTCTGACCAACACCAGGATTGTCAAAAGACTTGCATATAGAAATAAAGTTGATGAGATGCATATTCGGATCATCGCCTGCTAGTCCACCAAACAATCCCTTGAGTTGCAATAACTGAATCATGGTGCTTGTGATGTTGAACTTGGCTCCGGGTGCTAATGGTGGAAGAATAATGGCTCCAGTGGCACCAGCTCCATCAAGATCATCATCATCATCATCAAATGGTATTTCACGTTGTGCATCCATTGATGTACTGAACAAAAAACCTGCAGTAAAAAAAAACAAAAACTAAAAGTAAAAGTACGAGAGTCTTCGACCAAAGGGTCTAGTAATTATTACGAACTTAATTGACACTTGTATTCCCCGGCAACGGCGCCAATTTTTGATAACGCTTAATCTACAGCTCTCGTTTGAGTGTAAAGCGGTCGTTAGCAAATATAGAACCCAACCTGGGTTGGGTGTCGATCCCACAGGGAATAGCTTGGCCAACAAGTAAGTAAAATTACTAAACTTTTGGTGCATGTCTCGTAAGAAGGGGGGATTCTTGTTTTGCAAGTAATGTAAACAAAAGCTGAAAATAATAAAGTAAAAAGAGAGAGATTGTTACGTTGGTTGTAAACAATGAGAATTGAAGCGTTGGGGTTATGTCCACCTTCTGAGGTATACGTCTCTATTGGCTATGAGTGTGTAGAATTCTGACATGCAATTGCTTATAGAGGATTGTAGTCGATGGTAAATCCAAGCGTCTCTCGACCTAAACAAGGACTATTTCACTTTAACTCTCTCGAGCTTAAAGCGTGTCTAACGGTACGAATTCTCCAAGAGGTTAGTCCAGTTACGGCACTAGCTTTTTAATAGGAAAGGGTGTCCTACTACCTTGACATTATCTCTTTTCCAGACAAATAACTTTTCTCTCGAACAAGTTAAATGTTAAACTGGCATATTCTTGCGTTTGCAACCGCAAAGAATGTAGATTAAGATGAAGAGAATAATGATATAAGCAATATACGTGCCTCGAACTCACAAACTCACAGCAATAGATAGTAACTCATTCGGCTTCCATAACCCCAACAGAGAAGTTTAGTTACCCATGAATGCGAAGGAAATCACGATTGACATTGTTATTATATCACGATATTGAGTAATGGCGTGTAGATCAAGTGATAGGCGTGAGGCGTGATTTCTTAGCAAGTAACGATTCTCTTGTTGTGGAATTTAAGAATAGAAGAGTAGAAGAAGAAAAATAGAATTAATGGAAAGATTAGAAGAATTGTAGAGTAATAGAATTGAATTGTAAGACGAGAAGTTAAGAAGATGTTCTAAAATCTCTAGCATGATAGGGTATTTATAATACCCATATCCTACTCCTACTAAGCTAATGAAATAAATAACCAAATCCTACTAGACTAATGAAATCCTTAACCCAAATGTACAAGGTTAAGGTAACATTATCATAATCCACATAAAATAATGAAATACATAACCTAATTGTACTAGGTTAATGTATCATTGTCAAAATCCAGCTTTGTGTCTGTAAGTCCCCAAAGTCTTCAGAATTGTTGTTTTAGCCCGGGACAGATTTTCCATGCAGCAGTTTTGGTCCTTTAGGCGTCCAAACTCCCTTTCCTTCCTTCGTGAGCTTTCTTTAGCGTCAAGTAAGCCATAAAATGCTGAATTATGCATCATTTATACCTAAAACTTTACTAATCATGTTCGTTAGCTCACTTACAGGAAAAAGGACTAAAAGTGCATGAAATATATAATTTGTTCTCAAAACTAGGCTAAAATATGGGCAAAATTTATTGATATAGGCGCGTAAATTCGCCTATCACCCAGCACTCTATCTATTTCCTCAGACGCTCTCTTTTCTAACTTTAACCCTCTGATTCAATGTTCATGCTTAAACTGGACTTTAAAATCTGGCTAAAAATTCCGCAAGCATGTCATATCACTAGAGTCAACATAAAATATACTATGTAAAGAAAACAAACAAACAAACAACACATATTTAAAACACAAAGAAAAAGGGGACACTCCATTTAATAAAAATGAAAGATAGAAGGGTTTGAACATAAACGACAAAGGGATAAAACAAGATAAATCCCGAACTACAACCTTGAAATAATTCGGAGAACAAAAAATAAAACAAAACAAACTACCAAACCCCTTCCTGGTAAGGAGAGGGGTGACTTCCCCATTGCTCAGCCTGACATCTTAGCCGCTGGCTTGCATATCAACATGACTGGGGCTTCCACCACTGTCAGACACATTTCCTTCAACAAATAAGCTCTGGATCCCCATGCTTAACTCATTTCCTCCCACAAATTGTGCAGTACCGCGTGCTGGTGAAGAACTCAGTGGGATGGTCAAAGGGCCAATGTTTTGCACCACAATCAATTTATCTTGAATTATATTTTCTATTTCTCTTTTCAAAGTGAGACAATCTTCAGTACTATGACCCTGAACATCAGAATGATACACACATAGTGCGTTAGGATCAAAATTTATTGAACGTCGATTAAGGGCGTGCCCAAGGAGAGGAGTGATCATTCCTTCCTGTACCAATCTCTGAAATAAACTAGCATATGACTCTCCAATTGGTGTAAAGCTATCTCTTGACTTCTACCTCATTTCATTATTTGGCTTGGATAGAAAATCTGGCTTAGAAGGGTTTTGGTATGTTTGTGGAGTTAGAGGACGACTCTGAGGAGTTGGTGTGTTCCACTGTGGGTAAGATGGGGGTTGAACATATGGTTGTGCACAATATACTAGATATGGAGGTGGGGAAAAAGAGTATAATGGATTTTGGGAGTGATTATGTGGAGCTTGGGCATAAACTTGAGCTTGCGCCTGAGACCGACGACGACATGGTCTTCTTGACCTTTCCTGCTGTCCAACTACAATAGCAAATGCATCTTTCTCATTTTTCTTCCCTCCAGGTTCCCTTAATTGATTGCAATATTTTCCCAAAGGCTTCACAGATTCCTCATACCCATCTTGTTTCTCAAATTTCGACATCACAAAGATTGGGGAAAGATTAGCATTTGAAGGCATGCCCCAGTCTTTGTATGAAACATTTTCTTTACCCGCAGGTCCTAGAAAATTTTTCATAGCATTTTCTGTACTCTTCATTTTTCCAACCATTTTCTCCGACTCTTCTGGCACACTGGACTTCTTGTTCAGAAACTTTGGTGTTCCAGTTAACTTAAAAGCAGGCTCAAGAGTATAACAATGATCACCAAGAGTATTAAATATAGGTTTACTAGCAGCATGGGGACGCACAACCGTTGGACGAGACGGTGTGAAAGTCCCAGTAAAGGATTGAGCAACAAGATCACAGACAACATATGGTGTTGTGAATGTAACAGGCTTATGTTGAGGAACTAGAGGCAAAGTGGTGGAAGTATTGAGATGCTTTTGGCTTAGAATGAATTTTGAGACATGTTGCGGTGCATCAACAACAGTAGAAAACTGACTTTGAGATTTTGGTGGAAAACACGAGGTATTTGTAGGATCAATAAAGGGAAATAGAGGAGGAGGCAACCCACTGGCCCAAGCTCGATGCATTTCTGTCATTTGTTGTCTTAGCCTCCTGACCTCTTGCTTTAAACTCTCATTTTCCTGATTCTTTGTTTGATCCATGATGTCACTCTTTATATCTTTGTTGAACATAACTAACCCTTTGGATTTGGTGTGATGTGAAGGACCAGCCAGAATGCCACAAACCAACCACCTTAAACTGACTCAACATAAAACAACAAATGTGTTAGAGTTCAACACTTTTTCAAAACCTTTTTTTTTTAAAGATGACCGAACCCAAGAAGGGCGCCTGCGTATCTCACTCCCGAGAGAGGAGAATCAGGTGTGCGTAGTTCGTGAAATCTTGCCAAAATGGCCGATTAAACTCTTTTTCTTTCTATTTTCTTTTTCTTGAAACTTTAAAAAGAAAAGAAAAGAAAAATTTGTCAAAAGAAATGACGAAAATATTTTTGAATTCTTCGGCTTTAACATCCCTATACAAAATGAAATCTATGATTACCAAAGAAGAATTTTTTGGGTTTTCGATTTAGAATTTCATAGGAAAATGAAACTTGAAACTATTAAAGAAAAAATCTTTTTGTAGTTTTCTTTTAGAGATGTATATGAAACACCTACTCTAAGTGAAGAGTGAAGAAAATCTTTTTGAATTTTTCAGATTCCTGTACAACATGAAATCTATGGTTACCGAAGAAAATATTTTTGGATTTTCGATTTTAAAGTTCATACGAAAATGAAACTTGAACCTATTAAAGAAAAATATATTTTTTTGCTTTCTTTTAAAGATGTACATGAGACACCTACTCTAAATGAAGAGTGAAGAAAATCTTTTTTGAATTTTTGAAATAAGATCCCCAAACCTAAAATAGGTTGCCTACGTATCTCACTCCCGAGAGAGGAGAATCAAGGGTGCGTAGTTCGTCCGGATTGGACAATTAACGATTAACTAACAAATTGACCCTAACTTAAGGCACAACCAAAGACAAACGAATAAAATCTTTTTGAGGTTTTTTTTTTCTTTTAACTAGACACTTCAACTAAACTGACACCAACAATTATGAAGGAAAAAAAAATCTTTTTGGTATTTTCATTACATGAAATGTACAAATTTCTACCATTTTTTGCATTTTCTTTTATAAAAACTGCTAAAAAAAAAATCTTTTTTTTGAAAATTTCGAATTATGAATGCATGCTAAAGGAGACAAATGAAAAATCTTTTTGATATTTTCGTTTTTGAGGAATGAGTGCAAAAGGTAAAAATCTTCTTCTTATTTTTGAATTTTTGGATTGTGAAGAACAAAAGCCATAAAGAACACTAAAAGCTACGACACTCTTTTTTTTTTCTTCTTTTAGACTCACTTCACTTTTTTTCACTATGTTTTTCAACAGTTCTTGCCTACGCACCTTACTTCTAACACATGTTTTCACCAAATCAGTCCGTCAAATGACCCCATTACCCTCAAAGATGCAACATTTAGCATGTAGGGATGCGTTAGAGGTGAGTCTCCTACAAAGGACCAAGTGGGCCCCGCTAGGTCTCAATATGATGCACATAAGCATGACCTAAAGGCTGACCTACGTTGTGGTTTACTAACAAGGCCGTTCGGGGGAGCATATGGTCGATAGTGGCTGCTTTGCTTTCCATCTACTCCATACATCCAACGGCTCCCCCCTAAAATAAAGGTGACTCAAATAGAGTTCGTGCGCACGACGTGCGCTCCGAGACTTGTTGCGGAAAGAATTGACTCGGGTTATGCAATGATGTCAGATATAAAGAGGTAACACATAGGATAAATACTATAAACAAAGAGCACGAAAATGCACAAAAGTGAAAACACAAACAAAAATCACAAACAATGCTTATACACTCGTAATGCCAAACAAAGCCTATACGACTCCAAAAAAAGCTCGGATTCTGAAATAGTCCCCAGCGGAGTCGCCAGAGCTGTCACACCCCTTTTTCGACTCAAAAAAAAAGATATGTATTTTAAGGTTCGAAAGATTTTTATTATTTAAGTGACAAAAATGAAAATTTGTTTCGAAAAAAAAGATTATTTACATTTTTTATTCAGATTCGCCACTTGGCATAATCTGGTGTGCCAAGTCACCATTGGAAAATTCTTTTCAAAACCATTTGACTCTTTAAACTGGTTTGCGAACAGAGACTCTGGCTAAGGAATTCTGTTGACCGAGGGGAAGGTGTTAGGCACCCCTCGATCCCGTGGTTCAACCACGGTCACTTGGTAGAGCGTATCAACTATTTTGGCATCACGAAATGTACAAACCACACAAAAGCACGCCAAATAATCAAACAATAAACAAAACAAAACAATCAAAAAATATAAAGTCCAGTCCAATTATACAGTCCAAAAATAGAAAGATACGAAAATATAAATCCTAGTCTAAACTAATTCTAGATTAAGCTCCAATGCCTTACCCGACGTCGCGGGCCTTCATCACGATCATTTTTCGCCAACATGATACGTCGGGGCATTCCCCGGTGAATAAATACAAGTGATCTCGGGGCATTCCCCGACTAAATAAATACATTTTTTCAATACGAGAACCAAATCATTCACCCAAATTTCAATCATCCAAACAATATTTCAAACGTTCAATAAAATCACAAATTATAAACTTTGCCTACCCAAACTACGTTTGCCTAAACCAATCGGCGCATCATGATACTACCCAATCAAACACTCATATTTGCTTCAAAATAACCAACGACAATAAATCAAAACAATATTCATTCTTTATCAATTCCTACCATCCAACCCCACATTCCATTTTTTATACCAAATTTCAACGATTCAAGACAGTCATCTCAACAATCCACAACCATCTATTCAATGGAATCGAACACCAAATTAATGTCACCAAAATTCAACCACACATCAGGCAAATCAAACACGTATAGTAAAGTAAAATTAGAAGAGCTAGAGTTGGACCTTAAATTTGAAGCTTTCAAACTCAATGTTATTCGAATAAAGAGAGTCCGCACCCGAAAACCTCGAGCCGAACCTTAACACCAGCAATCCAACTCGACAAATAATGACCCGTTCACCGTCACTTTTCACGCCATCACTGTTCACCGGTCACTGTTCACCGTACTGTTCATCGGTCACTGTTCATCGGTTACTATTCACCGGTTACTTTTTTTTTTTCGTTGTTGTTCTTGTTCTTGTGAGGAAGATTATTTGGTGATTCTTGTTATTGTGGAGAAGATGATGATCAAAGAATGAGCCTCCTTTTTCTTCTTAGAATTTTCTTTTATAATGGGCATGGATTTGTTATGATGTGGGAATTTTGGTGGGTCCCCCATATATTTTTTCTTTGTGGACAAGAAAAAGGAGGGGGGGAATCACATGGGTAAAGCTTTTGATTGGATAGGTTGTTAGGATAAGATAAATTAGTTAGAGGTATGTTTTGTTTATTTTTGTATTTTTGTGGGATATAATTACATGGGGTTGGACACATGGTAAGGTGAACTAAAAATGAATAAAATTAGACTTCGGGAGGGACAAAATTAGGTGTCTACAGTCTGTAAGCTTTAAAACTTTAGGGAAAATACTTTATTTGAAGGGAGATACTTTAAAACTATTCCGAAAAGCTTATTATAGGGAAAAACTATTTTGCAAGGGGGGTTCTCTTAACCGACATAAACTATGCGAGCTACATAGAGTTCAACATCTCGTCCTCCAAAGGAAGAAATCTCACGTTGGGGAGAGGTGTCATACTCTTGCCAGGGAGTATAACCTCAGCTAAAGTGATCACAACTCTGCCCACTATGGGCACTTAATCTCAATCCTACGGTGGTACGTAGTTCTGGGGTATAATACCTTGGAATCATACCCAACTCGGTGCTAAATACTACTCTCTTTTTATTTGCTACGCTCATCTCATGGAAATCCACTTTAAAACTCGCATAAGGATTTGTTATTAAATCAGTTATGCATTTATCTGAATAAATATGTAAACGAAGCTATTTTGTTTTCTTTAATCTGTATAGTATAGTGGATTCCAAAACTAATCTGAGGATCAAAAGATCAAAACTTTATTGTAAATCTAATATAATCTGCTCATAAGATGGTTAAAGCATTATCTTTTCTCAAAATCTCAACATATAAACTTGGGGCTTAAAAACTCATATATCAAACTCATGTCAAAATATTATGAAAAATCATGCTTGACAATAAACAATGGTAATTCATCCCAAAATCTGGAAATTACTGCAATAAGCATGAAAATATGAAAGTAAACATGCAATTCAACTTAAGAGTATCTTAAAACTCATAATCTTTGCAAATAGCAATAATGGGTATGAACCCTAATTCAAATCTCATGTAATTTCAGTCAAAATCATGTAAATTTGTAATTGAAAACTAATTTTGGGCACAAGGATGAAAAGAGTATCCTTGTTCATAACCCCATATACCTTGATTGATGATTAGATGAAGAAGCTCGAATTATTGATTCCTATTTGAGTTCTTGAAGATGAATTCTTGATTATCTTGCCTTGGGAATCCTCAATCTTAAGCTTTCTTGGAGAAACCATAGTGAAATATGATTTCTTGGAGAAGGAGCCTTGAACTCTAGGGTTTTTTTTAGAGAGAAAATTGATGAATATAAGCCTAAAGTACTTAGAATAGGCTTAAATCTTATATTTGGATGGATTGAGGGCTTGGGAATTGACCAAAATGCCCTCTTTAAACTTCTGGATGAAACTGAAAACGTAACATTTTTCCGATTTGGATGGCCATCGCGACGCGCCACAATCGTGGTAGCTCGCTGGAAAAGGACGAGTGGGAACTGGATTTTCTCCGCGATGCACAGCTATCGCGATGCCCTATAGTTTTGCCATTTTGTCCACTGGCGCAACGCGCCACTATTGCGTAGGCTTGCTGAAAATTGAATAATGCGAAATGGGACTCCTCCGCAACGCGGTGGAATCGCGGAGTCTCACTGAAATTTGAAAACTGCCAATTTGCTTAGCTCTGTGATGCGCTGAGAGTCCAGGTGATACATTGTCAACTTAAAAATGCCATAACTCCTTCACCGAGTGTCGAATTTAGGCGAATTTGGTATTGATGGAAAGCTTATTCAATATCCCACACAATGAAGAGTCAAAATCTTAGAAATTTGATATGGTATAAATATTATTCATTTTGGAAGCTATCTCTTAACATTCTAAGAATGAATTTAATCTAGAAAAGTTCGGGGTATGTAATTCCTCGATCGTTCCTTAAGACTAAATCCTCCTTTTGAGTGAATATGGATGACTTCCAAAGTGATTTATGTTTATACCATGTAGAACATTGAATAAACTTTCCATCGATACCAAATTCGCCCAAATCCGACACTCGGGTGAAGAGTTAGAGCTATTTTAGTGAGACAGTGTACCACCTGGCACTTTAGCGCGTCGCGGAGCCAGCCAAAATGGCAATTATCATTTTTCAGTGAGCCTCCGCGATATTGACGCGTCGCGCCAAGGCTCAATTTTAGGATTGTCAAATTCCAGGGCACCAACGCAATTCCACCGCGTCGCGGTGCCCTTCCAGGTCACGACCAAGGTGGAAAATGCGACTTCACCTCGTCGTGCCACTGAGCAGTTTCCCAATTATCAATTCCAGTGAAGGACCGCGATTCTGGTGCGTCGATCCAGGGCCAAAAAAAAATTGAGCTCCAGTTCTAGAATTTGTTCAAGGGTATTTTGGTCTTTTCCACCCGTCCTTACCCTTTATACATATACAAGTGAGGGAGAAAATCCTCATTTCCTCTTCCATCTTCTCCAAAATTATAGGGTTTCTCTCCAAAATTCAATTCAATTCTTGTTTAAACATCTCAACATCAAGCCATGGTTTTCACAAATTAGTTCAAGATTTAAAACTTTCAAATCAAGAACATTAAGATCTCTAACTCAAGAAGTGGGAAAAGAAGTCTATAGCAAGTTTATTCATCCCGAATAATAATCAAGGTATGTGGGGCTTGAACAAGAATATCCTTTCATTCTTGTGCCCAAAGAATTGATTTTTACTATTGGAATTTCATGATCCTTGCAAGTGGGTTTACACCCAAATTTCTTTATTGATGATTTATGAGATTTGAGTTGAATAAATTTGATATTTATGATTATTTTACCATCACGTCTCTTAAATTGAGAATTTATGTCATGAGTTGTATATTGTCATTTTGTATTGATGATTTCTAAGCGATTTAAGACAAGTGTCATGAGTTATGATTTTTCCATAAGAAGTTTGAGTATTGAATATATTTATCGATATTGATCTTGAGAGTCAAGAATGAGTCCTATGACGTTTTCTCGAAGCTTTTGATACGTGATACGATTTGATAAGCAAGTGTACTTGATGCTGGGAAAGACTGTTTTGAGTTTGAGTCGAGTTAGGAATCCACAAGTTGTTTATGATTTACAGATGAGATATATTTATAATTTGATCTTCATGATAGACCCTTGAGTTGATTAAGGTGGATTTCCTAACGCGTTTTGAACTGAGTCTGGGAGGAGTATTTAGCATCGAGTGGGAAGTGTGGGTTCAGCGCATCCTACTTCCCCAGAACTATGTGCCACCGTAGGATTGAGATTTGAGGGCCAAAGAGCCGAGTTTGTGATTACAGAGATGAGTTTGAAGTTATACTCCCCGGCAAGAGTATAACGCTCCCGCCAATGTGGGGTTCCTTCCTTAGGAGGGAAAAACTGGACTCCATGCGGCTCATATGGTTTATGTTGGTTATAAGAAGCTCCCAAGTCCATAATAGTCTAAGTTTCTTGAGTTACCGAGTCACACTAAGTCATGAGTTAAAGATTTTAAGTTGAGTCCAATGATTTATGAGATTTGTGAAGCATGTGTTATTATCGATGATTTATGGAAATTATGTTTCAGGAAATTCAAGCGAAGAGATTCATTATTTTCAGCATGCATGACTTTATTTTACATTTATGATATTATTTAAAAGTGTTGCATACACCCTCACATACTCAGTACAATCCCAAGTACTGATTTCCATACTCTTCTATGTTCTATATTTTCTCGTGATGTAGGTTCAGATGCTCAGTCTCAGCAGCGACAGTGATCTTTGAGTACCTCCATCTACATTCTTATAGTTGTTGAATCCTCATGGTTCGAGGACCTATGTCCCTGATTTTTGCCTTGATAGTAGATGGTTGTTTCTTTTCAGTTCAAGCGAGTCAGTTGTCGATCTGTCCCAATGGCTCCTCAGTCTTTTGTAGTAGAGGCTTTGTCAGACTAGAGTACCAGTATGTACAGAACTTTCAGTATTGTATTTGTACAGGATAGTATTTCTTCGTATCACAGTATGCTCATGACATGATTATTCTTTCCTATTTTAAAATGATTAGTGTTATAGTGAGTTCTGAAAGTGATGACAGGCTTAGAGGGTTATCTTGAGGCCACGTGTGGCCTTAAGAACCGTGTGACATCTTGGGATAGGTTCTTGGGGCGTTACAGGGTATTCCAATATATCCCCCTTGAAAACATTCGTCCTCGAATGTGGCTAATTAGTCTGAAAATTTTGAAGAATATGAGGCTATAAGCTATCATGCACAACTGAAATAAACTGTATGACTGAATCCCAACATAGTGGGCTACTGAACTGATCTGTGAGTGCATGAACTTTTATGCAAATAGCTATATGGTTGAGATCAAAATGAAAGAGTCAACTTATGGGTAATAATTTCTTTAGGCTGGATCTGATTTCATGAGGAAAAGATGAGAG
Organism: Capsicum pubescens; assembly: GCA_030864215.1. NCBI lineage: Eukaryota > Viridiplantae > Streptophyta > Magnoliopsida > Solanales > Solanaceae > Capsicum > Capsicum pubescens. The sequence continues at coordinate 38,382,152 of CM061549.1, forward strand.
GTTTACGACATGAAACTCCACAAAAAATTGGGGTATTACAGTCCATCTTTAAGGCTATCTGGTCATGACATCTGGGAGATAGTTCAGAATTTTCCTAAAGTCAGTGAGGAACAATTGTATAGGCTGGATGGATATGGCGCTTCGCATAACTGGACTAAGCAAAGTATATTTTGGGAGTTAGAATATTGGCTAGATAATTTACTTAGACATAATGTTGATGTCATGCATACTAAGAAAAACTATTTTGACAACTTGTTCAACACAGTTATGATGTCACCAGTAAAACAAAGGATAATTCTAAGGCCAGACTTGTCTAACCAGAATATTGCAAACGCAAAGAATTACACTTACAGGAGGGGCCCAATGGAAATGTTCTTAAGCCCAAGGCTAGTTTTACATTCAAGTTGAACCAAAAGCATCAAATATATGAATGGGTCCAAAGTTTGAAGATGCCCGATGGATATGCCTCAAATTTGAGAAAGAGGGTTGATATGGCACAAGGAATCTTGCATGGAATGAAAAGCCATGATTGTCATATTTTTATGGAATAATTACTTCTAATTTCTTTTATTGGTTTACCTCAAAACATATGGAAACCAATAACAGAGATTAGTTTGTTCTTCAAATATTTATGTGCCACCACATTAAAATAAGAAAATTTGGCGCGAATGGAAAGTAATAATGTTGTTATCATCAGTAAGTTGGAGAAGATTTTTCCGCCAGCGTTCTTCGATGTGATGGAATTCTCATTCACCTTGTGCAAGAAGCTCCGCTAGGCGGTCCAGTTCAAACTAGTTGGATGTATCCATTCGAACGGTAAGCAATTGCAACATATTTAAATTCATACATATCTTTTTTCTAAAAATTACACAAATACACATCTTATGTTTCCAATATTACAAAAAATCCCAACCCCCTAAACATATTACAAAAATCCCAACATATACACAGAATGCTATGTATATGTCGGCTATGTTATGTATATTAATAGAGAGAGAGAGTAAAGTAATTAAAAGGGTGGGAGAGAGTGTAATTACTTTCAAAAGGGTTGGTATTTATGTTATTTATATATCTTTTTTTAATATAGTAGACATCTAATCTTAAGATTGTGCATGGCAATTGAAAAATTGAAAAGGGGTCCCAAAAACAAACATAGAGTGGAAGGCTCTATAGTTGAGGCATATCTTGCAAGAGAAACGTCTCAATTTTTCTCATATTACTTTCATGATGAAGTTGTTTGTTCAAGAAATTGACCGAATCATCATCAGGACGATGAGAATGAGCCTCATTTTCAACCGATATCAATTTTCAATCAATCTGGTTGTAAGGCTAAAAAGATTATATTTCGCTGGCTCACTCCCACGGAGCGCAAATCAGCAACTTTATATGTCTTGCTGAATTTCCCAAAAGTTGACCCATATCTGAAGTAAGGAGATTAAAATTTTAACATATTTTATTTATTTACTCATTCCCTTAAGAAAACTAATTGTGTTTCGCATGTTGGATCTTCAGTTCATTTAAGACTCAACTCCACGTAAATTAAGTGTATGCATCCTTTGCAACATGGTTTACATATGAGGTTCGTAAGTGTATTAATATTTCTACAAATTTTAAACATTTACACATTCCTCAACTAACATATATATATGTATGTATAATATTTTTAGGTACACCAGTCACCAAATGCAGCCGCATACATATTCCTCAACTAACATAAGATTGTTGTTTTCACTTTTTCATAATTTATATAGTAATATAAATATTCTTGTCTATCTCGTGTTGTTGGAGCAATTTGAAATGTGAATTAGTAACTTGAAATTAGTTACTTGGAATGTTTTCTTATATATTCATTTTGTAGGAACTAACTACTTGTTAATTTTACTAATTTAGATGTTAGGTAGAGGTGACAAAGGTAAGGAAAAAGTTTATCCTACAAAAATAAAAAAGAAAAAACAATCTTCGCCTTATAGATGACCGACAGGTATTCATCTATCTGAGGGTCGGTTAGCTGGCGCGCCAGCACGACCCTCATATTCTAGGTCGTCTCAGCATTCAGTTCCTGCTCCTACGCATGTGGATCCACTTCATGGGTCTACACCGACTCATTCTACTCCTATCATCGTGCCACCGTCATTACAGTACTATCGGTCGACTGCTGGCATATCCTGACATCTACCATCGTCAGTACCCTCTTGTAGCAGTCACCCAGGTTCGCACAGTGATTCTGCTGGATCTATTGGGTTGTCGGATCTTCATCTTGGAGGCACTCCATCCGGTGCTTCAGATCCGCCCACGCCAGTGCATCCACCAGTACTTGCTCCGCTGCTTGGAGACAGAGATGATTATGGGAGGCGTTATCTCCATGTGGAATAGGGTAAGATTTCTAAATATAATAACATTATTCATTTTTTATTACTATATTATTATGCTCTATGAAATTACTGCTTAATCTTGTGTTGTAGGTTTAGGCCGGATGCTGGAGCTGAAAAATTATGAGTAAATGCATTTGTCGGCACTTCAACGGCTACTGGACCAGTTGGCAAAAGGTTCCAGAAAATGACAGAGAAAAAATATTTAAAGAATTTCATTTAAAGATTTAACTTATCGACTACTTAACACATTGTTAGAACAAAATATTGAATATTATACTTTTATTTTTTTTGTAGAAATATTACTAGTGGGATGAAGCGAATGAATGTGCTATAAGGAGAAATTTTTATAGAAGAGCTAGATCCAGATTTAACGGTCTGTTGGATTATGCCAGAACCAACATGGTACGACCAGGGTTTATACTCGAACCCATATGGCAACAGTATATTCGCTATTGGAATAGCGAAGAATACCAATCGTTGAGAGACAAAGAAAAGAAATTTTGGGCATCATCCAAGGGTGGCACTATACATACTGCGGGTGCAGTTAGTATGATTGTTGTGGAGGAAAAAATGATATGTAATTTTTATAGTTTTAATTATTTTTTTCTATTTAAATTTTTAATTATTTGAACATTAATAATTTTTACATATGTAGGAAAAAGAAAAGGGTAGGAAGATACCCTTCGATGAGGTATTCGAGGAGACGCATGTGAAGAAGAAAAAGAACGCAACTGATGAAGCTTTCTGGGTTGAGTCTCGTGCAAAAGTTGCCCATGTAAGAATCAAATTTTGAATTTATGAATCTTTTTCTCAAAGTTGATATTATTCAAGTACAAGTACTTTTATATTTTTCTACTATTAATTTTAACTTTACTTTGAATATAGGACAAATATAAGCAGCTCGTTAGTGAGTATCGTAGTACTCAGCCTCCTGAAAGTCAGGGTGACCCAATACCTGAACATGTAGAGGAGGAGTTATGGCAAGAAACTGTGGGTCCAACAGTTAGAGGTCATTACTACGGATACCACAGAAATTATTTTGACGAGAATGTTAGGTATTCGTCCGGCCCTACATCTATACCTCTTCAGTTGATAGAGAAACTGTTGAATCACTAAAAAATACAGTTTCTAAACTCACTGAAGAGCTTGTTGCACACAGAGAAAGGATGCAGAAGAAGGAGGAGAAAACAACATCACAAATTAGGATGCTACAGGAGTAGTTCAACTCTTTTATTCAATCTGCAGGGATTCTTCCTCCATGTCCTGGTGATGCAGTTTGGGCTGCAAAAGGTCTAGGCCCACTGGACGATATCAGCACAGATGAGAAAACAGATCCTGCGTGTGCGACTGAGGATGCGGAAGACGAAGACGATGACGATGAATATAAGTGGTAGTCTTTTTACTTTTGTATGTGTTGTAGTTTGGATTTGGACATTTTGTTGTAGTTTTTACACTTTTGTATGTTTTTAGACTTGTATTGTATGTTAGTTGTGTGGGAATACACTTGGTATGTTGTTGTTGTTGTATTGTCTGTTGGTTGTTTCATTTGTTTTGTTTAGTTGTTGTTGTTGTGTTGTATGTTGTTGTTTCATTTGTTTGGCTAGTTGATTTTGTGTGGGAATACACTTGGTATGTTGTTGTTGTATTGTATGTTGGTTGTTTCATTTGTTTTGTTTAGTTGTTATTGTGTTGTATGTTATTGTTTCATTTGTTTGGCTAGTTGATTTTTATTTTATTGTTTAAAATACCAGAAAAACCGACCACAAGTAGTCGGTTTTTTTGGAAAAATTTAAAAAAAACGACCACAAGTGGTCGGTTTTTACAAATAAATAAATTAATTAAAAATTAATTATTTATTTTGAATTTTTTTATTTGTAAAATTATTTTTTCCTATTTTAATAAAATAATAATGAATTTTAAAAATATATACATATTTTAAAAAAACCAACCACACGTGGTCAGTTTTTAAAAAGCTACCACACTTTTACCGATCACACATTTTGATCGATTTTGTGGTTGGAAATTCAGAAAAAACAACCACATGTGATCGGTTTTCCTGATGTGGTCGATTTTCCTGTTTTTTTTAGTAGTGTATGATTAACTTAGGAAGTACTTTGAATCTAGGCAAAGTATGATGTTTGTAATGCACATGTTACTCTAGTACTAATTAAGAGGTCTCATCATCTTAATTTCATGTTAATTAATAATTAATAATAACTAAAAAGCACTTAGTTACGTCTGTATAGCCAGCTTTAGCATGTAACTAATTCAAATCTTCAAGAAAATGGAAATGCATTTTTGTTTGATACAAGAAGGCCAAAATGAGAAGATTTTTACATGGTTTTCGTAATAATAAGGTATACCGAAATCATAATTCCTTCACTCAAATTAGCTATCGTGATTTCTTAAAATGATTATCTCAAAAAAAAAAATTATTTATTTAGATATTTAAGATATAACTAATGATTTATTTCTTTTCATTTTACCCTTCAGAGTGATTGTTTTTGAAGACTCAAAATATTTTGGTTATAAAGCAGTGTTATATATGATTATTTAAAAACCAATGAAGAAAAAATTAATTAGAAAATCGTCCTATAAGATACGGAAGTATTCACCAAACTATATTAGTAGTAATTTTTTCAATCATTTAATTGAGCAATATGAAGTAGTTAAGCTTTATTAGCTAGACTAGATAGAAAAACAAAAAACAAATAGAGATTCTATCTAGCCGTCCAAAATGATGGGTTTGTCTATAAAGGTGTACTTTAGTTTGAGCTAACTTTGATATGATAATATATTATTATTAATATTATTATTATTATTAAAATAAAAGATTAGTTAATTAATTTTGAGGAAAAAAAAAGTAGGAGTATCATGGAGGAGCTAGGTGCAAGGTACGTCTTAGTGCAATTCTTTCTGTAATTCTGTATTAATCAATTTAGTTTTTGGGTTGGGGAAAAGAGATGCGGATTGAGAGTTTGAATTTTATAGATTTGGTTTTTTATTATCTATTTGTCATGATTTTAAAATTATGAATTGGGTTCTAGTGAAATAATGAATGAAAAATGAAGATAATAAAAGGAAGAAAAAGCGAATACGTACATTTTACGTGGAAGAAATATTCTTTCACATTGATGGGTTCATGTTGTTAGTGAGATAAGAAAAAGATAAGTCTTGTCTTATCATTGTATTTTCTTGACTTTAAATTTAGATTTATCAAATAATTAAGAGATTATCTTTTTAAATAAAATTTATTTGAACCTTAATTATTTAATCTGATTTAGAAATTTTCCTTCAATTACGGACGCATTTTCAATGCAAATTGAAGGAATCAGTTTACCATTTAAATGACGCTAAGATGATTTGCGGGGCGCACATGGCCAGTAGATGCCAACGCAAATGAACTCTCCAACTTTCTGATTTGAGTGCAGACTGATATTCGGCTGCAAATGGCCATGTGCTGGTTCAGATGGCTCCGCAAATGAGCCCAATAGTCCAAAACACAAAACAGTGTTAACTTTTTATGAACCATTGCTTTTCTGAAGCAATACCTTTTAGTGGCTATAAATATTTATTTTTTCATCAAATAGTAAAAGATTTTGAAGTTCAAATATCTCCTTTTTTATAAGAATTCTAGTATGATTTGCTATCGTTGAGTACGTTCCAGTAAAATTTGAGGTACCATTATTCTGCTGAAGTGAATTATTTTATCATAGGGAGATATATTTCATAACCTCGATTACTTGAGGAGAATAATTTCCCCGAGGACGCAGTATAAATTTAGTGGACTTGACTCTTCTAGCTTCATCTCTTTCTAAGTTTGATTTACTATTTTTCAGAAATAAATTAAACTTCATTTTATTGTTCGTATGTTGTTTCGAACTTATTATTGAAGTTCTTATTGAATATAGATTTTATTTAAATAACAATGGGTTCATATTTATTGTTTGCTATAATTTTATTGATTTCTTATGCATAATGCTTCGCGTTAAAAAAAAAATATATTAAATTCAGATGAACTCGACATATCAAAAAGTGGATCATGTTAAAACAAATAAACTAGAAATTGAAATTAAAGAAGGTTTGAAGCGTGAGAATAGTTTTCAGAATACAAAATCGTTAATATCATATTCAAGCCATCAACTTCTAAGATAGAAAAGGACAATTTGATGCACTAGACTTCCGTTATATATAAGTCGAATTCGAAAAAAGTTCGAATCACAAGAATTTATTATACAGAATATATTATCTTATATTTTTACCATATATTGTTTATATAAACTTATGATGAATTGTGGTAGGTATATACTCTTTCTGGACTCTGGTGCACCTATAAATCCAGTTTCCTATAATTTCTGGTTGAAGTTATTGCAAAAAAATATTAGTAGTATCTTATCTTAGTTCATTTTCTAAAGTGTTTCTTTTTGGAATATTATTTTATTCAATAATAATATATTCAATGTGATTACAAAAGTAAAATCTAGGAAAGCTTATCTTCAATTTTGTGAGATAAAAAATTATTTTCGATAAATCCTTGATATTATTTAATTAATACTCCTATTTGACTACTTCCATGCAAAATAATTATATAGGTCAACTAGCTAGCCAGCTTGGACAAGATAGAAGAATTTATTTTTAGTCACGCAAACAAGTGTGTAAATTAATAAGTTCCAATTCTTATAGAAATAAAATAGCATTTGGACGATGGATCTAGATATACTTTTTCTATGAACAAAAAAAAAATTCATATGGATAGTCCAAAAAAATAGAGAAAAAGGTCTGAAATACTATATCTATATTTTGGTGAAATTTGTCGTAACACGTCTCAACTTTGCAGGGATCCTATGACCCCCTAAATTATTTTTTACTGTATTTCTGTGACATATATTTGTCAGCTGAACCACTGCATGAATACACATACATTGAATGCATAAGCGTCTGAAGTGGTTCAGCTAAGCAAATATATGCCGTAGAAATTCGATAATAAATGATTCAGGGGGTCGCAAAGTTAAAGCGTGTTAGAACAAATTTCGTCAAAATTTAAACATGTTAGGCCCTAATTGTCTTGCTCATTTACACATCGCTTTACTACCTTAGCTTTATCTATAACTTCATGACTTTTACGGGCCATAAAATAACTTATCAGTAAGAATGACAATAATTTTTCTATAATTCATGAGGTAATTGTTATGTGAAATTTAACCTAATCTATATATATATATATATATATATATATATATATATATATAAGCGCAAAACTAAAAGTAAGACAACAAGTCACGTGGCAAGATATTAAAAAGCCACGTGGCAATTTTTGGGACATAACTTAATAATGTTGTAATAATAATGTATTAAAAAAATTAAAATATTTGAATTTGAAAATATATTATTCTTTATTTGAAAGAAAGATTTCATTAGCTTAAAAATAGAAATTCATGATTAAAGAGTTTTGAATGAACTTTTACTTTATCTCTTTAAAAATTCAAATAAATATAATAAAACTATCTAAATATAATTTATGTAAATATTAAATAAAAGATAAAAATATAATAGTAATATTAATAATAAATAATAGCAGTAAAAGTAGTAGTAGTAGTGCGTAACAATAATAATAATAATAATAATTAAATAAATAAATAATAGTAGTGACAATACATATAGTAGTAGTAGTAATAGGAGTTGTTTTTTGGGAAAAAAACTTTCTTTACTTATAAATGCATCTCTACTTTACCAAAAAAAAAAAATATCATTATTGTTATTGTTATTAATCCCTTACCCCCATTATCTCACTAATAAAAAATATTTTAAAATTTAAATTGAAAATAATTTGTTTGATATGTTACTTTTTTATAGCATATTTTTCTCTTTATTAGCAATTGGAAGGTTTTGTTCCTTTTTTTTATATTTTATTTATCCAAATTAATATCCTAATTAGTGTACTGATCTTCTTATGAAATTTGACTTCAAACAAACTTTGAGTTGGAATTGATTTCTAACTTCTTAACATCTCTATATATATTCCTACAATGATATACAATATTACCTTCCTTCTTCTTCTTTGTTATTGATCATTAATTTTATTCATAAATTTATTTATTACATTCTTCATATTCTTTATTTTTTTAAAATTTAAATTTTATTTTTTATACACAGATGATTGATGGTGCTATTACATATTAATTTATTTTCACTATACAAGTAAGTAATATTTTTTTGTTCGTTTGATTTTTGATAAAAATAAATTTATATACGTAAATGAAAAATAAAACTATCTTTAGTTGAGAAGTTAAGTTGATTCTTTTTAAATGCTAACTTTTATTATTACTTTTATATAATTTATATTTAAAAAAATAGATGCTCATATTAATTTATGTGTTTTCATTTTTTGTGATAAATTAATTATTTAATATGATTTTACGAGATTTTATAGTGATTTCGAAAGTTAAATATTATGGGTTCAAGTTTGAAATTCCACATCAACCATTTAATTTATTAGGTTTAGATTTATTGTTTTTAAATATTCAGTGAATTGTTTAACATATATACACAATTTAAGTCAATGTTATATAATTATTCGCTAATTATTTTTTCTTAAAAAAGTATATCTTCAATGATTTTTTTATCTAAACATGCGAATCAATTTTAAAAACTAGATAAAATTTAAGTTGTGATAGATATTTTTTTCTATTTGAATTTGAGATGAGAATGTTTTGATGATAAGAAAGGTAAGTCTATAGATGACATTACATATTTATTTAAATTTTTAATATATAAAGTAAAAAAAATCGTGATAACTAAGACACAAGCAACGATTCAAATTTTTATAATGATAGTTTCTTATGTTGATAATGTTTTAATTAAACAAATAAAATATTAAATCACCATAAATTTTAAATGTTATATCTTATAATATAATTAAATATTATATGCATAGTTACATATTAAAATTATTTTTCTTATAATAAATTTAAGATTTTTCATTTTCATCTAAAATTCAGATTTAGAATAATATCCAAGAATATCATTATGGAAATCCTTTGATTCTTAGGACGAGTTAAAAAAAAATTAATCTAAGAAAAAAAATTAAATAGAATATGAGATAAAATTATAGTTTGATAGATGTAAAAGTATTTAACTTAGAATTTTAAATTATAACCACTTATAACATATTAGATTATTTGAGTCTTCTTTTAAAATATATTTTATTATTTTGGCATAACAAAGCTTATTTATTCTAATCTATATATATAATGAAGTAATTAGATAATACACATTTTACTACTATTCATAAATTTTAAATGAGAAATGGGGACAATAGAATAAAAATTTATATTGTTTCTGACAATCTGAAATCCTTAGGTTGTAAACAATTTAATACAAAAAAATATGAAATATTTTTTTTTGTAATTACATAATTATTTTTACTCATATTAATTTGATTTGAGGGGGGAGGGGGGGGGGGGGATTGAAAGTGAGGGAATGTACTTTTCCAGTGCCACTTTTTCCTTTTTTTGGCTTCGAGGGTAGAATATTTTTTTTAAGAAAAATTGAGAGTAGGAGGTGAGGGTGTGGAGATGGAAGTGGAGGGGGGGGGGGGGAGGTGGAGTGGGAAGTTGTGGGTGGGTGGTGGGGGTCGATATATATATATATATATATATATATATATATATATATATATATATATATATATATATATATATGAGAGAGAGAGAGAAATAATATGATAGTTAAAGTTTTTTTAAGAGAATACTCCCTCCGTCTTATTTTATGTGTCGCCATTTGATCGGTCATGTAGTTTAAGAAATAAATGATAACTTTGTAAATTTATAAACTTATCCTTCTTAAAGTTTACTTTTTAATTATCTTTTCTTATAAAGTAGGACTCACTAAGGATAAAATAGGAATTATGCCACTAAATAGTTACCAAACAAGAAAAAATAATTTTTTTTAGGGACGGACCAAAAAGAAAATGGCGATTGGCGACACATAAAATGAAATAAAGAGATTATGATTTAACTTGCTCGAAAGAGACATTTTAATGTGAAACTATTATAAATAATATTTAATATTATCCGTGCATCGCATGGGTACGTATACTAGTATATTATAAACCAGAGGACGAAGCATCATAATTAGCCAAGTGGCAGCATATAATCTTGTCAAGTATACATATTTAGGACAAGACTAATAATATTGTAATAAAAAAATTAGGACAAAGATTAATTGTATTGCAATAAAATTTTTGAATTAAAGAATATTAAATATTTGAATTTAAAAAATATATTAGCCTTTATTAATTTATTTTTCTTATTAGCTTAAAAATAGAAACTCATGTTTGAAGAGTTTTAGGTTTACTTTGACTCTTTCATAAACTTATTTCTTTTAAAATTTAAATGTTATAAAACATATTTAATGATTGAAGAGTTCTAATAGATCTTTTACTATTTCAAACTTATTTCTTTTAAAGCTTAAATATTATAAAGCATAAATGGATATTGTTTATTAAATGCTATAAAATTACGTTTAAATATCAAATTTCATATGCATTTTGAGTGAAATTGTATTAATATGATAAGCACATTGTTTTTTTTTTTAAGAAAAAAAGAGTATAAAAGAAAATGGTAATATTAAAAAAAAAGACAAAAAAACAATTAACAGACCTAAACAACTTAAATTTCTCACCCACGTAATTCTTCCTCCTCTCTCACATATATATAGATTGTTTATTTTAGTTAAAGATTTAAAAAGGTAAAGTTTGAATATAAACCAATTATACGTCTATATTTTGAGTGATATATCTTTAAAATAAGTGTCCTACATTTCTTATATTTCAAAATCGCAATTATAAGAATATAAAATATATTTTAAAAGAGAAAGTTTTCTAAAAATAATGTACAAATAAAGGTAAAGTTTACTAAAACTTATTTAGTTTGAAATATTTTATATAGTTTTAATTGAAGATATAAAAGAATAAAAAAAAATTAATGATAATTTATTTTTAGATATACTTTTTAGATAAAGATAAACTTTGTTGAAAATTAGTTAGATATTTTTGAATTCTGAATTTGAATTGAAAGTTACAAATTCTTTTAAATTTGAATTGAAAACAAACTCTATACTAAATAATGCCGAATTTCAATTAACTCTTTCCTATATAAACTAACTCTTAAATCAAACTTCTTATTTTATTTCTAAAACTCTTTTCTTTGAATTCATCGTTCAAATTTCTTTTTGTTATATCATTCATGGATGACACATGTGTTTATATATATATATATATATATATATATATATATATATATATATATACACACACACACACATACATACATACATACATACATACATACATACATACATACATACATACATACATACATACATACTGATCTCCTTTGTTTGATTGTGGGCCAAACCCATCGATAGGATCTCAAACTTGTCCCAAAAATTTACGTAGCTCCTTAAACTAAGGTTTGTACCTATCAGGCCCCTCAAGTGCTAAAATTGGTACCTATCAGGCACAAAATGCTGATTTGGCACACTCTCCTTGAGCGCGTGAATGGGTCTCAAATGGTAATTTTTCTTTTTTTTTTTTGGTAAAAAAAATCACATTTTAACTTATTTAATATATTTTTAATAATAACAAATTTTAATTTAAAAAAATAAATAAAAGAAAACCATCCCCCCCTTCGACCTCCCGCCCCACCCCCCACATTTTAACTTATTTAATATATTTTTAATAATAACAAATTTTTATTTTTATTTTTTTAAAAAAGAAAAAAAAAAAAAAACAGCCCCCCCTTCGACCTCCCGCCCCACCCCCACATTTTAACTTATTTAATATTTTTAATAATAACAAATTTTAATTTTTAAAAAAAAAGAAAAAAAACATCCCCAAATCAGCCCCCCCTTCGACTCCCGCCCCACCCCCCACGCCCACAAAGACCCCAGCCATCTTCTTCATTCTTCATCTCTATTTTTTTTTCTTTTTAAATTCTTAACAATTTTCAATTAAAAAGAAACAGTGAAAGTCATGAAATTTAGCATATTAATACATTTCTCTTTGCAAACTTGATATATTTTTGCGGAGTAAATTTGATTCCGGCGAACTTAATTTTTTCCGGCTAACTTGATATGAATCTAAGATTACTTTATTGATATTATTAAAGAATTCAAATTCTAAGGAACCCACAACACAAGAAGAAGAAAAATAACAATAAATATGAATTAGATTGCTAAAGAAATAAGATTTCTAAAAAAATATTGAATTTTTTTTTTTCAAAAATGGAGAAGAAGATGATAAGAGGTAGCGGGGGTCGCGTGCATGGGGGGAAGGTAGTGGAAAACATTCTTTTATTTTTCTTTTGATTATTGATTAATTAGATATTGAAAAAAAAAATGGAAGATGGAGAAGATGGCAAGAAATGGAGAAGAAGAACAAGCGGATGGGGTGGGGGTGGGGAATGTTGAAGGGGACCTCGTTTTATTTTATTTTATTTTTTAAAAAGAATTTATAATTAATTTTTAATAATTATTGGACCCACAATGCCATGTGTCAGCTTTCAATTAGTCCTTTTTTGCCACGTCATCACGTGTGAATTACACACACTTGAATGTTCTGCTAATTGGGCAAAAAATGCTCAATTGGAACAAAATTGGGAGGGTTTAGAGACTTGATAGGTACAGGCCTTAGTTTAGAGGCCTAAGTAAATTTTAGAGACAAGTTTAAGGGGCTATCGATGGGTTTGGCCTTTGATTGTGTTAGGTTTATATAATGAGCAAAAAAGTTATCTTCATAGAGACCTGTTTCTAAACGGGCAATAAATTTTGAGAACAACAGTCAGATAACAAAGAAGTGTCAGGTAATTGCTTAGAAGAGTTGTATGTATGCTTGGACGTTTTTCTTCAAAATCAATCATTATGATATTTTGATTTGTCACATTATTATTTTTTATACTGTATTTTTCGAAAAATAATAATTAGCAAACAAAATTATTATTGAATTTGATATTAAACAAAACTTGGATTGAGATAAATTGTAACTTTTTCGTATATACTAAAAATGCTATTCTTCTTCATGCACTTGATTAACACACACACATTCATATTACATATTTGAAAAATGCATGCAAGAAAATTGAATTAAAATCTTGAATTGATATATTAAATTTTTTTAATGGAAATATGAAATAGAGTTGAAAGAAAAATAAATTAATTTTTAAAGTTGAAATGTAAGCTTACAAATACTAATTATTACAGAAAGGTAATTGTTTTTTATTCTCTTTCATTGCCAAATATGCAACAGATAGGTAATTCTTTTTTATTCTCTTTCATTGCCAAATATGCAATTTTGAGTTCTCATTGTTATTGCCAAAATTACTTAATAAAAAATATTTCAACTAAGATGTTATTATACTCTATTAATTTATCTTTGTGATGCTATATATATGTTTGGGCTTTTCTCATTTACTGGATAAATAAAATTTTAAGATTTAAGCCATAACATTGAATGTTAAATCACAATATAAAAAAAAAAAATTATGATACAGCTTGGAGTATAATTATCCACAGCATACACAGGTTACATGTAAAAAAATTTCATAGAATGAATTCATTATTTTACATTCTCCTTTAAAAATTCATATTCATGAAATTTTACGTGCATTATGGAATTTTAAAATAATTATTAGGAGAAGTTTTTTTTTTTTTTTTTTTTTTTTTGAAATTGAGTAAAAAAATAAAATTTTAAAATTGAATATGAGATAAAATTACATTTCGATAAATGTGGTAATGTTTAATTTAAATTTTTAATTATAACCAGTTTATTTTGAAATCTTCTTTTAATCTATATTTTGTTTATTTTGTTATGCATAACAAATCTTATCTATTCTAATTTTATATTTTGAGATAAGAGAGAAGAAAACTCAACTGATTATGTGTAACACAAAAGAAAATAATTTTTAAAAATTAAATTAGAGAAGAGTACAATAACAACAACAACGAACCCAGTGTATTCCACATAGTGGGATCTGGGAAGGGTAAGATGTACGCACTCCATACCACTACCTCCGGAGAAGAGTAAAGTAATAAAATATAGTAGAACAAATATATACACCTAAAATTGGATGAGATGTTTGGGGAGAAAATTTGAACTAATTTTGAGATCATATTGAAAGTAATTAAATATTGTACATATTACTATCTGTAACTTTTAAATGAAAGAGATAGAGAAACAGTAAAACAAACATTTAAATTATTTTTGACAATCTGAAATTCTTAAATTGTAAATAATACTTATAATAAAGAAAAAGGTATGAAACAAAAAACTTTCTTGCAATCACATAATATTTTTTACTCTTATAGATTTGGTTAGAGGGGGGAGGAGATGGGATGACGTGGAGGCATGTAAGGGGGTGGTTGTGGTGATGGAAGAAATTTGGACTAATTTTAAAAATATAATGAAGTAATTAGATATTGTACATATTACTATTTATAACTTTTAAATGAAAAAGATGAAAGGATAATAGAATAAAAATTTAAACTATTTTAACAATTTAAAATATTTAAATTGTAAACAATATAATAAAGAAACATAAAGCTTTCTTGCAATTATATAATTATCTTTGCTCATATAAATTTAGAGGTGCGGGAGGGGGGGGGGGTATTAGGATGGGGAGGAAATGGGTGGTGGTAAAGGCGTGTGGGTGTGGGTCGGAGGAGGGTGTGGAGTAGATTTTTTCTTTTTTTTTTGCAGAAATAGAATAATAGTTAAACTTTTTTTTTTTAAGATAATATGATAAAACATGCTCGGACAAAATATTTTTATATAAAATAATTAAAAATAATATTATTCGTAAATTGTGCGGGTATGTATATATTAGTGTAAATATATATATAGTACCATGCTATAAATAAGAATATGTTTGAATTATTTAAGACCAATCCTACAAAATTTGAAGTTTCTTTCAGTCATATTTGGGGAGTATATTATATTTCTAATAAGTATCATATAATAAAAATTGAACTTTCAGGTCGGTGTGAATAGAAGACCAATTGTACAAGATGAAAATATATTTTTTCATAAGTCTAACATTTACGAAGAAAATAATTTAAGGCCTACGTGTGTACTGTTACTTCTTTTTTCCTTGGTGTAACTTATTATTTTGTTATCGCAATTTAATTTTATTTTATTTTTAATTTTATTTTGAGACGAGGACATTCGATTAGAAATGGTCTCCATCCTATGAAGATAAAGATAAAATTTATATATTTTACCCTTTTCAAACTTTAAATTTCACTAAATATGTTATTGCTGAGTGTACACACATTTACACAGCTAGTTGTGTATGACTTTCTTAATTTATTACGAATTTTCAATAATTCCTCATCATTAGGAAAACTGCATCGTCATCTCTTAACTGTCACCATTTATTTATTCATTCATTTACTTTTTAAATTTTTTATAATTAATACACTTTGATTATTTTGGTTTTAGCTACTGTTTTCTGACACTTATGTAAAAAAAAATATTTCTAATAACTTAATGAATTACAAAAATGACAGCTAAAACGTCTTTTAATTTTGTGAATCTTCTATTTATTTTGTTGATAAATGGAAATATTTATTGTTTTAAATCAATTTTAGAGATATACTTAAAATATACATTCAAATTATTTGGATTGATTATCTTTGTGTAGATGAAACATTATTATAATATGATTATTGTAAAAAAAAAAAAAATTGCTTATTCTCGAAATAGCCCATTTGTTGAGACTTCACTGCTTTGAATATATCTTTAACTTAGGCATGAGACGTTATAATCGAAAACAGATTCACGATTTTTAGAATATGAATACATAACGAAAGAAAAATATTAAAAGCAAAGAATTGATTCTTATTTTTTTTAATAAATAGTCTTCGATTATGTGCATCTTTTAACCTTATTAGAGTATAAAGATCAACAGATAGTATTAGATTAATTTTTTAAAATTATATACACAAAGTAATATCTAATTTTATAGAAAAATTATGAATTTGCGTGAACCATAAACTATAAACTGGCAAGAAGTGTCAAAAAGTCCCACATTTGAGAACCAAAAAATTGAATAAAAGAATAAAACTACTTGGCTACTTGCTAAAGATCCTGTCAGTTAGTATAATTTTTTAAAAAGAGTTTTAAGTTTTCTGCATATAAAATATTTTATATTGTGAGATAAATTTATTCTGCTATTGTAAGTTACTCAATTTTAATATTTTATAGATTGACAGTACACAAAATTTAAATTTTATTCACAAATAGGCAATGGCTAGTATTCCTATATAATTGAAAAATAATAATTATAGTGAAATTTAAATTTTATCATGATATTGATAACATATTTTTCTAGCTGGAGTCTATCGAAAACAACTTCTCTACTTCGCCTGGTAGTAGTATAGACTGCGTGTACTTTACCTCTCCAGACCCTACTTTGGGAGAATACACGGGGTATGTTGTTGTTACCGATAACATATTTGGTTTATACATTAATATTCTTTTAAATTCGTTTCAATTGAGCATTTGAACATTTGATAAAATATTTTTATTAGACATTTTCGGTTCAAATTTGTAAAGTAAAAAATATAAAATTACCAAGAATTTAAGGTAATTTTTTTCTTGAAAAAGTTTTGTGTGTCATGGCAAAAGATGCATTATTTACCAACTCCCAAACAACAACAAATCATTTTATTGTTAGGCTCAAGCCTCATGTCAGCCATATATTAAACTACTTTTATTTTCATCTGGATTTTCTGTAGGCCACCTTAATCAAACATTAATATTTGGGTGGGGTGGGTGGGGTGGGTGGGAGGTGTCTGTATCAAGGAGTATATATGGGGTGATCTTGCAACAAACCAACTTCTTTATCCATTTGATTTTCGGTATTTGTATTGAAATTTAACTAATCTAAATTTGCAGATTCACTAAGGGCAGAGCGATCCTCTAGCAAGAATTTTTCTAAACTCGAAAACAAGACCTCTGATAAAAAAAAAAAAAATATGGTAGCTTTTATATCTTTTTGGGTTTAAGTTTTACCTTAGGAGTCGTTTGGTTGCCTAATTCCGTTTGGAAATTTAGGTTTATATCGATTTTATGTTTGAATATCGATACAAATTTTACCCCAGAAGTCTTGATATTACCTATCTGTATAGAATATGGAATTATAATATCGTGAATTCGTGATTATAAAATTATAATCTCAGGATCCAACCTTTTATGGTATAAAAGTACTATATAGTAGTTTTTGTAAATAATCAATACCCGTTATTTTCTTTACGATTATTTATTGTTTGATAAAACAACAACATATGCGGTAAAGTCTGGCAAGTGAGATTTAGAGAGGATAAAGTGTACTCAGATCTTATCACTGCCTCGAGAGGTAGAAAGACTGTTTTCGAGAGACCCTCAACTCAGGTGTAGCAAGTCTAGGTACAAGGAAGAGTAAAACAATGAAGAAAATATGACAACTATTCGACCACATAAAAATACTAATCAGCCACAAAAAAGTGTGACTTTCAAAAGACGATAGACAACAACGATGATAGATATCTAGGCTAAATTCTAAGCTACCATACTACGGTGCATGACAACACTCCTACACAACTAATCTTCTACTTGAATACGTGTCCTCCACATTCCCTATCTAATATCATGTTCTCTATAACCTAAATATACGTCATGTCCTATCTTCTTGCAGATATTGTTCATCATTCATTTTTTATGGTCTTTTCACTTTGGTAATTCTTCTTAAATCTGCTTTGATATGCTTTATTTGCGGTAACGATTTTCAGAAACAGTCTCACTATCTTCACGAGATAAAAGTAAAATATATATACACACACCCCTCTTTTGACAAAATAAAAGTAAAATATATATACACATCACCCTCCCGAGACCTGTGTATATTACACCGAATATGTTGTAATGTGAAGCTACGCATATTCCCATAAAATGAAACAGAGAGAACATCTTTAAAACTTTCGCTTGACATCTGTGTGGCTCTTTTTGGGTACTATTTTACTAAAAAACTTGGTCCATCTAGTAGGCCAAATAGTATAGGTCTTTTGCAACTTTTTTTAGTTTAACTTCTAGGCATTGATAGTGTAAAATAATGTTTACGCTAATCATGTCATCTAATAGAGAAATAAGATCATAATAAGTGGTATCAATGATATGAAATATAAGAGACAACCTACTAAATTATGTTAAAATTCATGGAACCATCAATTGCATACAACAACAGTAAATCTAGTGTAATTCACAGATCGAGTCTATAAAGAGTAGTGTGCAGTCAAACCTTCTCCCTACCTTGTGAAGGAAGATGTGGTTTCTGAAAGACCCTCATCTCAAGTAAAACATATAAGAAAGACATAGAAGAGCAGATTTGAAAAGGAACCATCAGTGTATCGACTAAAAATGCCTAGCTATGAATTTTCCTTGAATATAAGCCGTGTTTATCCTTGAGTTAAAGGTTTATTGGAAATCACCTTGCATATAATAGCAGGATATTCAGTGTAATTCACAAATGAGGTCTAGAGAGAGTGGTGTGTACGCAAAACTTTATCCCTACATTATGAAGGAAGAGGTGATTTTCAAAAAATGCTCATCTCAAGTAAGACATAAGAAAGACATATAAGAGCAGGTTTGGAAAGGAACCTGCAGTGTATCGACTAAAAATGCCTAGCTATGAATTTTCCTTGTATATAAGTTGTGTGTCTATTGGAAATCACCTTGCATACAACAACAATAAATCCAGTGTAATCCACAGATGGAGTCTATAGAGGGCGATGTGTACTCAAACCTCATTCCTACATTATGAAGGAAGGGGTAATTTCCGAAAGACCCTCAACTCAAGCAAGACATAAAATAACATATAAGAGCAGGTTTGGAAAGGAACCAGCAGCCAGCAGTGTATCTACTAAAGATGCCTAGCTATGAATTTTCCTTGTATATAACTCGTGTTTATCCTTTGAGTTAAAGGTCTATTGAAAACCACCTTGCATACAACAACAACAAATTTACTGTAATTCACAGATGGAGTCTACAAAGGGCGGTGTGTACTCAAACCTTATCCCTACATTATGAAGGAAGGGGTAATTTCCGAAAGACCCTCAGCTCAAGTAAGACATATAAGAGCGGGTTTGGAAAGAAACCATCAGTGTATCGAGGAAAAATGCCTACCTATGAATTTTCCTTGAATATAAGTCGTGTTTATCCTTGAATTAAAGTTCTATTGAAAACCACCTTGCATAAAACAACAGTAAATCCAGTGTAAATGGGGTCTACAGTGAGCGGTGTGTACTCAAACCTTATCCTTACATTATGAAGGAAGGGGTGGTTTTCAAAAGACCCTCGGCTCAAGTAAAACATATAATAAAGACATATAAGAGCAGGTTTGGAAAGGAACCATCAGTGTGTCGACTAAAAATGTCTATCTATAAATTGTGTTTATCCTTGAGTTAAAGGTCTATTGGAAACCACCTTGCATACAACAACAATAAATCCATTGTAATTCACAGATGGGATCTGTAAAGGGCGGTGTGTACTCAAACCTTATCCCTACATTATAAAGAAAGGTGATTTCCGAAAGACCCTCAGCACAAGTAAGAAATATAATAAAGACATATAAGAGCAGGTTTGGAAAGGAACCATCAGTGTACCGACTAAAAATGCCTAGCTATGAATTTTCCTTGTATATAAGTCTGTGTTTATCCTTGAGTTGAAGGTCCATTGAAAATATATTGCATAAAACAAAAGTAAATCCAGTGTAATTCACATATAGGGTCTATCGAGGGTGGTGTGTACTCAAACCTTATCTCTACTTTATGAAGCTGAAAAGGTAATTTCTGAAAGGCCCTCAGCTCAAATAAGACGTAAGAAAGACATATAAGAACAGGTTTGGAAAGAAACCATCAGCATAACGACTAAAAATGCCTAGCTGTAAATTTTCCTTGTATATAAACCGTGCTTATCCTGGAGTTGAAGGTCTATTGAAAAACACCTCTCTATCTCACAAGGTAGAAATAAGGATGCGTACACTCTACCTACGCAGACCCCCACTAGTGAAATAACTAGGCAACCATCAGGATAACCCTAAAGCATATAACTAGGTAAAAGAACTTCATTAGAGGTATTGCGCATCATGCATGCACCACAGTAAAAGAAGAAAAAATGAGAAGAAAGTTTCACTTATCTGTATAGTATCTGGAAAAAAAAAACCATAAAAGAAAAATATTCAATGTAGTTGACTCATTCTAGAGAATGGAAAAAACAAAAAGGGGGCAAAAATGGCAGAGTTGCAACAAGCAATTCCTCCCTTGAGTAAAAAAATAATGTACATGAAAGAGCCAGCTGCATAATTATGTACCAGTAATTTCCCTATCCATTTTCATTCTCTTTGAACTTTGGACCTCTGGCAGATTACCCACCCCCCTCTGTTGAGGGGATGCATCATGCAAATATGCACAATTCGCGCCATGCCGGCACCCTCTTGAACTATTAAAATAGATGCAAGGCTTCATTATCTTAGGTTTTGAATCTCTTGAATTATAGCTATTTTGTTGTTCTTGAATTGAGGCTAATTGTTGCTGGTTGTTTCGGTTGTTGTTGTTGTTATATTGTGGCGGTAACGTTTCTTGCCTTTCTCCTCCGTGTTGCTGAATGAGAGACTTGTAATAGTTGATGTCCCTAGTTACAGGTGCTGGCATTGAGGAAGAAGGTGTTGACACTGTTGCTACTGGAGTTGGTAATGGAGCAGATATGGTCTCGGAAACACGAGGCCTCAAACTGGGAACGGGTCCTATTCTACTTGGAGCAGAGTGGAAGGGCCCATTAATAGTAGCACCTGCCACCGAAGGCATAACTAGTTCTGTTCTACTAACTTGAACTGGAGAAGGATCTGTTCTACCTGAGTGAATGAAAGATGGATCAGCTCGACTAACTACAGCTTGAGGTGGAGCAGTACTTGACGGCTGCGGCCTTAAGTTGAGCATGTTACTAGCAGTAGACACACTTGACGCCTGCGGCCTTAAGTTGAGCATGCTACTAGCAGCAGATATACTTGACGCCTGCGGCCTTAAGTTGAGCACATTACTAGCAGCAGACATATTTGACCCCTGCGGCCTTGAGTTGAGCATGTTACTGGCAGTAGACATACTTTGTGTACTCGGAGCTGGCATGCTATGAGAGCTGGTGCCTACTCCTTGGTGTGTAACCAATTGCCCAACAATTTTTGGGTCACTCAAAATTTTTATGAGCAGCTCACGATCAATCAGATTTGACTGGCCACTGTCTGCCATGAATGCAGTTAAAGCAGCCTGCGCTTGTGCTACAGCATCAGGCTCCACGCCAGGAACTACTCCAGATGATGAGATTCCATGGACTG
Source organism: Capsicum pubescens (assembly GCA_030864215.1). NCBI lineage: Eukaryota > Viridiplantae > Streptophyta > Magnoliopsida > Solanales > Solanaceae > Capsicum > Capsicum pubescens. The sequence goes on from CM061549.1 coordinate 38,403,942, forward strand.
GAAGCTTATTTACGGCACTTCTATTGGACAAGGGAACTCCAGACTGCATTACCTGGGCCGTTGAGCTGACTGCATTAGTAGGTATCGCAGTGCCAAATGATGGATCTGCTACCTCCTCCTCTTCAACAGAAGTTATGGGTATAACTGGGGTGTGCTGATCATTACGAAGAGTCTCTTCACCAGGAACCATTGAAGGACTGCATGGAAATAAAAGTCAATTTAAAAGAAGTAAAATACGACATACTCGGTGTAATCCCACAAGTGAGTTCTGGGGAGGGTGGAGTGTACGCAGACCTTACTCCTACTTCATATAGATAGAGAGGTTGTTTTCGATAGACCCTCGGCTTAAATAAAGCAAAAGAATTGACATCCAGAACTAAAATAAGATCAATGGAAAAGAAACAAGAAGCAAAAAGTGCTTTTAGAAGAAACAAATCGATGACAACATCATACCCAGTGTAATCCAACATTTGGCTTACGGAGGGTAGGATGTACGCAGACCTTACCCCTACCTTTGTGTGATGGAGAGGCCTCGGCACAACAACGCATTACCAAAACTGGTTAGAAAGAAAGAAAAAACAAAGTAAAATCCCACAAGATTAAAGTATCATACTTTGGAGGAATGGAAGATTCACGAGGATAAATTGCTTCAAGAACTCTCATCTCCCGTTGTTTCTGAACCTCCATTTCATTGCTTTCATCACCCGCAACCACTCGCCATCTCATATCCAACACAAACTGCTAAGAATCAAGCAAGGGCGGTGTTAGCAACTAGTACACAGATGCTATGACTACCTGCTGCATGGTAGCATGCTTTAGGCTCAATTTCCTCTATTTTTGGGTTTGGCAATTTTGGGGGCACTTCATTTATGCAAATGTATGAGAAAGAAAAGGAGAAAAAAGAAAAGAAGAAAACAAATGTCAAGAGATTGCTGAAAATAAAGAATGCATGCTTCAAAATCTGACACGGCGTGTGTATAAGTAGCTTCACACACCACCAAACCCACAAACACCCAACCGATACTGCTCAAGTGTAACTATCAATTCAACTTCAGATATGGCCCATGAACATTCAACACTCAGTAGACTATCAACTGTTCATTCAATTTCTGCACTGTGCTTCTTGTTAATCAACGTAGTTTGGGGACCCAGCAGGTCCTAACTCAACAATAACTCCTATTTCTCCCTATACGTGCAATCTAGTAAACAATCTCAGATGTACTGTCGAATCTCGTGCGGTTTGTGCTGCTCTTTTTTTTGGGTCCGTTGCTCTTGACAAAATTTTCTAGAAAGATGGAGTTGTTACATCGGTGCTTCTCTCCTCAGCACCTCTCTACACCACCTTTGATTAGGATTTCAAAGAGATGCTTTCAGGAACAAGAGGTTGACATGCGATTTTGTATGATGAGGAATCAATAAGAGAAAACCAACGACACTGGGAAACGGTTAGCAGATACAAGGAGAAATATGGATTTAATAAGGATATAGGGATTCGAGATGCATTTCCTTCCCACAAGTGTGTCTTACGCAGCCTAGTCAAATCGAACCCGTGAACTCGAACCTCCTAGTCAAATCGCAGCAACTTTAACCGTTACCCCCATGCTCCTTCCTATTAAAGTAACAGCAGTATTATTTGCTTTATCCATATAGCGTAAAGGGATTCATAGCTCTTAGTCAGTGAGTAGAATACTACAACAGCAACAACTACTACTACTACTCAATACCAAGCTAGTTCGGTTTGGCCCGGGTACATGGATCCTGATAACCATAAATGCAAAAAAAAAAAAAATCTAACCTCATTGAAGTTGTATATGGGGAATTTGTATTCAAGTATTAACTCATTTATTTCAATTGGCTTAACAGGTGGAAACCCATCTATTTATATTCTGGAGGATCCTTTGGTGGGAGATACCTTTTCCTAGTTTCATCCCCTCTTATATATTACTCCCGTTAGGACATCTCATGTTGACACTAAAGTGATTTTATTATCAAAAGATATATGATTCCCTGAATTCCAATGTGTTTGGCTTTTTTTTCTCGGAATTTGTTTGGCTTTTTTCTTCTGTTAAAAAGTATTACGACTTATATAAATATAAAAAGAACCCTACAATATATATTCCATTTTCCCTTAATGAGATGCTTTTCCAGGAGCTGCAGCGTCTGTTGTGGACCCTATTAAGAAGTTAACTTTGGCCTTTTTTTGCTTATTTAGCTTATGTGTCAAATGGCACCAACAAATTGGGAAAGAGGGAATTATACACTGCTTGATAGAACAAATACAATGTTTCTTATAAAATAGTAGCAAGAGAAGAAAAGAAATCATATTCAATTGAGTAGGTTAACATCGTATATAAAGCTCCTTTATAAAATACTTAAGACAACAGTGACATACAGACAAATGTCAACTACATGAAAAAAGAAAATTTGAACTACATGAATTGAGGAAAGTTTGGACAGAGGAAACTATCCTAATTATTTGAATTTCTGATTATCAGATATTCATTAAGACTACTGCATTATATTTTTATTTTTTTATTTTTTTGTGTGTGTCTGTGGGGGGGTGGGAATGCAAATTGTGAATGTTTGAAAAAAGAAGTTTTTGTTTTCAAAGTGAAAAATGACATTTGAAACTTGCAATTGTGAATACAGATTGGAGTTGTTTGTGAGTAATTTGGAGTGGAGAAGTGAAAATGGCTTTCTAGTGTCTTCCAAATTCCCGAAATGCCAAAGTTTTATGGCCAAACATGTTTTCCAGAGATAACTTTGGAAAAGAGCAAAAGAATCCCATCGCCAAATGCTCCTAGATATATTCCATTACACTTCTTTAAATATCTCGACTTTGACGGATGATATTTTCCTCTTAAAACTTGAATAGTTTTATAATAGAAATGCAGATGACCTCAAATCTTCTATTTAAGTACTTTGCAGCATACAACTCCAGATGCCTTGGCAAACTCCAAGTTGATAATCTAGCAATTATTTTATCTTCATCATCCAATTAATATTTCCTACAGTTATTATTCAAATTGTATCTGTTTTCGAGTTTTTGATGGACGCCTAGCTCTACATTATCATGCAACTACCAGTCATATGTGAATAGTTCTACTGCTTACTTAGCTATCATTAGCTCTTTAACTCTAGACTGTCCATAGTCATGTTAAGTCTTCTCTAGATTTTTTTGATTTTGTGGCTGGCTCCCCGGTCTTAATTTTTATCATGTAATGGAGCTAGCATATCCACTTTTGTACTCTTTGCATCTGCTTAATGCCGAGAATGAAACAACTTACTTCATCCAAAAAAAAAAGCAACGATTTTAACCGCGCATATCTGATCAAAATTAAACTTCACAAGAGTTTTTCCTTATCAACTATAGGGGCTTTTTATAACCGTGGTGTCCGGGCTACCTTGCTCGCACCTAGACTCATTACACGGGATACCTGTCACTTCCCACCAACAACAGGTATCAACCTACCCGGTAACTAATGTCCACTAAGACTAGGACAGAAGGGGAAGAAATCAAAAATAGGGATTTTGTCAAGACAAAAGGAATAAGGTTTTGGATCGGTCTATCTTGTCTAAAAATCGACTTTGCGAGAGCTACTCAGAATTTTTCTAGTTTGTTAAATCAGTTATCTGTGTGGAAGTTTCAATACTATGGCCCTGCAGATTTAAAAGGAGCAAAGAAAGATTCCTTAATGTCCTGTACGCCATTTTTTTATAGGCTGCTTTTTAACAATCAAATAGAAAATCTTCTCTTCATTTGCATTTCTTAAATTGAAACGACAATAAACTCAACTGAATCATTCAGCTTTTTTGATAAGCAGGACCACTTGGTCAGGAAGAAAAGCACCTCATTTTTCTTTTACCAACTAATATTAAACCAATGTTCATAAATTCTGAAATTTCCTATCACAAACCACATTCAAAATTCTACGCCCCAATACCAAACTAGTTACGGAGGATAGACATACGTTATTTTATCCCCCTTGATCAGTAGATTATATATTCATTTTTAGACATGATAAAAAGTCAAACTGGACAAGGCAATATGCAGAGCATTTTGTTAATTCATTTTATTGAGGCGAGAGTCCAACTATTTATCATAACTACTAACACCCTAAATAGTGCTAACAATAAAGTAATACCTGAACAACAAAAATTAAGGGCAGTCCAGTGCACTAAGCTCCTGCTATGCGCGGGGTCTAGGGAAGGACCGGACACAAGGTTCTATTGTACACAACCTTAACCTACATTTCTACAAGAGGCTCTTTCAAGACTCGAACCTGTGACCTCCTGGTCACATGGCACAAACTTTCCCAGTTATGCCAAGTCTCCCCTTCTGAAAAATAAAAATAAAAATTAAAAAAATGCAACTTACAGATGGAGGACGACTCCATTTGATTACAGGGATTTGAGCTAATTTATTCTTCCAGGGGCTTGCAGACTGTGCGCCCTCAAAGCCTGGTGGTAAATTATCATCGGTCACCAAAACACCTGCGTACAAAGGTAATGATTTCTTTGCTTGGAGATGATCTTGAGCTCCTAATCCAACTTGGGAAGGGCAATCTTCAGACAGGAAAAGTTTTACCTATTAAAAGAAAGATCTATTCAGGCAAAAGCATTCTATTTGAAAGAATCATCAATCAACACACATATATCCCAATCTGAGAAAAAGATTTGATTAAAATTGGTACCAAAAGACATCATTCACCAAAACTTGTCATACATATATTGGTATTGATCAATGAAAATAACTATCAACAACTATAAATTTATAATATGAACTAGTTTATCCCATATAAGCTGAGGGTCTATCGGAAACCGCCTCTCTATCTTCTCTCTACCTCAGCAGTAGGGGTAAAGTCTGTGTACACTCTACACTAGGACTACACTGGGTACGTTGTTGTTGTTTGTTGCTTATCCCACATAAGATGTTTACTATAGAAGATCCACGGTGAGAACATCACCTAGCATGAAAGTGCACACTATCCCCTTTTAAGTGATCAGTCATGTACCTACAGAACCTCACTCAAACAAGCCACCAAATTTAAGTAGTCGCATACCAACTTAATCCACAGTGATTCAATCATCAACCTCTAGAGAAAGGATGGGTGCAACTGCACTTTTTACAACCCACATCATTCTAGCATCTTGAACTAGCAAACTGCGTTTTTAAGTGATCGGCCATGTACCTCTACAGACCCTCACTCAAACAAGCCACCAAATTTAAGTAGTCGCATGCCAATTTAATTCAATCATCAATCTCAAGAGTAAAGATGCAACTTATTTCTTGCCTCTGCATAGAAGAATCTCTGATTTTATCCTAAGTATATTACGAAATCATTCGTTTAGCTGATTGAAAGTGGTTGATAAGCATTAAGCATTGAAAAGCACTTTTTGGTGTTAAAACTGATTTTATAAATAATTAGTTACGTGTTTGGATAGAAATGTTGAAACTGATAATAAACAGTTGATGTGTGGTAAGAAAGTGCCGATAAGAACCAGTATATCCTTAAAATTTATTTTAGACGAACAAAAAAGATGGAATGGAGAGGGGAGTTAGGAGTTCTGTTTTGTCCATAGTATTTTCAGAAATAATAATAATATTATTAGGGATAAAAAATTACTGGGTAAAACTAAAAGTGTTATTAAGCTAAAAAACGATAAGTTGGAGGTGACCAACTTATGAATTTTGGCTAATTTAGCTTATAAGCATTTTGGGATTTACCAAACGTGTAAAAAAATCAAAAAGAGCTTATTAGCTGATTTGACCGGCATATAAGCTTTACCCAAACACCGGCTACCATATTAGAGAACCAAATCTGAATGAAACATAAAATCTAGGACAACCATAAAGGAGACAAGGTAGACATAGGTAATCCATGGTCTGAAAGATTATTAACAGAAACATTAATTGCTTTCATGAAAAACTTGTTGCAGTATACTCAAGGGACTAATTTTTTTTAAAATGACATGATTTTAACCTAATATACATCATTATTGGTAGCCTAATCACATTCGTATTATAAGCTTTTATTACTTGTCTCTAGACATTGGTATCTTTTAGCACCTTCCCCCTACCCTGTGCTTCTTTTACCCCTTTCTCCATGACTTAAATTCAATATGAGACCTTTACATTGCAAAGCAGGAAGGTCAGATGTTCATGTTGTCATGCTTGGTTGTCTTGACTGAATCGTTTGTTTGTCTTCTTGTTGACATAAAACAAATATCCCCAAACTTTTCCAACATGATTCCTCTGCATGACTTCTGATACTGTAACACAAAACCACAGTAGACCATCATGCATCATTTGTCACCAAGACAGCTTTTAACCCACCTACACATTGATGCACATGCCTTTGGCCACTACAAAATGAAATACTAAAGACCCTATCGCTCCCCGCAAAACATCATTGAAACATGACTGGACTAATCCAAAACCCTTGTCCATGTACTGTTCTCTCTATCCCGCCTTCATATGTCAATGTTATTGCTCTTATCCTAACATACTTGGATCCCTGACCAGCATGTATTTATCAAAAACTTTGTAATCTATATATCTGAAAAGAAAAGGCAATCATTTTGAGGTAAAAAAGATGATTTTCTCAAGTTCTTTTTTATGAAAGAAGCAATATCCTTAAGTTCTGTAATTCTCAAGTGTAAATTAAAGCAGCACCAACCTTTGAGAAGGGATTTTTTCCACATAGCTTAATTTTTTAATAACCGGTGATGTTTGGGACAGCTTGTGTGCACCTCAACTAATTTCATAGGATACCTGTCACCTCCCACAAGCAACATGTACGAGGTAACAACTATCCTTAAGATGCATTCACTCAATCTGGACCTATTTAGTTCCAATGCTCAATACTTCAACTTATTTAGTTCCAATGCTCAATACTTCAACTTTTAAACATTAGGAATTATCTAGAAGTTCTCTAACTTTTCTAACAATAGTAACTTTTAAGTGCATCAAAAATTGTCAACATTCTAAAGAGAGAGCGAGTTAGCTAAGAATTTTAGTGTACTCGTCTAAACCATGGTGGACAAGGTGAGCGCAAGTAAGCTTCACAAAATCTCTATGCATATGTTCGCAGGGTAGAATAGATTTGCAAGTATAATTTCACTAAACTTTGAAACTGCATCTACCTTTTCTCTTTTCCTCTGTTTTTGAATGAATAAACTTCAGAAAATTTAATCAACACATATAACTGGATTCTTTGGTTTCAAAATTATCAGAGTGATTTAGATTTCTCATTCTGCTAAAATTATTGCTCCCTCCATCAATCAACGAATACAAGTTTTGGCTTTCCCATGACCGCCAGACGGAAGTCTCCGGCCAAACTTCTGTACTTCAATTTGATTTTAAAAAGTTGGGAACTAGCACTATAATTCCGAGTCACCTATCCAGTATGTGAGTGAGCCCGCCCTACGGGTCCCTATTTTCCAATGGGTGAGGGGTCATACCTTCCCTGCCAGCTTAGTTTCATAAGTTTAAATTTTGGGGCACAGAATCTGCCATAGATGTTAAGTTTGCTAATTTTCGACCAAATGACAACATCAACATAGGAAAATTATGCTAATTTTCAACCAAATGACAACGTCAAAGCAAAACGGTACATCCCACATGCTTGCCTACTCGTCTTTCACCGACCTATTTGAATCTCTTCCCTTATAAAAGAAAAAAGGGCTCCTCAACCAAACACTCAATCAACAAGAATTCATCCTATCGATTTCAAAAAAATTAGAAAAAGCAGATGAAAGACGGTCCTATATTGACAAGGATAAGCTTTTTCACGAAGAAATCTTTGTGGCCCTTGCTTACAAATAAGTGATCCTCAACATCGGCACTCACATATATCAATCAACTACCGCTCAAATTCAAACTAGTCTGGGCTTTTAGCTGTATCATCTATTGGCTGTCAAAATGTTAACATTAGATTTCAGTTTCCAGAATTAATAAATTCTGGCAATGTATTAAACATATAACATCTAGTACCAAGAAAGTCACTCCATACCATTCCCTATAACATTCAAAAGCCAAACTCAATTTAACTTGACTTAGCAGTGATAAAACTATATAGTCGTTATTAAAATACAATAATAAAAATAACTAGGCCTCATTCCAAACTAAGTTGGAGTGGACTATATAAAAAGGGAAATCCAATGCACTAAAGCTAAGGGCCATACTACAAGTATCTATTGTGCCAAGCCTTAAACTACATTTCTACAAGAGGTTATTTTAGTAGCTTGAACCCGTAAACTCCTGGTCACAAGACAACAACTTTACCAGTAACCTTAACCTCCTTAACCTCCTGAACACATTACAACTTTATCAGTTAAATGTACTATATGAACCATAAAAACTGTAACCTCCTGATCACATGACTACAACTTAATCAGTTAAATATACTATATAAACCATAAAACGGTAACCTCCTAGTCACAAGGCAACAACTTTACCAGTTGAATGTACTATATGAACCATAAAACCATAACCTCCTGATCACATGATTACAACTTGTTATATATTAACCATAAAACTGTAACCTCCTAGTCACAAGGCGACAACTTTCCCAGTTCAATGTACTATATGAGCCGTAAAACCATAATCTCCTGGCCACAATACAATGAACCATAAAACCATAACCTTCACATGACAACAAGTTTACCCGTTAAACGTACTATATGAACCATCAAACCTAACCTCCTAGTCACATGACGACTTTACCAATTGAATGTACTATATGAGCTGTAAAACAGTAACATCCAAGTCATGGCAACAACATTACCAATTGAATGTACTATATGAGCAGTAAAACAGTAACATCCTAGTCACATGACAACAACTTTACCAGTTGAATGTACTATACGATCCATCAAGACAACAACTTTACCAGTTGAATGTACCAAACGAACCATCCAGACAGCAACTTTACCAATTGAATGTACTATACGAACCATCAAGACAACAACTTAACCAGTTGAATGTACTATACGAACCATCAAGACAACTTTACCAGTTGAATGTATAGTGTACTATAAGAACCATCAAGACAACAACTTTACCAATTGAATGTACTATATAAACCATCAAATCGTAACATCCTGGTCACAAGACAACGACTTTATCGGTTGAATGTACTATATGAGTCGTAAAACCATAACCTCCTGAGCACATGACAACAGCTTTCCAAGAACAACTTTACCAGTTGAATGTACTATATGAACCGCAAAGCCATAACCTCCTAGTCACGTGACAACAACTTTACCAATTGAATGTGCTATATGATCCATCAAGACAACAACTTTACCAGTTGAATGTAGTATTCGAACCATCAAGATAACAACTTTAACAGTTTAATGTACTATACAAACCATCAAGACAACTACTTTACCAGTTGAATGAACTATACGAACCATCAAGACAACAACTTTACCAATTGAATATACTATATACACCATCAAATCGAAACATCCTGATCACAAGACAACAACTTTATCAGTTGAATGTACTATGAGTCGTAAAACCATGACAACAACTTTACCAGTTGAATGTACCATATGAACCGCAAAACCATAACCTCCTGTCACATGACAACAACTTTACCAATTCAATGTACTATCCGAACCATCAAGACAACAACTTTACCAGTTGAATGTACTATATGAACCGCAATACCCTAACCTCCTGGTCACTTCACAACAACTTTACCAATTCAATGTACTATACAAACCATCAAAACAACAACTTTATCATACTATATGAACTGTAAAACTCTAACCTCCTGGTCACATGACAACAACTTTACCACAACTTTACCAATTCAATGTACTATACGAACCATCAAGTAAACAACTTTACCAGTTGAATGTACTATATGAACCATCAAACCGTAACCGCCTGGTCACATGACAACAACTTACTAATCGATTGGACTATACAAACCGTAAAAATCCATTCCAACTTTTAACCCATTTCACTCCAATCCCGGCATTAAAAAAAACAGCTTTATCCCCATTTCACTCCAATCCCGGCATTAAAAAAAACAGCTTTATCGTATCGCAACTACCAACTTTCACAAAACCAAATCGTTAAACAACACTTCAGAGTCCATCACTTCCCAATTATAATTCATACTTTTTATTTTGTATTTATTTTTTCTTTAATTTTTTGGTTAATCAATACTTCGATTAAACAATCAACTATACCACAAGTGAGTAAAAACTACGGATCTTCATAAAAATTATACCTGACAAAGATTAACATCTGAAGCCCAAGTAACCCGTTTCGATTTCACCTGTCCTCGCATATTTACAAATGCAAATTATAAATTCGATTTTTTTTCGATACAATTCTCAAATATATATAAATCTTAAGTCACCAATGACATTCAACACTGATTTTTTTTAATTATCAAAAAGGAAAAAAAAAAATCACCGCCGACTAATAATCGGCATACCAAAAAGACCCTAATATAAATGCTAAATTTTGATTCGATTGAGACGGAAACTTTTACTTGAGAAAGAGAGGAATAGAATCAAAGGGAACCTATATAAGAACCCTAATTCCTCTATTTTTTTTTATTTATTTATTTTTGCGCCCCTTTTTTTATTTCTTTTAAAAATATTTTTAGTATTTTCTAAAATTGTGAACTGTTAACACACTGTTATATCACTGGAAAAAGAACTGTGTTCATACACGTATGCATTTGCCACGTAATTACTATTCCTTTATAAACTTTATTTTTATTCTTTATTTATATTAATGATATTCATTACGCATAAGAATAGATATTAAAATTATAGTTGTATTATTAATTATATAAGTAAAATGAAAAAAATTAATTAATTTTATTCTAATTTAATAAATAATCAACTAATATATAACACTTATTATATCTCATTTTACCCAGTGTCCTTTCCTTTTTAGTCTGCTATAAAAAAAGACATCGAATAATCCCTTCAAATTCATTCGAGGTCCTGTGAATACAAATAAAATTTAGCCAAATTTGCTAAACTGCATCTGGACTAAATAAAATTGTTGAACCGACTCAAAGATCGTCTCGATTGTCACTTTGCCATCTACTTAGAAATAATTAAAGTTTAAATTTTTCTTTGTATCTTGATTTACCACAAAACAAAATCTAAAGATTCTTTTAGATCATAAATTTTAGAAGTTTTTATTTTTTAAATATTGTGTCAAATCAAACGATGTCATTAAATATCATATATGGAAGGAATACTTTTTTATTTCGATTTATTTGATTCGATGGCCTCATAAGTCATATCCCTTGATTTGTGGAGTTTTGTTTAGCCTATAAATGCCAAGTTACAATTCTTATTAAGGATTATAATCATCTACTATTATAATTCTTTGAAAAATGTTACACGTGTAGTAAAAATATTTTATGTTTGTATATTTAAAAAGATATTATATTTATTATAGTTAAGTGTTTAAAAATGTCACACCACGTAAAAATCCTTGAATATGAGGGGTGAACTTGACTTAGGGTTGGTAAATAATAAAATGGATTAATTTAATTTGTAAAGGCATTTGATCCCAAAAACTTAAATTTGAATTAAATTTTATAATATGAATCAAACTTTGAAATCAATAATTTGTTACATGTCTACACACAACAACAATTAATAACTTTGAAACTTGTAGGTAGACATAAATTCTTTTCGTAAGAATAAGAACATTTCGTTCGTAAAGTGTAAATTTAAAAGAATTAAAACTATAATTAGTGTGACCAAAGGAATTAAATCCTTTTGTCCATAAAATTTGGTCATAATTTGGCCATAGTGATAAATCTTATTCACACTATAAAGTAGTTTTCTTTTGGACATTTTTGTCCCTTTCATCTTAAATTTAAAATTCGTATTTTATTACTCTTTCCCAATACATTAAAAATTATCTCAATACATGAGAATTGACAAATTAACATCATTTTCATTAATATGATTGCATAGTATTTATTGCTTGAAAAGAATAGTGTAGGATAAAAATAAAAATATTAAATTAATTAATTATATTCTCATATATCCAAAGTTAGTGCGACCAAAGTAGTATTATCTGAAATTTTAAATTTAACATTATATGTTTATGTATCATATCTACTTAATTATGCATTTTATCCTAAAAGTAATTTTTATTTTTATTATTTAATTTTAAATTTTATATCTCTTTATTTTATATAGATAAATAAGAGGTATATATATATATATATATATATTAAAACCTATCAATATTTTGAATAACTTTTAGTTTTTTATGTTTGCTGAAATCTGATTCGTAGTTTAGTATTACATCAAATAAGCAATTATCGAAATTTCCAACACAAAAAGTTAATTATTTTTTTATGAATTCAGTTGTACAATTTTAATTATGCTATAATTTTTCTCATGATAATTCAAATGATTTATTTTTTTCATTTCAAATCTTTTCTATCTATTTTTAGAAGTACATAGGAAAGAAGTCACATAACATTTGAAAATTTCGCATAAAAATTTTCTTAGTTGATAAAAAAAATTACCCTATGTTAATCTTACACTTAAATTATATATAAATGAAAAGAAAAATACATAAAGAAAAGAATAAAAATTATTTACGAGTTTTAAAACTAAAAGTTTGCATAGTTAAACAATTTTTAATATAATATGAAAATATTTTAATAAAAACAATAAAAACTTAAAACACTTTAGACGTGATAGACATTGACAAGTTATAAAAATAATATAGTTTATAAGTGTCGACTTTAATTAACAATAACCTAAGAGAGTCACACATTGATGTTGTAGTCTTGCGTCACTATGTTACGCCGATTTGATAACGTAGGAACCATTATTTATATTTTTATTAATACATATGACTTCTAATTAATGAACTATATTTTTAAAGGTTATGTTGATTTGATAATTTGTGAATCATTAATGATAATTTTTATGATTATGTCCTTTAATTAAGTAATTTTATTAAATTTTATATTTAAATAAATTTAAATTTTATTACAATTATTTTTAAATATAATTTCAAAATATTTCAATATCGACAGTCAAAATTCAAAACACTTTAAACATGAGACACGTCCACATATTATAAAAATCGTATAGTTTACATATTTTGATCCTAATTAACAGCAACTCATGAGAGTCATGCATTAATGTTGTCGTCTTACATCCCTATGTTACGTCGATTTTATAATTTGCAAATTATATTTTATATTTGTCATTAATATGATCTCTAATTAAGTAATATTATATTTAAATAAAATTTAAGCTATATATTTAGATAAATGTTAAATATAATTTAATATATTTCATTAACGGAAGTCAAAATTCAAATCATTATACACATAATAGATATTGACACATTATAGAAATTGTGAAAATCACAAAATTCACATTTGTGGACCCTAGTTAACAACAACTAAAGATATCAAGACACATTATTATTGTAATTTTGTACCTCTATATTACGGTAATTTGATAACTTGTGAATATTACTTATATTCACTATTAATATATCCTCTAATTAAATAGTTTTAATTAATTATGGTATTTTAATAGATTTAAACTATATTTAAATAATTTATAAGTCTAATTTGAAAATATTTCAATAATGATAATCAAAATTCAAAATATTTTAGACATGATAAACATTGACACATTATAAAAATCATATTTTTCATATTCGTTGAACCTAGTTAATGTTTTAAGAAAAACACTTTTGTGATAAACTTTAGAATGAAATTACTTTTATATAATTAATAAATAAATAAATTTCTGTGATAAATTCAAAATTTAGTTAACCACTAATGCTTTTATCCAAAAATATTCTAAAGAATTATGATCAATATATAATAATATTAGTGTAAATTTCTAAAAAAAAAAAAAAAAGAAAGACTAAAGAGAAATTGAGGGAGAAGGACGAAAAGGGAGGGTGTGATTGGATAGAAGGTGAAATTAAGGTGGGTCTCCCATTTTAAAGTTAAATAAATATTCCTCTTTCATATTTGATGATAGTCATAATTTATTCAATATAAATTTTTGTTATATTTAACTTCTTGAATTTAGAAGATAGTAAAGATTTATTTATTTTTTTAAAGGAAAAGGTTAGTATAATCTTTATACATTTATGGCCATTTTTGGGCCAAAAAATTATGGCAAAAAATATGTATTCTAATTAAATAATTTTATTAATTATTATATTTAAATAATTTTTTAATTTTGTAAGTCTAATTTCAAAATATTTCAATATTGGTAATCAAAATTCAAAATACTTTAAATATAATAAACACTGACACATTATAAAAATTATATTGTTCATATTTATCAACCCTAGCTAATGTTTTAAAAAAATGTGATAAACTTTAGAGTTGAATGACTTTTATATAATAATAAATTTATTATTGTGATAAGTTCAAAATTAGTTAATCATAGATGAATTTTTTCTAAAAATATGTTAAAGGATTATGATCAATATATTAATAATCGTTGATGAACTTTTCTAAAAAATATTTTAAATAATTATGATCAATGTAGTAATAAAACTAGTTTTAAATTTTGATTTAAAAAAAAAAGACTAAATTGAAGACTGAGGGAGAAGGATGAAAATGCAATGGATGAAGTTAGGTGGGTCCCACATAGTAAAGTTAATTTAATTTTCTTTCACATTTAATGATAGTAATAACTTATCCCACATAAATTTTAGTTGCATTTAATTTTAAATTATTTTTTTTTAATTTAAGTAAAAGGTTAGTATGGTCTTTATACATTTATGGTTATTTTATGACCAAAAAATTATGACCATTTAGCAGCATCTGTACTTTCCCTTTGCAATAAACTTTTTTTTTTTGGTAATAGATGATGGCTATTATAATAATAATTTATTTTTTACATGCTTCCAGGTGATCAACGTGGGTTGATTTCAAAAACTCGGTAGCTAAGGTCTATACTACCACCCATAATAGCTCTTAGACTTCTTTCAAATGTAATTCCTATTGTGTCTGTCCATAGAGCATTTCGGACACACACTGGAGGAACTTTCAAAAGTCTTGCTTCTTCAAAAATTAATGAGTTTGCTCCCATCTTTGCTAGCGCGTCCGACACCATATTTTCTTCTCTATAGCTATGGCGTACGACTGGATTCCCCAACCTTCTTAACCTGTACCTGCAATCATCAAGAATACCATCATAGAGAGCATGATTTTTCTTAAGCATTTTAATTACTTCCATAGAATCAGTGTGGATCTCCACAGGGGTGAATTGGTGATCCTCAATGGTTTTCAGTCCTTCATATAACGCAAGTAATTCCATTTGGATTAAAAGTGTTATTCATTACTCCCTCCCTTCATGCGGATTTACTTATCACATTTTGATTTGACATATTTATTAAAAAATAATAATTGATATATTGATTTTACCATACTATTTCTATTATGGGAGAATAATTAATTAATGTTAAGAATAAAATATAAAAAAAATAACAAAAAGATAGAGTACTATATATAGTAATTTTTGAAATTTTCCCTTCTCCCTTCTCCCCTTATTTCACCATCTCTACACATCCTAAGTTGAGATGGCGAAATCGAGGGTGTACACATATTTAAACTATCTTTGATAGTGATGATTCCTATTTAAGTTTTTAAACGAGGGTGAAGTGTTTTATTTTAAATAGATAATCTGCTTATGCAAAGAGCATTTAAAGATTCACGTAAAAAATAAAATAAAACTGAGACACTTTGTCATGATATTCAATCAAAATGCTCTTTTAGCTTATTTTTACTTATCCACTATTTGAAAAATAGATTTTAACATTTTCTTATTACTTTTAACGTATCAAAAAATAATTATTATTTTATTTTGTATTTCATCCTTAACTTTATATACTTATTCCTCATATTAAATATCAAAACTTAATATTAAATTTTAATTAATATGGACATAACAAGGTAAATCATGTATGTTGACCATTTCTTTTTACAAAATGCATAAAGTTCAAAGTGAATAAATACAAGTGAACAAAAAAAGTATATCATAATTTAAATAAAATTTACTCTCAAATTAAATATAAAGAATTGTTGATTATCCCATACGGGTATGGATGCAAATGTCCATGCCAACAGAGCAACCAATAAAGGCTAGTGACAACCAACTTGCTAGCCAATTTGTGGATGATCATCACTAACTTGTTGGGTTGGTTTTTTTTTTTTTTTTTTAATTTGATGTTCGATACTCACATTAAAGTTTGATTAATTTAAATTTGCATTGAATAGGACTTATTCAGGATAGCGCTCCCTACCAATAATTTTTTCATATCCTGAGATCAAACCCAATACCTCTGATTAAGAAATGAGTAGTCACATCCCATGCAACACATCCTTTGATGGTGATTGTGTGTTGGCTTGATGTTACTAAACTGAATTCTTGTCTTTTTTTTCTTTCTAATTTAGGTTATTATCTCAAATATGTACCTTTTTTTTAAATATGTAAATATACTACTAGGATGTAATACAATACTTCATCTCTTTTACTTTATATAGTATCATTTAAATTTTGAGAGTCAACTAATTTTTCTTTGATTGAAGCTTTTTTATGTCTTTTAAATTTTTTAAATTGTTAATTTCTTCTCTTTGGATTCAAACATCAATTGCAACATTTGATAGACGACTCATTGGGATACATGTACATGAACAACACCTCCTGTCTAATTTACTAATTTAGGGGAAGATACCGAATCTTTATATTCGAAAAAGATTTTCATATAAATCTTTGAAGTAGATGGTAATTGATAAAGTACTCTTTGATCATAATTTCCTATATGAATCTTTTGTTGAACATGTAACTTGTTATTGGTAAATGTAATTTACTATTATTTTTACGTAATTTAAAAATATGTCTTTCTAATGTATGCGCGGTTCCTTTTCAATTAGAACAAGCATGTCGCTACGCTATCTAAATCAATCAACCTATTCTTCTCACCTTATCACACGATGTAAAATTTGATCAAGCCTAAGTCTCAACTATGCTTTTAGACAAAAAAAAAAAAAAACTATGCAATCACTGCAAATATAATCTGAATTATGAGTCGGAATATAATCGATTTCACAGAAGATAACATAGTGTCAATCCAGTTCATTCTTAAGTTATCAAGTTAAACGAATTATAAATGAAAAAATTACCTAAATAAATAACATAAGTTTCTAAACTTCTATAAATCCCTCACTTCTAAAAAATTACTTAAATCCCAACATTTCATATTTTTTGGTAAAGTTGAGATACAAGTTAAACCTACAACTAACAAGCCGGCTCTTTACCAAAAATAATCAACTTCTCCTATTTGTACGCCGCAATTTCTGGTGCGGTTTCTATCCAACTTCTCCATCTAATTTAAAACTTTTAATTAAGGTAATCCCCCCCCCCCCCCATAAAATCAACTTCAATTTATTCTATTTCTATTTTACGTTTTTTTTTCAAAAAAATATTTTGCGCAAGTAAAGGTAAGTGAAATTTGAGTGTTTTGGTTGAGTAATTTCTTCGATTATACTTTTTTTATGCTAAATTGTTTGAATTATCATTATGAATAGAGATTCTGGACCTTTTTTTAGTCTTGGTTTTCTCATTTAGAAAGTATCAAAGAATCTCAAGAAGTTGTAAACTACGTTCCTGAAAATTTTGACTATGAATTTGATGATTTTGATGAAAATAGATCAAAACATAGAAATGATCCCCAAACTATGAAGAAATTACGGCAAAAACATGCTAAGAAGGACAAGAAAAAAGAAAGTAGTTCTAAGAAAAGAGGATCCAACAGTCCTGCAAGTAAAGCTCCCGCCAAGAGAAGAAGAATTCTCGAAGAAATTTGTAAAGATGAGCTTCCTAAGGTAATTGCATGTTCAGATCTGTTGAATATTAGGCCGAGATACATAGTTTGACTTGGATGATACATTTAGAAATTCATTGTTTATCTGGTTCTTTGTTGCTAATTTTTTATATGTATCCTGTGATTGCTTTTTATATTGAAATTAATATAACAAAAGATAAAAGTTTTTAAGTACATAGATACATGTTATGTTGACTTGTATCTGTGAGCTGTTGTTAATGCTTTGATATGTATCTATTGGTGTTTAAATTTTACTGAAAATCTTATTATAAGAGATGCAAGTTATGAATTCATAGATACATGTTGTGTTAACTTGTATCTGGGACTAACTGTTAATGCCTTGAAATGTATCTAGTGTTGTTTAATTGTTATTGAAAGTCGTATTACAAAAGATACAAATTTATATCTACATACGTACATGTTGTATTAACTTGTATCTAAAGTATGATGTTCTTAGAGTTTTTGTTTATATTGTACTGTCTTAATGTAGAATTGTTGCATCTCAACTAATTTTATCATTATTGTTTCTTTTTGTTTTTAGGAATTGAGTTACGTTATAAAGGAAATTCCAACTCATCCTCTTAGATTTGTAAGTTCATGCAATTTAAGATTTAAGGATGAAATTAAAGAAGTTGCCGGCCAAGAAATTTTACACTTATTTGAGAAGACTATTTTCGGATGTTATCTCAACATATCTCTTTCCAATTATATTGGACAAATAATAAAATATCTTCTTATGCTCGAGATCGAGCAACCAAATCAAGAAGAGATACATGTGTTTGTCAAAGGCCATATTCTTAGATTTTCCGTCTATGAATTTGCTTTGGTAGTTGGATTAAACTATTTTGGTAATGTTGATGATTTCAAATATGAAGATTCTTCTTCGAGTCGGCTTATGAAAAAGTATTTTCCGCAATCAACAAATGGGATAAATAAGGAGACATTGGTG
The DNA here is from genome assembly GCA_030864215.1 of Capsicum pubescens. NCBI lineage: Eukaryota > Viridiplantae > Streptophyta > Magnoliopsida > Solanales > Solanaceae > Capsicum > Capsicum pubescens. Next base: position 38,422,775 of record CM061549.1, read on the forward strand.
GAACGTTTTCTGAAGGAATATTTTGAAAACAAAAAGGATGCTCTCCATATGGCAATCCTATACTTCATCCACACATTCATCTACTCACAGCTGAATGTTTCTCCCAATTGATCCCTCGATCAAGTCCTAACTAAAAATATCTTAAGGGAAGAAGAGAAATTATTTGGATTTGAGGCAAAACCCCTCTCCAACGAGTCAAGTTGCCCAAGGTCCACCTCTCCGCCCTTACGGAGTTCTTTTGCTATGTCATTTTCTGATTTCAAAATGGTTGAAAATAGAAAATATGAATTCTTTTCTTGGGGTAAAATGTCTTTCTCCAGGTTGATGGCCTCACTTAGGCAAGAATTTTTAATGGAGAAGCAGTTTTATAGGTTGGGTGGTATCCCTCAGGTTTTCAATGTATGGATGTTTGAACTCTGTTCAAATGTTGATACCAAAGTTGTTGTGAAGGAGGGTAATAGCATACCTCGTAAATTGAATGGAGGGTTGTTGCAGTCCGGCCTCAGTATAATTAGTTTATGATCGAAATGTTTAGCAAGGTATGATACTGATTGATTTTTTTTTCATACATTGCATTATAGTATTTTTAATTTTAATCGTAATAATATTTAATGGATAAATTTTTTGTACATAGTGTTCATATACCAACATTGTTCCTAGTGCGGAGGAGTTTGAAAAACTTGATTTGCCGCGAACTAGTTTTACATCTGATCATCCTGGTACATCTTTGATGCCATCATCAACTGAAAATCCAGATTAGAGGAGTTACAGAGTGAATTTACCCAAGTTACCGAAGATCAAGACAATTTTGATGACTTCAGTACGACGCCTCCACAATTTTTGATGAGAGAGTCGATACATGTATCTCGCACAGTATCTGTACCTCTATCAAAGAGTGGAAAAGATGTTCTTATAGGAAGAAGATCAGATAGTAAAGAACAAAGGCAGATTCGAAACGCAAAAGAAAAACAGACATTAGGTATTTTTCATATCAACATATATTATATTTTTCTCATAATGAAAACGTTTCTATATCGTGTTGTTTTTCATGCTTAACAAATTCTGGCGAATCCAACAGATATAGAAAAAAAGACTAAAGTGGATGTTGATTCAACATGCATAAACAGAAAAGAGATTTTGGTTAAAGCGGACCTAGATTCGTTAGAGTTCGAAATAAAGACATATGTGAAGACATACGTAAGGATCTATACTTTATTGCTATATAAATTTATGATTTGTATGCATTTTAACTACTCAACTATGCATATTTATTAAATTGACCAAAAATTCAAAGATTTGGAGCGTGTGATGAATGACAGATTCTCTGAAGTTTTGAAGTCATTGCAACAGAAAATGAGACTGTAGAGAAGGTAACGTGCTTTAAAACAACACACATTTATTAACGACTATATTGAATTTATTCTTGCTGCTCATCCTTATGTTGTAGAAAAAAATTGCAAAACAAAGTCCGAAAGAGGGTCAATATTCAGATGAAGTTACTGATTTTGAAGGTCATAGTAATCCCATCAGTCCACATTTTATCTCGAAAAAAACAGAGAAAATGGAGGTGGCCATGGATACATATTTTCTATTTTAATTATCTTATAATGTTTATATATCTCAATGCTTACTTACTTTTCATAAGTACTAATTAACTAATTATATTGTATCGAATATGTTTATCCTCTGATAAAATATCTGCAAGAAAATATTCTAAAACAGAGCCGACAAGAAGGTGATCCTTCAGATGATGTTATTTATGTTGCAGGACCTACTAGTACTGACAGTCTAGTAAAAGAAACTGACAAATCAGTTGAAATGGAGGAGGATAAAGCCAACGAAGCACCATCTCCTTTCAAGAATGGTGAACAACATGAAAAGGTAATTAACATTCATTATGTGTTTTGTAATTAACATGACTATTTTGGCATGCTTGAAATGATAAAATTTAAATTAAGACATATATGTAATAGGTTTGTGCCTGTTTTATTTTACATAATGAAAGATAAATATTTTTACTTTTTGTCTCTAACTTAACATTTAGGTATCTTGTACAGTTTAATTAATTTAGTAGTAAGAATCTAATTCACTAAAAAAAAAATTGAACAAAATAATGTTTAGATACAAGTTTTTAAGCTGAGATACAAGTTAAAATAAAGTTTAGATACAAGTTAAAATAAGTTTAGATACAAGTTAAAATAAAGTTTAAAGTAAAGTTGAGATACAAATTAAAATAAAATTTAGATTAAAGTTAAAATAAAGTTGAGATACAAGTTAAAATAAAGTTTAGGTACGAGTTAAAATAAAGTTTAAAATAAAGTTGAGATACATAAATGGACATTGTTGTTACTATTTTTGTTTTAAAATAACTGAACTTCTTTGGTAAAATATTTGTTAATGTTTCAAATCATTTTCAGGATGATGGAATTGAGAAACTGAGTGACATTGTTGTTGAAGAAATACAACCGCTTGATAGTATTATTCCAGATGGAGAACATGATATGACATTGACAATTTACAAGCCTCCACCAACAACTCCAGACTAGTATATGATTAGTGATACCATAATTTTGTCTGCCTTTTCCATGCCAAAAAAGGATATGTCAGATGATAAAAAGACACCTACACCACGCTCAAGGAAGCCATCAAAGATTTACCGTTCTCCTTTTTTGACCCATTTTGGATCAAGTTGTAAAGGAAAGAAAAAGTTGGCTTCTAAAAAGCGAAAAAAATATTCATTTGAAGGTTATGAAATTACTGAAAATTCACCAAATGTAGAGATGAAAATATTTGAAGAATGGATTAATGATGGCCTTTACAAGCAACACATGAAAAAGTAAGCAACATATCTTATTCTAAGTTCAAAAGTAATATATACAACTTACTATTTTTTTTAAATCAACTGTACTTTTATGTTACAGGAAAGATAAGGACGATCACTACAAGGTTAATTATTCAACACTTGAATTTCGTCAACTAAATTTCGTAGTTGCTTTTTCAAAATTTAAGAACTGATTTTACTTGATGTATTAACAAAACAAGTGCTAGAATGATGAGATATTTTCATAATGGATATCACAAATCTCAAATTGTGACATCGTGAAAGTACATTTTCATTAGTATATGCATTCCGTATTGTATGATATATATGATGTATTAAAGTCTTTAACATGAGGTTTTTAGATAGACTGCAAAAATTAGATGAATTCTTTAATTAAAAATGCATACTAAGAAACTTGTTTCTATCAATTTTGATTATTTGTTGCATTATAGATGTTGATTTTTTTATTTTGTTCTTATGTTTTATTAGATACATGATAACAAAAGAAGTAACATCATTTATTAATATGTTTCTTATTGAAATATTTGTTTTTCAATTACCTTCATTTTTTCTTCAAACTTTGTTTAAGAAGACTTTCATTAGTAAATACATTTCGGATTGTGTGATATCTATGATGAAGTATTAAAGTCTATTACATGAGTTACATTTACTGCACAAGTTATAAGAATTGTTTAAGCTAAACATCATGCAAAAGGAACTTGTTTCTGTCAGATTTGTTGATTTGTTGTGAGTAAAGATATTTGAGATGTTTTAGCCGAATGTAATTTGTGTTAGATTCATAATAACAAAAAATGTATCATTCTATATGAATATATATGTTGTTCATTTGTTGCTCTTACAATTACCAGAATTTTACATTTTATAACATTAGATACATAAACAATAATTTGTATCTCATTTCTAATTATTATAGTTGATTGCTATGACATATATTTCAATTTATTATAATTTGAACAACATCTGCCTGTCATTATGTACTATTTGAGGAAGAAGTACAAGAATAAGAATTTTCCAATCACCAGATACACTACCACAGATTGCTTTTTCAAAGTGTACATCGATAAGGCATATGTGAATTACTATAATGTTGACGTTGCTAAGGATCTTGCAACTCAAGATGCATCTTTCAGGACTGATGAGGTTGTTGATATGGAGATGTCATTGATAAACACCATCAAGGGATTGAGTACGCGCGCTGGTCAGCTTTGGCATATGGTTAATGAGGTCTTTGTCCCAATTAACTGTGACAGTGTCTTTCACTGGGTATTGACAGTCATTGCTTTAAAGGATCGATGCATTCGTGTGTATGATTCAATGGTCTCTTCACAGAAAAGAACACAAACAAGTGAGATTGAAAAGTTGACTGTAATGATTCCAACTTACCTTCAGTACAGTGATTTTTTTTAGCACAAGGTACCCATTAATTAGGCTGCACTGAAATCATACAAAGGAAAGACCGAACGGGATCCATTCCAAGTGGAATATGTATCTGAGATAGCACAACAAGATAGTGAAAGCTTGTACGTATTACATTACCTTTTTGATTGTTTTCATTATCATACACATGTATATTGATATTTTTAATTAAATTATTCATTGTAATGCAGGGATTGTGGTGTATTTGTAGTTGTCTATGCCGAGTATCTGAGTGAGGGATTAGGCATTTCATATTCGGGTAGTGATGCTCAATACCATCGTCTGAGATATGCTACTCTTTTGTGCAAGTACGGATCTGAAAAAATAGAGAATGGCTACTTTAGTGAGAATGACGATCCACCAAGGCCAAGGAGCAAGTTCGCACAAAAAAAAAATAGACCGTGTTTTGCATATTAAGTAGTTGTTTATTTGTTGGCTAGTTGGCTATTACAAAACGAGGAAGTTGTTAGAAACTTTAATGATGTTTTGATGATGTTAGTAGTGTTTACATTATGTTTCTTTTATGATAAATAGTTTTACTTTGTTACCACTTATAATGCAATGCTCAAGCATTTAAGATATATTTATGTTTCGAAATACGTTTTTCTTACGCTTTATAAAGACATTGTATTAGATACATATTTTACAATATTTTGCAAACATATGTATCTAAAACAATGAAACATACATTACAATATAATGGTAGTAACCTTCACAACATTACATTATTTAGTATCTACAACAATTTTTTGTTCCTACTAACACCCGTTGTCTCTAAAATGCATAACAAATTATAGCACAACTTAATAGTACCATCTTAAAATTATTGACATATTAGATTCTACAACTAATTATTTAAACTTGTATGTATAAAATTATATGAGAAACATCTTATTAAATTATATGTATCTAGTACAAGGAAACATATTTTACTATATAATAATTGTAAATAATAAAATATTGCATTATTATGTATCTATAACCATTTTTTTACTCAAAATACATGTTTGCCTATAACCTGCATAACACATTATAGAAAAACTTATAGTCCTACATGATACAATTATATTTTATAATTGATACAACTTGTGTAAATTTGTATCTATAAATTTATGGAAGATACATCCTATAAAAATGTAACTCTTTTCAATCATTTACTACAACATAACAACTAAAACAAAATTTAATAGCATTATCAGTTCAATATATCTTACTTTCTATATGATGTGTCACGACAATTTAAATCTTCAAAACATATATAAATAATTAACAAAGGAGCGAAAACAACTATTTATTTCGGAAATTGTTTTTCTTAAAAATTTTAAAAAACAACAATGTCATCATTTAAAGCGTCACATAAAAAAGAAAAAAATCCAACTACAAGCTAAGAAATTATTCCACACTGTTCATCAGTCAACTACAGTGTCAATCCTCCTTTGGAAAGAAGTTACAAGTACACCTGTTGTGACCTGCATAACCACATCTCCCACAACAATTATTGTTCAATGTCATTGTTTCACTTGATTTCTTGTGCCTGTTTTTCTTTGACCTTCCGAGTGGACGTTTGTATTTTGGTGGTAACACAACTTCGTCCACAACTTCTTGTGGCACAATCCAGTCCTTCTTATCCGGCATTGGAAACATAGATTCTTCATATGTCTTCCTTAATGTTTCAGGATAATAAAACTCTGAGCAATAAGACTTCATATCAACTACATGCTTGTTTTTTAGTATTGCAATCACGTTTTCACATGTTATCTCGTCTTATTGGAATCTACCACAACAACAAGTCCTCCTATCAAGACATACTATGTACTTCCTGCCGTCATCGTAAACAAAATATACATATATTGATGACGCACTAACCTACAAGATTAATCATAATATGTTAACACATAGATACATATTGATCTTTTTAGAATATTTTGTATAACTTCAACAAAAAAGTCGATTAAATTACTGTAACATTTTTTAAAATAAATTTTTAAAACAAATAGTATCCTATAATATGAATCAAACATTATATAATATATAAAACAAAACAAAACATCTAAACTAACCTTAAGCCTTGAAGATTTTGAAGTATTTAGCTGAAGAATTTCTTCGAATCTACTACCAGTGACGTGTTTGCATAAGATGTTCTTTCTCTATTCTTGCAATTCCACTTTTCAAATAATTTTCTAGTCTGTTTCAAAAATTCTATTATCGGCAACTCACGTGCTAGCTTCAGTTTACCATTTATACACTCCGGTATAGTTGAAGTCATCATTCTACCACGATTAACAGGTGCATATACGCGTGCCTACTTTTCAAATCCAGCATCCTCATGATAAGACTTTACCCTTTGATCAATCTTCCCAACTTGATTTAAAAAAAAAAAAAATCATCTTTATGGTAAGCCTTGTCCATAGCATAGTAAATATCGCTAAGTCTATCTTTACTCTTCCTGAAGTTTGTGCAAACATTCTTCCACAAGTGTCAAATACATGTGAGGTGTGGTACATTCGGATATACAACACTGACAACCTTTATTATGCTTTCATGACGTCGGACACAACACACATACTATCGCGCTCTCCAAAAATAATTCTGAAATTCTCGAAAAACCAAGTCCACGAATTATCATTTTCACTGTCAACAACACCATGTTGTTTTCACTGTCAACAACACCATACGCAATCGGCAGAATGCGTTCTACAATTTTGGTAATAAAAAAATTAATTAAGCAGATATAAGTAAACTATTTCTCAAATAAAAAAATAATTACCACAAATTATGATCTGAATTACATCACAAAATAACTATACATACAGATAAATATAAATTACCTGCTCCATCAAGAGTGCTTGCGGAAACAACTGTACCTTTATATGCTCCACTCAAATGCGCACCATCAACCACAACTATGGGTGTCAAACGGAACGGGCCGGGCCAACCCAGAACCGGCCCTTCCATTTTAACCGGATTGAGGGCTGGTTAAGGGCCGGTTTTGATGCTAGTCGAGTCGGGATAGGCCGGCCCAAACAGTAAAAAAATTAAAACCCACCCTAACCCGGCCCACTTAATCCAACCCGGTCAAACCCACCAAAACCCAATCAAACCCGTTTAAAAAATAAATAAAAAATCCAATATACGCTATATACACTCCAATATACACTATATACACTCCAATATACAATATATATTTTTAAAAAAATATATAAACAATTACACATATATACGTACCATTCAATATATAATTATATATGACTATATGTACTACTTTAAATAAAACATATACTATAATAGTATAATATATATATACACACTACAATATATATATATATATATATATATATATATATATAAATATATATATTTATATTCTAATTTATAAAACATATACACATGTATACGTTAAATATATACTACTTTAGAAGATATATACACATATATATACACCATTCAATATATATGTACTACTTTAAATAAAATATATACTACAATATACATATATATATATATATATATACAACAATATGTATATATATATAGTTACATACTAATTTATAAAACATATACACTTGTATACGTTAAAGATATACGTCTATAGAAGATATATACACATATATACGCACCATTCAATATATATGTACTACTTTAAATAAAGTATATACTACAATATATATATATATATACTTACATACTAATTTATAAAACATATACACTTGTATACGTTAAATGTATACTACTTTAGAAGATATATACACATATATACGCACCATTCAATATATATGTACTGCTTTAAATAAAAATATATACTACAATATACATATATATATACAACAATATACATATATATATACAACAATATATATATATATATATATATATATATATATATATATAGTTACATACTAATTTATAGAACATATACACATGTATACGTTAAAGATATACGTCTATAGAAGATATATACACATATATACGCATCATTCAATAATATGTACTACTTTAAATAAAGTATATACTACAATATATATATATATACTACTACTACTATATATATATATACTTATATACTAATTTATAAAACATATACACTTGTATACGTTAAAAATATAAGTCTATAGAAGATATAAACACATATATACGCACTATTCAATATATATGTACTACTTTAAATAAAGTATATACAACAATATATATATATATGTGATAGTTAATTAATAATATATTAAAAGTAAGTTTTTAATTTAAACTAGAAATTCATTTTAAATCATTTTAAATCAATATATAGGTACTACTTTAAATAAAATATATACTACAATATATATGTATATACTATGTATGTATATATATATATATATATATAGTTATATACTAATTTATAAAACATATACACTTGTATACGTTAAATATATACGTCTATAGAAGATATATACACATATATACGCACCATTCAATATGTATGTACTACTTTAAATAAAATATATACTAAAAAATACATATATATGTATTACAATGTATAGATGGTTATATTATACTAATTTATAAAACATATACACTTGTATACGTTAAATATATACATCTATATAAGATATATAAACATATATACGCACCAATCAATGTATATGTACTACTTAAAATAAAATATATACTACAATATACATATATATATACTACAATATGTATATATATATAGTTATATACTAATTTGTAAAACATATACACTTGTATATGTTAAATATATACGTCTATAGAAGATATATACACATACATACACACCATTCAATATATATGTACTACTTTAAAAACATAATATACTACAATACATATATATATACTACAATATGTGTATATATATATAGTTATATACTAATTTGTAAAACATATACACATTGTATACGTTAAATATATACGTCTATATAAGATATATACACATATATACGCACCATTCAATATATATGTACTACTTTAAATAAAATATATATTATAATATATATATACTACAATATGTATATGTATATATAGTTATATACTAATTTGTAATACATATACACTTGGATACGTTAAATATATACGTCTATAGAAGATATATACACACCATTCAATATATATGTACTACTTTAAACAAAATATATACTACAATACATATATATATACTACAATATTTATATATATATATATATATATATATATATAGTTATATACTAATTTATAAACCATATACATAACGTATACATTAAATATACTCATCTATTGAAGATATATACACACACACATATATATATATACCATTCAATATATTCACTTGTATATATATTTAATATATATACTAATTTATAAAACATATACACATCTATACGTTAAATATACACTACTTTAGTAGATATATGCACACACACACACACACATATATATACCATTCAATATATATATTACTTTAAATAAAATAAATACTACAATATATATATATATACACACACACACACACACACCACAATATATATATATATAGTTATATACTAATTTATAAAACATATACACATGTATACGTTAAATATATACTACTTTAGATTTAGAAGATACACACACACACACACACACACATATATATATATATATACCATTCAATAGATACACTACTTTAAATAAAAGTATAAAACATATGCTACTTAATATAATAAATTAATAATACTTGATAGTAAATTAATAATGTATTAAAAACTAAGTTTTTAATTTCAGTTTGTGAAATTCTGAATTTTCAAAACAAAAAAAAAAAAAAAAAAAACCTTAACCTGGCCGGGCCGGTTAACCGGCGGGCCCAAACCGGGTTGGGTCCGGGCCGAGTTAACCGGGCCCAAATAAAAAATCCAACCGGATCGGGACCCCTAAAGCCCTTGGGCTTACCGGACCAGGTCAAACCGGACCGGTTTAATTATGTGGGCCGGTTCGGGCCGGTTTTAATCGGCCCGTTTGACACCCTTAACCACAACTACAGGCCTGCAATACTCGGATCCACTCTTCAAAGGTTGCAATGCAATGAACAAATACATAAATTTATTATCCTCTGATTTATGCATTCTACTAAGTGAACCTGGATATACGGAATTTAACATGTATATATATCTAGCCATTTGTCGATAACCATCCGCAGGTTTCCCCCTTAACATCTCAATTGCACGTTCTTTAGCCCTCCAAGCCTTCCGATAGTTAATGTCTACGCCAAAAGCATTTTTAATATCTTTAATTATATCATTCGGGGTGTGTATTCTGTTATAATTGACAAATTTTGATGCAGCAAAACCACTAACAAATCCAACTGTAGCTTGAAGTTGAGTAAAAACTCGATCTTTCAACGCGATCTTTAAATATCCAAACACAATCCTCCGAACGGCATCGTAGTACATAGCTGAATCAATGAAAACAAAATTTCAAATTATTTTTCTTCGCGCGCTGACAAAAAAACAGATTTCTAGATATATTAACTGCACAAACTTGTACAATATGTATCTAAGACATTTCTATTATATAGATAAAACTAAAACACAACAAGAAATATAATTAAACAGAACTTCGTAAACCCAGATACAAGATGAGCAAAATGTATCATTATCATAACAAAATGTATCTCAGCCTTCATAACATAAAGACAAAAATTAACTGCACAAACTTGTACAACATGTATCTAAGACATTTCTATTTTATAGATAAAACTAAAACACAACAAGAAACATAATTAAACAGAACTTCATAAACTCAGATACAAAATGAGCAAAATATATCATTATCATAACAAAATGTATCTCGGCCTTCATAACATAAAGATAAAAAAAAATTCTGTAAAATAATCATCAACCAAACGTTGAATACAAAATTAAATTAACAACATCTGCTACATAAAAAACATAACATATCTTTTCTTGTCCGATCTTTTGGCATAGAAATTGAAGGAATGTTCAATTGCAAACTGTGCCATAACCAAAATGAGAGTACACTTGTCCTTGTAGATTTGCAAAACCTTAACATCACTATGTTTGGAATCAGTAATGATCTTGTTCCCCTTTTTATCCAACAAAGGCAAAGGACAAGAAGAATTAGATTTATAACTAATTATTTCTGCAACTTTTTTCTGCTGGACTTTCTAAACATATTACAACACCAACTTTCCCATCAAACAACATTTCACTAGCAGACTTATCTAATGTAGTAATGATAAGAGGATACGTCCCAAATCCACGCTCAGTTTTCTTAATTTCGACTTACAGCTTCACACTCATTTCGTTACGAATCAACAACGGACAAATATTTCCTTCAACAATGTAACGAGCTTCAATTTTTTCCCTTGTTTCGTCAATTTTCAGTTCTCCCACAATAGTCGAAATCAATTTTTCGTAAGTTACATGTTCACTGATCACAATTTCATCACTCTTATAACCAACATACTTGATTTTGTTAATCCAAACACCAGAATGACATAACAACACCGAAATATTCATATCAAATACACAAACAAAATTAACAAATCAAAGAAAAAAATATTCGTATGTTTTCTCTGAACAAGACGAATGAAGATTTTTCAATTTCAAAAAAGATTATGAAAATATTTTTGGGTTAATGTGATGGAATAATAAACTGATTACCATAAATTGTGGATTTTTTTTTTTTTTTTTATCTTAGTTAGTTAGCTTAAATGCTGTTTTAATACAAAATTATATGTATTAACATGCATCATCAAAGGTCAAAAGTTGGGATTTTATGAAATTTTGAAAAAAGTTATGATTTTTAGTAATTAATAGTAAACATGTCGTTATATATATATATGTAATTTTTACTAAATAAATTGATCTTACAGTATTAGCCGAAAATATAGAACATATGAAAATGCAGTTCAATATTGGACTGGACCTAGCACCAATGAAGCCCAATTAATCCAGCTATGAATAGTTGGGTAGGTGGATATGTAGCACGAAAAACCCTTTGGGTCATTTGATTCGCAGAAAAAAGTTAGGAAAAAGGACACTCTATAGTACTTTTTAAAATAAATAACCTAAATTTAATAACTTTTCAAAAAGTGGTCAGTCAAATATACTATTTTCGCTTTATAGTCAGTTTCTAATTTGGGTCATTTTGGCCTACGTAGTCCATATACAATATTGATATAGTATTCAACTTGAGCAATTCGGCCCTTTTAAAAATATTTTAATTTTTTTTGCCATAAATTTTTTAACTGATCAAATCTTCTGTTTTTTTTTATTGTTTAGAAATAATAATTAAATTATATAAAAACGATATAATTGTTAAATAGAATATGTATCTATATAAGATATATGTATAGAAATTGTATAGTTCTATCAAATATATATATGTATAAAATATATACAAAGTGTATGAAAATTATATAATTGTTGGATAAAACGTGTAAAAAAGTATATAGTCATTGTATAAATTGTGTATCAAAACTGTATAATTTTCGTACAAAATATTTATATGTATAAGATATGTATAGAAATTGTATAGAAGGTGTGTAGAAACGGTATAGAACAAGTCAGTAAATTGAAATGGCTAGAAAGTGGAATTTAAATTCCATGGCTATTTTCATGGAAATAGTTTAATTTAAAGTGTCGTTTCTGTCCTTTCCCCAAAAAGTTATTTTGAGATTATAATTTTTGGATTATAATTATAATTTTTTTCACCTCTTAGGTGAGACAAAATAACACTGAATTTGAGGTATAAATTTATTTTGAGATTAATTCAGTGGCGGATCCAGGATTTAAGGATAGTGGGTGTTCGAACGGTTTAAACACATATATTGACGCCCAAAGCTTCAAGGTTCCGTCTGCAAATTAAAACACTTAGCTAGTTTCTTGATTCACTGCGTGTTTTTCTAAACTTTATACCAAATTTTATACCTTTTTTATATTATTATACCTAATCTGTGTTGAATTTAATGAATGTCGAAGCACCAAAAAGATTGGCTACAGGTCCGCCCCTGGATTAATTATATTCTTAACCAAATAAATCTTAAAACTAATTTCAAACTTAAAGGACATCTCACCTAGTAATTTTTATATAATTGTGTAAAATCAATGTAGGAGTCCATGAATTTCAAATCTTTTATCCGATTCTATCTTGCCAATTTGCAAGAACTAAAAACAAAAATAAATAAAGATAAGGAAAAGGGAATTTGACTAGATCTATAAATACAAATCATATCCGTGAAGGAAAAAAACAATGGATCTAACTTTGATTAGATCTTCGATAAAGCAAAAAGTACGAACAACAGAGAATTACATAAACTATTTAAATTTGATTTAATAACCATCGATAGTCTATTAAAAATAATTTCTTTATCTTCACAAGTAAGAATAAAATTATGTTCATACACATCAATTTCTTCGAAGAGATTTTCTATTTTCACAAGGTAGAAATAAAACTACTTACACGTCACTTTCTGCAATTTCTACTTGTGAAATTACACTAAATACGTTAATGTTGTTAAATTTAGTGAAGTGACTTTCCATGTCTTTTATGGTACTAGCAATTGAAAGATAGGAAGAACCATCTATACATGTTTGGTTTGATTCACCTCTGTGTTAAATGCCATGCCACCACATAGATTGCGACAAATTCTTTAGCTTTTTTTTCTTTTTTTAAAATTTGTGATGATATTTATATTGAAGTTCAATTAAATTCAGATTCACGTTGGAGAGTTTAATATTTGGGGTACAACACTCCCTATAAAAAGTCGATTTCATACTTAAAGCTCGAATATGAGACCTATAATTAAGAATGACGAAATAATTACTACACCGATCCACTACAATTCTGAGTATCGTTTTGCTTTATGTATCCTAATTTTCCTTTCATTACATACCACTGTCAGAATAATCAATGAAGAGAAGAAGCATTTTATATAAAAGGAACAATTTCACTAAACCAAAACGATCAACCTATCAATATCATTACAATTGCTATTCCCAAAAAGAGAAGAAAATTAAATATCTATAGTCAAAACATAGTAATAAAAATATAATACTGCTAATGTACAAAGAAGTTCTAGATGCCTTTTCCTATCTGTGTGAATATGTGTGTAAGTTGTTCACTGGATTTTGACCCAAATTCCTACACTTGGTACAGCTTGATGAACCACAAAGAGCATATAATAGCCAGGTGGGGCTAATTTAGCATTATTTGGAGTCACCACATTGATTTGATAGTCTTTTATCCCAACTTGTCTCATATTTTCACTTGCTAGCACCAATAACCTTTGGTTCATAGTAAATGAATGTGTGTTAAATCCTGGTGCAACCATTGTCACCTTGACCAAATTTGTATCGACCACCCCGGGAACCGTGAACCAAATGGGCACATGTTGTCCATACCCGATTGTATATTGAGGAGCGCGTGAGATGATCCGTGGACGCAAATAATCAAATGATGAATCCAAATAAGATGGTGAGAATGCCTCCAAACGTAACTCCGTAGGAAAATTAACTCCAGTAAAGTTGTAGTATACATGTGGGTTACTACCCCCAACAAGTACACGACCATCTCGAAGTAAAACTGCAGTTGAATGATACATCCTAGGTATGGGACTTGGGTTTTGAACCTCGAATCGAGAGCCCAATGGGTTATCGGGTCGGTAAATCACGGGTTCCAAAACCGGGTCCCGCCCGTTTTCCCATCCTCCAGTACCCTTGGCAGCTCCATTAATAATCAACACGTGTCCATTGGGTAATGTTACCATATCACCCATTGTCCTAGCCAATGGCATGGTCTCCATAGTCCATTTTGGATCAGGGTCGGTTATTCTAACCCGCCCGCATGTATTCAATGCACCCAAAAAAGTACTATGATTTTGAGCACTAGTAAAAGAACCTTTTGGTGCACCACCACAGACCAAAACTTCAGCTTCAACTTCTTGATCTTGTGCTTGTAAATTCAACGGAAGAAGAACTGCAGAACCCGTACTTGGATAATTTCTCGGGTCACCACCAGGTATTTCCGAGTAATTCTTCACCACTACATTCTTCGTATAATCGAACAAAATAGCTCGATTATTCGCGAAAATGAATAAATTCCCATCCACATTAAGGAAAACAAAAGGGTACAAATTATTCTCAACTCCAGGAACATGTGTTTGCACAAGAAATGGCAAACTATATGCATTATGAGCCCAAGATGTCTTTGGTATAAACTCATAGTTAAAAGTCCTACGACCACCAATAACAATTTGTCTACCATCTGGTAAAATATGATTTGTTGCATACCATCTTCTTTGAATTAATGCACCTGGAATTTCTTGCCAATCACAAATAGCACTAGTTGCACCATTACAAGGTTTGAAAACTCTTACAACTTTTTCACCATCATTGAATCCACCAGTCTGGACTAACGATCCATCAGGGGATATCGAACCCGATGAGCACCAAACATCAGTTTGGACCATAAGTGGACGTATCGTGTTACTAGCAACATCATATTCAACAGAGTGAGCAGAACAATCGACTTTTAAGCTCGTATCATTTTGATCATAACGACATTTACCATAGGGCAGCGAAATGTTAGACGCGCCAAAATCAGTACGATCATAGATGACAACTCTATCGTTGTTGAGTAGTTGCATGTGCATGGCAGTAATACCAATGTTCGATGATAGTAAGTCCCATTTTCCTCCGCGTCCGCCTACAGGGGCAGCCGCGAAGGCGAAATTGGCCCCGTGACATGTGAGTAGTAGTAGTAGAAAGATGTTACGAACTATGAAGAAAAGAATATTATTACTACTACTAGTACCCTTCATGATGAGCTGTATGTTTTTTTGTTTTGTTTTTTCTGACAAGTTATGACAAAAGTTATTATAAATTGTGTGAATAATAATGTAATAGAGGTGTATGTAATTTTCTTGGTTGGGACTTTGGGATGTGTGTATGTGGCTAATAAAATTCTTGAAGAATGGATGTAATTTAGTCTTTATATATATATATATAGGGGTGTCACGGAGACGGAGGTAGCAAAATATAGCAAGGAATAATTGTGGCCGGTGATGGTTTTATTAGGAGAAGAATGATGATTATTGGAATCTGATTAAATTTGAGTTCATGCCAGCGAACACTTCTATTTATAATAAATAGTGGAAGACCTAATTCAGATGGGATTAGGAAATCTAATCCTATTTTATTTAGACTAAACTATTATTTAGATAATAATTTAGATTCATGTAAGCAGCAATACTGTTTATAATAGTGTAAACCTAATTTAGATAGGATTAGGAAATCTATTCCTTATATTATTTGGACCAAAAACGTCATTTAGATAAGATTGTAAGAATTAAGTAAACAGTAAATCCTAAACAAATTTGGATTAACGCCAGCAACATTACTGTTCATAGTAGTGTAAAATCTGATTTAGATAGGATTAGAAAGTTTATTCCTACATTATTTAGATAAAGATTTTATTTAGATATTGATAAAATAAATATCAAATCCTAAATAAATTGGGTTTCCAAAATCACCTTTCATTAGAAAAAAGAAAAAGGAGAATATAAGAAGACAAAATATTTTCACATGAATGAGATAAGAAGTTGTCTCGTGGGATCTATCTAATAACTACATATTCAGCTGATGATATTTATCTAAAGAAAAAGGGTAAAAGAATATACTTAAAATTCACTGAATTTATTATCTGTTGTTAGTTTGACCTAAAAAACTATCGTTACTTAAATAATAATTTGGTTTTCTAAAAAGAATCGGACCTGAAAGAATCCTATTTCTAATTGTTACCTCAATTATTTGATTGATGAGCAGTATGAGTCGTGCACATATGGTGTAAATTATCAGCTTTGACAGGTCAAAAAAATACATGCAAGGAATATATACCTTTACCATTTACTTGAAGAAACTTAACATGCTCACATATATAATTTCTTTTCTTGTACTCTTTGGTTTGTCATTTAGGTATACATCAACTAGTTAAGATCCCCCCACCCCCTCCCCCCACCCAAACACACACACACAATAAAAATAATAATAACATATTGATGATATTGAGAGCCCTTTGTCATGACTCATGACTACTTGGTGTATCGAGTCACATTGGCAGATTTAAAATTTAAAGTTATTTTTTCTAAAAAAAAAAAAAGTAATAATTTCAAATTAATTTACAATGATATTAATTGATTTCACAATACAAAATTTTTGTGGAATTTTTAATGTATATATAGGGTATCAATAAAAGTTACTGAATTTCTGAAAACCAATATCGGAAGAGCTGTATCAACCCCGATTGTTTGTTCAATTAGTTTCTAAAAATCTATTTATTTTGAAAATTATTTCGCTCATAAATATTTTTGGAGAGTAAACAGTTGTATTTGATTAATTAATTTGAAAAGCATTTTTATTAATATTAATTAGAATATTAATTTGTGTTTGATTAGGATTCCAAAAGTATTTTAGCAAAAAAAAGATATTGAAGCCTCTTGTTCTAAAGATAATTCCTTCAATGTATTATTCAAAATACTTATTTTTTTTCAATCTAAAAGTTTAGCCAAAGACCCCAATTCTCCTAAATAAATATTTTTTGAAAAAAAATAAAAAAGCAATCTATATCAATTTGAAAAAAACAGCAATCTATGGCAATTTGTACTAACTTTGTTTTTACCTTAATTAAGTTTTACTAAGTCCTTATATTCGCTGATGCGCAAATGAATAAGATGGTTTGAATATTTAGTGCGAATAAAATTTTGTATCTTATGGTAGTAAATATATCGTTGAACACATGAGATTAATAATTAAGATAACCAATTATTTAGTATCTTTCGTTTATTTGGGTACATAACATAATACGTACGGCCAATGGTGGAGTTAGCTTAGAGCTCAGGGGTTCATCATAACTCCTCGATTAGTTCGTGTGTTTACTTCTTATATTTTGAATTTCTTAATGAAAATTTAAGTTCCGCCACTGAAGATGGGGTAATCAAGCCATAATTTTCCCCATCTACATTGTCGATTTTATTATAATTTTCCTAATGAGGTATTGAGAATTGACAATTAATCTGGACGGTCCACCATTAATATCGGTACAGAATGAAATTTCTGCAAATAGAAGACAAATTAGACAAGCAATTAAAGTCTGAATTTTGTGGTGTAAAATGAGTTATTGAAATATATTTTTGCAAATGCAGTTATAGCCTTAATTATCATATTGTACTGGTACTTATAATTTTATGGTAACTGATAATTAAATTTGAACAAACTCGTCTTATGGATACTAATCTGGAATTAATTAAGTTGTTACGGAGTATTATTTTTCTTAAAACTACTAGTCCCAATTAATAGTTTAATAATACAGCTTTACAAGTCACTATCTCTCTCTTTTTAATTATTTAATTTCTTAGTACTGTTCTTCATTTTAATTATGTTATTTATTTTAGATTACATTCACAATTCAATTCATAATACTTATTGTTCGTTTGGTTAAAAAGACCTCACGGATTTGTCTCTCAAGCTGCATTATCATTGAGTTCAAAAGTATGTTTTATATTAAAGGCACTTCAACAATTTCGACGTGAGATTTGCCTAAACTATCATTTACCCTCCCTTTTTTCCAGAAATTTGTCAGCATAAAAGTCTTTCAGTTATTCTCTTTGACCCGTCCCAGTCATGAGCGTTACATTGGCAATATTAGGGAGTTCTCTAATTACAAAAAATAAAGCCAATTGTCTTCTATAATATGCAAATGTGACTTGATAATGTAAAAAATAAAACAAAATTATACATTGGTGATTATTAGTTAAACTTATACAAAAATGAATACGCCGTACATAACATCAGCTTGATTTTGCTCATCCAGAAATGAATAATATTAGTAAATTGATTAGTTGGACATGACTCACATACCTATAATTACTTGCTCCCTCCATTTATTTTTATTTGTTCATATTATTAAAAATAAATGTTCAATAATACTTATTCAGTTTAAAAAAATTAATGAATAATTTGGCCATTTGTGCCAGTTTACCTTGTTATAAATACTATTCATTACCTAAACTTATTATATTTAAAAAATAATATAATAAAAATATCCATTTATTTATTGGATCTTAAGATGTATACCAAGTCAAAAGTATACAACAAAGAGTAGATATTTATTGTTTGTAACTAGAAATTTTAGAGGTGGTATTAATTATGAGATAAATTGTAGTTTATTTCTGCTTGCTGACATTAAATCCACTATTGGACATGTTAAAAGTATATGAGGAAGCACCAAACGTAATGCTAAAGAGGGAAGTCCTAAAAAGGGTAGAAGATAAAATTATATTAGCACTAAATGAGTTTTTTTTTTCCATTTGGTGTTCGAAATTTACATTGGTCGTCCGGCTAGTTTGGTTTCGCGCATTGCAAGACCCATTTTTTATGGCGGCACTATGAATTGGTTTCATATTCAAGATTCGAACCTAACATAATTCTGGTTAAAGATGAAGGAATTTCAATTCTGGTTAAAGGTGAAGGAATCTCAATCATTTCACCACAACCCATGATAACAATCTTAAAATGCTACATATTTAATAATGGGAAAAGGCATCGTTTCCATCCTAGACTATACCCGAAAAGTCTAAGCCACACCTAAACTATACTAGTGACCTATTACACACCTTAACTATAAAAAAGTGATATTATTATCTCCCCGCAACCTCCATTCTAAGGTGCGTGTGTTACACTTATTTTAGGCGTGTCCAACCTATTAAATAACAAAAGTAAACGGCTAAAAACATTAAGGGAAAAGTCATCGTTTCCATCCCAAATTATAGTCGAAAAGTCGAATCCACACCTAAACTATATAAGTGACCTATTACACACCTTAACTATAAAAAAGTGATACTTTTTACTGACGTGGTGCTGACGTGGCAGCGCGTGTAAAACACTACACCACATGCAAGTGGTGGTAGCCTGACAGGGTGTAAATAGTTTCACTTTTTTATAGTTTAGGTGTGTAATAGGTCACTAGTATAGTTTAGGTGTGGATTCGACTTTTCAGGTATAGTTTGAGGTGAAAACGATGCCTTTTCCCATTTAATAATCTGCATGTTGATACAAATAACATAGTCCTTTGATATGTGAGATAACGTGATAATCCCTAATTAAACATGAGATAGAATTAAATTGTGTTTGATTGAGGATATAATTTTACACCGTCTATAAATCTTATTTCATACTTAATAATCCCTAATTAAACATGAGATAGAATTAAATTGTGTTTGATTGAGGATATAATTTTACACCGTCAATTAAATACAGTATAAATCTTATTTCATACTTAATAATCTTGGATATCTCAATTTATCCCATGAAACTCTTTGGGATTATTTTATTCCATTTTTTAATTGTGATAAATTAATTCAAGTATTATAATCTTCGAATAAATTTATACCGTGAATCAAAAAGTTAAAGCCGTTACGTTCTCATGTATTAATTAATTAAACTAAAAACTAGAAGCTAAGCTAAACCCAATAATGAATATGATTAAAAGTATATGTTTTTTGTATAATTTAGAAAGAAATAGTTAATACGTTTTTTGGGAGAAAATTAACGTTTGTGAATGAATACTCAAGTAACACAAGTCCACTAAGATTAGTAACGTACCGTGATAAAGAATAACATAGGTCTCATTTGTTTGCACTTAATGGAGGTTTGAATCTGAAAGATTCAAACTTCGGATCATTGAGTGGATATGTTTTTCATTAAAATTTTGGCTCTTAATAGGTCTTAATAGATCTTAATCATTCAGATCTGAAAATAAATCTTAATCATTAAGAGGTATTCTTGTGTTGAAAAATATTCACCACCACTCTCTCCATAATCATCCGTCACCACCATTAACTACCTCTGCCACAACCATCATTGTCAACCACCGCCTTGCCATCGACCATCACCACCACCACCACCAACCACCTCCACCATCACAATCATAATTGCTACTAACCACTATTTTCAGCCGCTACCATATCTACCACCTCCATTATTTTAATTATGCCTGCTGCTATCACCACCGTCAATGCCAATGCCAATGCCAACACCACCTCCATCATCAACCACTATCGGTTAATCCCAACTACTAACCAACTCATCTATTACAACTAGCGTCACTGCTAACTACCACTAACACATCAACAATATCCACACATTCTTCGGTCACCACCACCATTGTCAACAGTGTTGCCACCTCTACCATCGCTTCAACCACCATCACCGCTACGGTATATCTCTACTAATAATCATCTCTACCATAACAGCTAACATCATCTCCAACTACCACCAACACATCGTCAACCATCATGCATTCATTTTTAAGTTATCACAATCAACACCTCCAACTACTAACATCAACCAAATTCACATCACCACCACTACCAATCCCCACATCATAACAGTCATTACAATACTAAACATCTCTATCATCACAATTATCACCACCAACATTATTAATCACTAACATCAATCATTACCACCACCATTACAAACCATCTCCATTATCACTAACAAATATAAATTTTTTTTTTTAATCAAATAATAATTTTATTGTATTAAATTAAATATTTTTTCAATATATAACTATTTTTTGTTTGAATTATATTCTTTTTTATATATGCAAATAAATAAATATTTGCATATTCAACTATTGAAAACAAATAGTTTAAACTATTCAGATTTTAGATCTGAAGACAAATTTTAATCATTCAGATATGCATTAAGATTCAGACGTCTGAATCTTAATAAAAACAAATGCACCCATAGTATATTATTTTGACAATGCAGATTTATAATTTTAGTTTGATAAGTTCAACCTTTATAATTTTATTATAATACTAATGATCATACTTTTAATACTATGAAATTAAAGTCTGAGAAATTTTACATGTATATTATCTCAGCAATGACGAATCTAGGATTTTCATTGAGAGGTTCGAAAAATTTGAACTTGAAATTTCAAGGTAAATTTTGAACCCTTTCAACCATTGAGTCGATCTCTGGTCTTAGGCTCGGGGGGTTCGAGAGAAACCCCTGATCACCATCCCTTAAATCCACTCTTTATTTAAGTTCTGTCACTAAAAGTACTGAATTCAATTAAACTCGATCGTAAGTAATTGGTTAGCTACATCATCATTCATATTAGGCATGCTCAATTTTTTTTATTTATTTTTTATTATTATTATTATTTAAAGATTTGCATGAAATGCTTGGGCATGAAGAAAATAGAAAAAAAGTGGTTGGCTTGTAAACCATATATTCTTTTTTGATGCTGCATGATATGCAGAAAAAAGCCTGTATATTTTCATCTTTCGGTGCCTTCTTGTTAATGACATACTGAAATAAAGAGAAGAAATTCAGACTTTGTAAGGTTCTAAACTTAAAGCAAATATGTCATGCATTTTTTTTTTAATTTACCTTTTTAGTGTAAAAATATTAAAAGACAACAGAGATTGGAGACGCAGAGAAATGGAGAAAAAGAAAATTGAATTTTCAAATGATAAGAAGCAAAACGTGCATACAAAAGAAACTTTTAATTTTTAAATATGATAGAGTTTTACGTAATTGTCTTGAAATGTTTTTCTTGACTCATGGTAAGGTTAATGTCTGCATATATTCTATACTCTCTAAACGTCATTTGTGGAATTTTCAAATGATAAGAAGCAAAATGTGCATAAATTAAATGATCGAGTTTTACGCAATTGTCTTGAAATGCTTTCTTAAAATTGAGTGTCTATCAGAAATGATTATCCCCTCATGGTAAAGGTTAAATTCTGCATACATACCTATACTTTTCAAATATCACTTGTAGAATTTAAGTGAGTTATTATTGTTATTGTTGTATCATTCAAGTTTATTTTTTAATTATTACTAAAATTTAATCAAAGGAAGAAAGGCCAATTTTGTCTCTAAACAATTCGAAATGGGACAATTTAGTTCTTTATTTCGTTTTCGATCTAGAAATACTCTCGTTGCTAATCAAGTAGCTTTAAAAATGTCATCCAGCTAATAATTGCTTCTGCCCTATGATAAAAAAAATGATTAATTTTTTCTCTGGATTATTTGAGATTGGATTATTTTGTGTCCATCAATATTATTCCCAAAATTTGTAACCAATGATATTGGATTACATGTCATTTTTTTAACAGATTATAAATTATTTCTAACAATTTTCTATTACTTGCTTTGTGATTAAGTAATAATGTTGATCTTGCTTATTAGATTCTTGTTCTTGATTGCAAATTTTATCCTAGACAAATGGACATAAATCGGATTGATAATTTTTTCCGGAACACATTGAATTAATGACTTGTCAAATATATATAGGTCACTTTCTTAATTAAGATATCATATCACTAAAAATTTCAAGGCTCTTTTTTTTCACGATAACCTTAACAACGATAAAATATTTACTACAGTCCCACAAAGTAGGTTGCGGAAAGGGTAGAGTATATACCCAAAAACCTTACCTTTATCTCATAATAGAGAAAAAGAGGTTGGTTCTGATAAGACTTTCGTCTCATGAGTACAAAAACAATCTAGAAAAAGAAGTAATGAAAATAGATACAAGAGACATTAAATATATAGTAGTAACAAAAACAACAAATAGTAGCAGAACAAGACTACAATAAATAAAATACTAATAAAAATCGAACAAAGAAAAAAGTACCCCTACAATTATCAGTAAGTGCAACAGGACAAAACACTCCTACCTTAACAACAATCAAGTTGTGGCAAATTAATTAAGCCTCTTTGTTCACGTGAAGAAACAACACAAGGAATCCAAATAATCTATCTCCATCAAATAATAGTATAATACTAATTCGACTATTCATTTGTTCAACGGGATATTTCGTGAAACATTTGAATAATGTTGATTCAAGTAATTCTTTAGAGCAATCGGCTGTGTTCTAAAACTACCGCTATATGCGGGATGAGAAAAAGGATCGAATTATAAATTAAGAATTTATTATAGAAGTAATTTTTTCGCATAAAGAAATCGTTTCGATACCCATGATGGGTTGACCACATTAATAAGGCGTTAAATCTGGCACCTAAAATGATGTAACATAAATTTACGATCATATATCAAATTACAACTCTAATCTTATGGAGTTGTTTAATTATTTATTTTTTAAGTAATTGAACTTAATAGTAAGCTTAGTAGAGAATCAATGGAACAGTAGAGTTGCAGAGAAAGTAGAAGAAGAAGAAGAAGAAGAAAGCAGTAAGTAAACAGAATGCATATTATATTTTCTTATTGAATCATTAGTTACAAATGTGAAGGCACAAGTATATATATAGGCATCCTAATTTTGTTAGTTAGTTAACTAATTGTCATTAGTTAGTTAATTCTGAAGCTGTGAAATGACTGAATTAACCGTACTTATTTTTTATCCTTCATGTCTTAACACTCTCCCTTAAGCTGTGAGGGGTGAATATATTCAGTAATCCTAGCTTGGATGGTAGAAACTCATGTTGTGCTGTGTAAAGATGTAGTTGATATCTATCAGATTTTGTTATTGTTTTTTCCTGATAAAATGACAATCTATTTTAATGTGCTTTGTCCTCTCATGATAGACAGAGTTGGCAGCAAGTTGAATGACTACTTTGCTATCACTATATACTTTAATAGGCAACTTGATCTTCCTGTCTAACTCTATTACTAGTCCAACTAACCATACTAACTCTGTCACAGTTGTTGCTAAACTGCTGTAGTCAGCTTCAGTTAAGCTTCTTGAAATAGTTGTTTGTTTCTTTGCCTTCCAAGACACTAGAGAATTTTCCATGTTAATAATGTAGCCATTGATAGATTTCCTTGTAAGAGGACACGCTGCCCAGTCTGCATCACAATATGCAATAATTATGTTGTCTGACTCACTAGATAACAATATTCCTTGACCTGAATTCTGCTTGATATATTTAACTATTCTTAGGGCAGCTTCCATGTGAGACCTTTTAGTTTGTTGAAGAAACTGGCTCAGAGTTTGAACACTGTAAGATATATTTGGCCTTGTGATAAGAATCAGGTTACGTTGGTAAACAAGAAAAATAATGTGGAAGCGAAAACTCTAAGATTAAAGACAAAACATTAAAGATAGATGAAATTTGAGAATAAATTCCCAATTTCGAGATGAAGTGCTAAGAACCCTAATTGATCTTAGTATTAAAAATTAGTGGATTAAGACTAATTATGATACCAATAGAGTCAATTCAAGAACTTAGATCCAAAGCCCTATTTTGAAGAAAATTAAAGACAACAATTAGTATAAGACTAATCAACTTCTTTAATTAACTTTAATAGAAACCAAAGATATCAAGTTAAGAATTAATAATCGTTCTTATAAAGTTGCAAGATAAATCCCAAGTAGCCACACACAAAGGTGTAAATAAGAGAAACTCTCAATTAATAATAATGTTGTCTGATTGAAAATAACGAAATTCATCCCTATATATAGGAAAAAACCTATCCCAAATAGCATGGGATTCGAATTCTACTTTTATGGAAATAAATAAATCTAGAAAACTTTAAATTAGGAAACTTTAAAACTAGAAAATTTTAAACTAGGAAAATTTAAACTACGAAACTTTTAAATTAGAAAAAAATATCAAAAATAAATCCCCTGAATTTAATCAAAACTCAGATGGCTCAATCTTCTTCCGTTTGGACATGGACTCGAATCGTGAGATATGTATAGCACTTAGCCTATGCTTCTCCATAATTCTTGGGCTCGTTCTTAGATTTTTCTTCCATCATAAGTATCTTCTTGATTCACATTGAAGGCCGTCAATTTTAGTGCAAGTGGGCTAGCCTGAGCATCACCTCTTCTTGAAAACAATTCGTGCTCGAATTAAAATTTCGCAAAGTAAGAAGACATACAATAGTAAACAACATCCATTACTTGGAAGCAACAATGGTAGGAACAAAACAAGATAGTGACCATGTGTCCACTTAACCCAATTAATCCTTGAATGTATAAATACACCTTTATAAAGCATGTGGACATCATCATCCCAATAGAAAATTCTCTTTCTTGTATGAGCATAACAATATTCACCTATAGATGGCGTAGGAAATGATATGTGCCTCTCCAATTTAGCATATTTGATCTTATATAACAAAGGAATAACATCACCTCATGTTTCTTTGCTCATTGACGTTAGATCTACATCTGCCTTGCTGGACTTCTTGTCATGAATCTTATCTTGAATAAGCTCAAAATAATTATCTTTACTTATATCCTTCTCATGAACAAACACCTGCTCAATAGGACATATAGTCTCAACCACCTTAACATTAAGTTCATCCAATGAAGGTTTTTCAATACAAACTTTGTCATGAGTACGTACCAGAGAGTCAAAGCAACTAAAAGAAGAAGTAGTAAGGTTAGAGTTAGAATAAAAAATAACCTCACCCAAACTCCCTTGTTTTTTCTTTCTCTACCTCATTATTATCCCTCTCTTTATTACTCTCATGATCATCTCTCTTTTCTTTTCTCCTAACCTCACTTGACATCCCATTCTCATCACACAACACAACCTTTCTTGTTTCCTCTCTTGGAATATCAACACGTACTCCCTTACTCCTATTATTTTTTTCTCTCTTAAATTTTTTAGTACTTATTTCACACGTTTTTGATCTTCATATACTTGGGATGGAGTTAAAGGTACGAGTTTATATTTTCTTCTGTTTAGCTCAAGAGAAACTCTATTTTTTCTCTTATCATAAATTGCATTCCTATCAAACTGCCATGGACGTCCAAGCTTGATATGACAATCTTGCATTAGAATTACATCACAGAGAACATTATCAGAGTACCTTCCAATGGAGAAAGAAATCATCCATTGCTTAGTCGCCTTAAGTTCACCAAAATCATTGTGTTTGATGCATGTAAGTTTCAACTTCTCTACCACGTATGAACTTATCACATTAGCACCACTTTTAAAATCAATAATCATAGAGCAAATATTATCCTTTATTCTACACCTTGTATGAAAAATACTGCTCCTCAAATCAGTTATATTCACCTGGTTAGGTGGATATTGGATAACCTCTAATGCATCAAGTCGAGTGAAGATCCTTCTAAGTTCCTTGGCTATGTCGCTGGTTTGAGTTTCAACATCAGTATCCTTTTCTGTTTGAGATATCTCAAAAATAATATCAAAGGAAACAAAAATCTCTCAATTTTTTGCCCTTTTTCCGCTTATTGATCTCACACTCTCTTGTCCTTTTTTCACTCAAATTACAACTTTTGGCTGATTTCTTTAAAATTTATATATTAACCCTACTAGTAGAAATTCCTTTAGAAGTAAGATGTAAGATGTAGAGAGAAAAAGAATTTACGAACTCCCAGACGAATTGAATTTAGTGAGACAAGAAAAAAGATCAATTTTTTTTTAAAAATACTCTAAATTTGCATGCAATTTTTTTTTAAAATTCCTTTTTTGGCTACTACGTAGCTTTTGTTTAATCCACTAAAAGAAAAAAAAGTCAAGATATTTTTTGGCTATGAAACTCCCAAGAATTATCAAGAATGGAACCTTGATAGAACCGCTCTGATACCACTTGATAAGAATCGTGTTACGTTGATAAACAAGAAAAATAATGCGGAAACAAAAACTCTAAGATTAAAGACAAGAAATTAAAGATGAATGAAATTCGAGAATAAATCCTGTTGATACCTAATTTTTGCTCTCCACGATTAAATTTAATTCTGAGTTTCTTCGATTTTTAATAAAATTAAAATATTTATTTTATACGAATAATTTTTTTTTAAAATATTTTTGTATATAATTTTATCATTTTAAGTAGCGATTATATATTATCGTGTTCAGTTATACGAGATTATATAATTTGATTACTTAAATATTTATTCTGTGGAATATTGGATTTTAATTAAGGATTATTTTGAAAATAAATATAATGATTAAAATCTTGATTTTAATATAATTTATTATAAAAATAATTTATTTGAATAAATATGCATTTGATTTTATTAAATCAAGAAGCTCGGGATTAAAAGAAGTATTAATTCGTATCAAATTTTAATTTAATTTAGCCAATCTATTAGATTTGGCCATTATTGAAATTAAATTAGCCATAATTGCAATCCGTCAATTCATTTTTAATTTGGTTAAAATTAAATAAACATGGCTAAATTTTAAATCCCAGTTTGGGTTATATTTTAAATAACCCTAAATTTCCAAAATCTCTCATAACTTCTACCCAATTCCCACTAAAAAATAATTTCAAATTGTTCTATATTGTACAATTTCCCCAACCTTTTCCCTTTTTCCAAATTCCAATTTTTGAAATTCAAAAATTGTACTACATTGTACAATCTCCCCTCCCCTACATTATCTTCCACCTCACCTTATCTTTAATTTTTAAATTTCAAAAACACCCCTAAAAAACTTTCTCTCACATTGGTAGATTAATAGAATTGGATCCCTATCCTTTCCTATAAATACTACCACTATTTCGGTGGAAAAAAGAAGTCTCAAAGCCTCAAAGAATTGAAAAGCTTTTGAGAAAATAATTGAATTTTTTATTTAGTGGAAAAAGTCTCAAGGTTGAAAAAAAAAACTTTGAGCAAAGAAGAGTTTTTATTTTAGTAAAAATTTTTTCTTTTCCATGAAATTCGTGGGTTAATTCAAGTTCTCGAGTTGAATACTTTTCGGTGGTGATCAAGACTCCAAAAAAAGCTTGTAGTCCCGTTTTGCTGCCCCAAAAAAGGTAAACACACCTTTTCCTTTTTTTAGTTTTATTATCATTTTCTTCTTCATCTTTTTCTTCTTCGTAGTTCAGAGTTATAATTTTGTTTGTTGGGATTGTTTGTTGTAGACGGACTAGAAGGCCATAGGACATTGCGGTATCGATATTATGGTTATTTTCATGTTCAAGGTATAAAAATGAACTAGCAATAGTTGTACGTGCCTTTTTGACTTTATTCTTTGATTATTATAGGTAAAGTTTCAATCTTTGCTTAAAAGATGTGCTTATGCTTTGTTTAAATTCATTGTTAGCGGATATGTTTGGTTTTAGCATGTAAAGTTGTTTCCTTTATGTTGAAAAGAATAGATGATATTGATTGTTTCTTCTTTTTGACTTTATTCTTTGATTATTATGGATAGAGTTTCAATCTTTGCTTAAAAGATGTTCTTATGCTTTGTTTAAATTCATTGTTGGCGGATATATTTGCTTTTAGCATGTAAAGTTGTTTTCTTCATATCAAAAAGAACAGTTACTATTGTTTGTTTTGCCTTAATAAAATAGTAATTGGTTAAGTCAAGAACTTGTCATTTGCTTGCTAATTATTTTAATGGATTTCAAAATCCTCATATGAAAGATGAAGTGCTAGCTTTATTTTCCATCCAAGATGTTTATTCCTCTTTTTTTTTGTTTGGTCGCATGTTGTTTTGTTAAAATGATGAGAAAATTCGAATTTTTATGGCTAAATAAAATTATTTAGATATTTTGTGTCATGCATGGTATGATTGTTGAACGATATTTCACTTTTAGAAATGCTAAGCTTTTATTCTAATTTTCTTACTCCCTTTGGATTGTTATACGTGTTCTTTGTGTGCATAAAGACTTGATTCATGACTTTCTTGGAGTCATAATATCAAAAGAGAATCAACAATGTCTTAGAACGATAAATCATAGGTCGTTACATGTTTTTCTTAAAGTTGGCCATGACTTAGATGCGTGAATCTTTATTAATTTCTCCTTAATTGAAATTTAAAGATTCACTTTCTTGAAAAGTTAGCCTTTATTTTATTTTGTTATATATATTAGTTTCTATATTTGTCCAATTTTAGAAGTCATGAGTATTTTTCTTATCGCCTCATCCCTTTACTCTCGCAAACTTGCATTGTTAGTTCTCACATTAATTCATTGAATATGATCTTCTTTCTTTTACCTTTATTCATTCTTATATGAACATAAATAATGAGGCATGTAAGTGGGTGTCTTTGCTTTACATTTTATTTGTTGACTCTCATTCTTGTGCATGTGTGCTTATCACTGTCATTCAAAAATTGGTTCTTGATAGTTTCTTTTGCTTTGAAATATGTCACATTTATGCCTTGAACGTATATTAATTTCTTTATCTTTTCTTTGCATGCAAAAAATTTCTCGAGTCCAAATGGACTCCTCTCCTCTTGCATTTCGTAATGGGCCAATGAGGCCCACCTCTTCGAGTCAAGTTTAAAGTTTAAACCCAAGGTCGACTATATGATGTGCGGGTGCTAGAAGATAGACGAAGAAGAAAAACGGATCAAAACCCATTGATGAGGTCACTAAGAGACTTGAAAAATCTCAATTTTTATTATTGTCTTTTTTTTATTTATTCATTTATTTATTCATTCATTTGGGCCTCGAAGCCAAAATTGTAAATTAATACCGGTGAGGTAGGTTGTGGGCAAAAACCCAAAAATCTAGATTAGGACAGATGAAGATGGGTTAAAAGCCCAAATGAATAGTCTCGGACAGGTGCAAGTGGGTTTGGGCCTAAAAGCCTAAATCTCGTAATTTCTCCCCTACCCCCTTTCGATGCTTATTTGCTATTTATTTTCTTAGACTTGGTTAAATTCCCTATTAAGTCGTCAAAATTGATATTATACAAGTTTTTCCTAAATCACTTTCTTTTCAAAAACCAACTTCTCTTTTTCAAAGTTAGTCAAAGGTGGTTTTCAAATAGCTCGGATAACCGCAAGTTAGCGGACATTTTAGGTGCCTTAAAAACCTTCCAAAAATATTAATAAGAACCTCTTACCCGTAGCTTTCTTAATAGCCTAAGTCTTTCTGTTTTGAGACTTAGGATTTTGTTTTAAAGTTTTCTTAATTTCTTTTCAAAAATTAAGTGGCGACTCTGTGATTTCTTAGATTGTTTCGAAATTTTCTTTAAAGTTTTGAAATAGTTTAAAAAGTCAAAATCAATGTTTTCCAACCCTTCGAAATCAAAAAAGGGCAAAAAAATTTCCAATTTTGAGATGAAGTGCTAAGAACCCTAATTGATCTTAGTATTCAAAATTAGTAGATTAAGACTAATTATAATACTAATAGAGTCAATTCAAAAACTTAGATCCAAAGGTGATCTAGACCCCTATTTCGAAGAAATTAAAGACAACAATTAGTATAAGACTAATCACCTTCTTTAATTAACTTTAATAGAAAACAAAGATATCAAGTTAAGAATTAATCTTACCTCCTAAAGAATCATTCTTATAAGGTTGCAAGATAAACCCCAAGTAGCCACACATACAGGTGTAAATAAGAGAAACTCTTAATTAATAATAATGTTGTCTGATTGAAAATAACAAAATCCATCCCTACATATAGGGAAAAAACCTATCCCAAATAGCATGAGATTCTAATTCTACTTTTATGGAAATAAATAAATCTAGGAAACTTTAAAACTAGGAAACTTTAAACTAGAAAAATTTAAACTAGGAAAATAATATAAAAAATAAATCCCCCAAATTTAATCAAAACTCATATGGCCCAATCTTCTTCCGTTTGGACATGGACTTGAATCGTGAAATATGTATAATACTTAGCCCATGCTTCTCCATAATTCTTGGGCTCGTTCTTAGATTTTTCTTCCATCATAAGCATCTTCTTGATTCACATTGAAGAACGTCAATTTTAATGCAAATGGGCTAGCCTGGATGCTATCACCTTGTCATATTGAAATATAAGAGTTCACCAACCAATTTTTGATATGCGCCTTGATCAACCATAGGATCTTTCATGTTCTGACCAGTTTGATCATCATATTGTTTGAAGGTAAGTTCAACATTAACATCAATAGGAGTACCTGCAGGTTTAGCACTTGATAAACCAACTTCTGATATAAGTTTCAATGCATATTTTCTTTGATACATTGCAATTCCAACTTTGGACCTGGCAAACTCAAATACCAAGAAAAAACTTTAACTCTCCTAGATTTTTCATTTAAAAAATTGCTGCAGTGACTTCTTTGTTTCTTCAATAAAAGTCAAACTACTGCCTGTAATCAGCATGCCATCAACATAAACCAAGATCATTATAGTTCCCTCAACTGTTTTCTTAATGAATAATGATTAATCATGTTGACTCTGTTTGAACTTTAGATTTAATAAGGCTTCAGTAGGCTTGTGATTCCATTATCTTGGAGCCTGCTTCGGACCATAAAGTGATTTTATCAGTCTACACACTGTCTTCTCCCCCTGACTAGATAATCCTTGAGGCAGGTTCATTTATATTTCATCATGTAAGTCTTCATGTAAAAAAGCATTATATACATCCATTTGATAGATGTGCCAACTTTTGGATACTGCTTATGTAAAGATGGTTCTCACAGTGACCATTTTAACCATCGGACTAAAGGTTTATGTGTAATCTATTCCTTTTCTTTGGCTATATCCTTTAACAACCAATCTTGCTTTGAATCTTTCAACCTCTCCACTTAGTTTGTACTTAATTTTGTAAATCCATCTGCATCCTATAAACTTTTCCCCTGCAGGTAGTTCAGTCAATTCCAGGTGTTATTTTCTTCCAAAGCTTTTATTTTCTCTTGCATTGTATCTATCCACCTTGAGTCATTTACAGCCTCATCATAAGTAGTTACTTCCACTAGAGAAAAGGTAGCTACAATATATGCTTTACAAGAATCAGATAAGTGATCATAAGCAACATTTACAGATATGAGATATTTAACCTCTTTGTTAATGTTGAGTGAGACAAAATCTTTCATCGAAATAGGCGGATGAAACTCTCTAGTAGACCTTTTGACTGTAGGAACAATATGAGTTACAGGATTAGGCTCAGCTTCAACTATATCATGAGGTTCAGGAACTGGTACCAGTGCCTCATCCTGAAAATTATTAGTCATATCTTCATCAGAAAAGTGCATATTATTAAAAGTAGGAGATGAATTTGCTGCATCATAAGAATGAGTAGGATAAATATGTAGAAGACAATGAGTAATTTCAAACATAATTTATGTATTATCCAGAGCATTTAGAGGGTGCTCTAGACTGTTCAGTATGTATACTTGAGAAGAAAAAAATTGACTCTTTGAATATAACATCCTGACTAACAAAAAAGGTTTTTGTAGATAAATCATATATCACATAGCCTTTTTGAACCTCTGAGTATCCCATGTGTACATAAGCTTTAGATCTTGGAGCTAATTTATCAGACTCTTGCACTATCTTTGCAAAACATAAACATCCTAATACTCTTAAATGTATTATAGATAGAGTATTTCGATACAACTTCTCATAAGGTGAAAGACCATTGATAACCTTACTAGGTGTTCTATTGATCAAATATATTGCAGCAAGCACCACCTGACCCCAAATCTTTAAAGGAATATGACCTTGAAACCTCAAAGATCTAGTGACCTCTAGCATATATTTGTGCTTTCTTTTAGCAACTTTATTTTGCTGAGGGGTATAAGGACAAGTTCTCTGATGAATTATCCCCATATCTTTAATAAATTTATCACACACAGAATTAATAAATTCAGTCCTATTGTTTGATCTTACAGACTTAACTGTTTTCCCAAGCTGAGTCTTAACAATGTATAAAAAATGCTGAAAAGAAACATACACATATGTTTTACTCTTTAATATAAATAACTATGTCATTTTTGTGAAGTCATCAACAACTATAAGAATGTTCTTATTACCATCAAATGTGGATACTTTATAGGGGCCCTAAACATCAACATGAATCAAGTTAAAAGTAGCTAAAGAACTGATAGAAAACACAACTCTTGTTTGTTTTGCAAAAAGACACACTGAACATCTATTCACTGATCTATTAACAACCTGACTATCCAAAGAAAACAACTTATTCAAGACTCTATATGGCACATGTACAAGCCTCTTGTGCCATAGTTCTACTTCAGATTCCTGTATAGCATGTATGTTATGGATACTACTTGTTGCTGCAACTGTATTTTCTTGTAACTGATTTGATGTAAGCTTATTCAAGAGTAGATATAATCCTTCATCTTCCTTACCAATCTCCTGTACCTTCCCAATGTAGTATTCCTGAAAAATACAAAAGTGTAGGAAAAATGTAACTAAACATCCCAACCCTCTTGTTACCTTGCTCACAAAAATCAAGTAATATTTAAATCCTGGAAGATGCAACACATTAGTAATGATACTCCTTGGTGAAATAAAACAAGATCCTATATGAGTAACATATGCAATATCTTCACCAGACAGACACACTTATTTTGAACTATCAATTTTGCTCAAAGAATCTTTAGTAATCATGTCAATTTTTGAAACCATATAGTTTGTTGCACCTGTATCAATGATCCAAACCTTACTATTCTCAGTTTCTAAGAGAGTCTTACCAACAATATTAGCTGCACTGACATAATCAACTCCTTTAGGCATGCCACCATTATTACTTTAGTTAAGCATCTGTAGAATCTGTTCATATTGGTCTTTGGTAATTATACATCCTTGGAGCTGTTTAGCATACTCGTCTATCTCATTTGTAACACCTGTAGTCATGTGATTTTTTCTTTTGAAGACATGGGAATATTAGTGTTTAGCCCATAGTTAAACACATGTGATGAGCACACAAAGCTATCATTTCATGACATATTTTGACTGCTTATCACATTATATGTAGCACTAGAATTACCACTAACATAACCTTTTTTCTTTGACTGAACTCTGGTGAATATCCCACCAACTTATAGCATTGATCCTTGGTATGTCCCTTACACTTACATAAATTACATATTACATTAAAATTCTTTTTGAACTTGGTATTTTTCCCAAACTGAGAAATAGGTCCTGCATAACCTCTAGTGTGACCAAAGTTTAAACTCTGATTCTCTTCATTCCTACCGGTTCTTAAATATATGCCAAAAGAGTCCACATTACTTGTTACGACAAAATTCATTCTAAGACTGCTAGTATAATGTAAGACCCCACAAAAATTCTTAGCTTAATTCAGTCCTTTAAGCTTGTTAAGGGGGTCCCAGACTTAGTGTTATTTTAGCCTTCAAAAGTTGAAAATCTTATTTCACGACCTTTACGTCCATTGAATGTTGATATTTGAGTTAATTCATGATCAAGAATGTCAATAGGTATTCCCGAACAAGTTTTGGAATTTTCGGACTTCGTTTGAAGCACCTTTAGAATTCTAAACCAGTGAATCAATGTGATCTTAACGTGTTGCATCGACTATCACATTGATAAATGTTTTCCCCATCTCCCAACGTCTAATTCCAGTGAACCAACGTAGACTCGACGTGGCGCGTTGGCTATCGCATCGATGCCAACGACGTGGTTTGTCGGCCTGCGCGTCGATCATTCAGTTTTTAGTCATTAAAACGCCGCGTCCTCAGGGTTAATTAAGTTTTTTTCCCACGCCCTTCATCCCCCATAACATGACATTTAGCCCTTTTTTAGTAAGTTATACTCATTCTTTCAAAAATTGCTCAAGAACAAAAAATCCCTAGGTAAATTAAGTTCAAATTCAAGGTTCAAGATTCCACCGTTAATTTTCCAGAATTCACCAACTAAGGTATGTGAAGTGTTCATCCAAGGGTTCCTTCCACCCTTGGAGTCCAAGAAACTCTTTTAAAGCTCATGTAGAGTGATTTCATGATTTCCATGATTTGAATTAAAGTGTATTCATGATTATTACTTAATTGGGTTTCTATTTCATGATTTATTTCAAGATTCATGTAGAGTTAATTGATATGTGTTTTTTAGCATGTGGATTCATGTTGAAACTCTTGGAATTGTGAAATTGAAATTGAATCACGATGTCTCCATGTTGTTTTAGTATTTACGTATATTATGCCCCACAAGTGTTTGATGAATTGTCCATGTGAGTTGAATAGTGAAATTATATCATGTTAGCTTGTATGCAAGTTCATGTCATGCAAGTGTTTGCTTGAATGCCCAAATGAGTAAATGATGACTAAGTAGTTAATTACTGTGTCTCAAGAATTATGTCATGTCTTTTAAGTTTATGTTATCGAGTCTTGGGGGTATTTAATACCCGACAATTTAGCTGCTTGTCTAGAGCCATGGTCAGTCATGATAACACACGGTATCCATAAGCACAAAATAGTCCACAAGTGACCCGCAAATACCCGTAACAAGCAAGACACAAAACGACACAAGGAAGAAAACACAAACTTAATGATAAAGAAGATAGATAACTTGACACAAGGGAAACATATAAAGTAGTAACTAAAGAGTTTATTAAACTCTAAAACCCCTACAAAACACGTTAACAAGCACCAAGTTCTTACGACGATACAAGAGTGGAGTCCACCACTCAAGCACCAACGTTTCTAACAAACAAGCAATCACAAGAGATTCCACCCTTGAATGCTATCCTAGTTACAAGTTTTGGTTTTTTGCCTCAAGGAGAGAGGACTTGGTGTTTCAAAAGTTCAAGACTTACACTAATCATCAACTAAGTCATGAAAATCCCTAATACTAAACTATATATAGTCTCATTATTACATAAAATATGAAATGACCAAAAGACCCCTTAATGAAAAGGAGGCGCCGCTCTAGTGTAATAAATGAGCAAATAGGGCGGCTTTGGTGTGTCTTTGATCCTTCTCATGTCTAAACATTGAACTTCCTAGGATGATAATTTGCTACACTTGTATACGCATTGATCTTTATAGTCGCACTTGTATCATCCTCTCCAACTTGAGAGGAATTTGCCCTCAAATTCAAGAAATCATCACCGACAAGCTCTCCTCTTTTCATCATCTCTTCATTGCTCTTCCTAAGGTTAGGATGTTTGACCAAGGGTCCCATGATATCATCAAGCATGCTCCTTGGATTTATATGTTCTACAACCTGCACATAAGAAGATTTGATACTAGGCAAAGTGCTAGTATCTCGGTTAGTAATCAACAAAGAGTCCTTGTGGGCAAATCCCACAATCCCAACTCTCGGCTTCTCTCCTTATTCATCCTCCTCACTCTCGGATTACTATTACATACCCTCACTAAGCATGACTTTCCTTGCCATATACATAGGCACTACAATCTCACCTTCACACGGCCAAACATCTTCCTCATCCCCCTCATTTGGATCTTCGGGTTCTACCTTCTCTCCATCTTGAGATTGATCATCAATCTTCTTCAGTTCAAGTCATACCTCCTCCCCAAGAAAGTATAATTTTACCTTCCTTAGGATCACATTTCTCCTATTTGGACACTCGTTAGCCTTGTGTCCCCAACCTTGGCATTTAAAACATTGAAAGCCCTTAAAACTAGAAGAGACATGCGGTTTACCTTCATTTATCGGAGGGTAACTTTGGTGAGCCTTATTTTCAGCTTGTGCATCCTTGTCCTCGGTTTTATCCATATTGGATGGGTCATTTTTGTCCTTGTGCCAACCCAAGGGAGATTGCCCTTTGAGCTTGACACTCGGTTTCTCCCGTAATTCCTTCTCAACTTCCAAGGCGGCTTGGAAGATGACATCAATGGTGTCAAACTTGTGAAGTGTCAACAGTGAGGCTATGTCCCTATTCAACCCCACATTGAATAGAATGATGTCATGGCTTACTTGCTCCCCTCGGTGATCAAATTTCAAAATGAGTTGTTGGAATTCATCATAGTAAGCCACGACGTTTTTGTTCCCTTGCCTCAAGTTATACAACTTAACAAGGAGATCTTGATGGTAACTCTCGGGTAAGTACCTTTGTCTCATGAGGTACCTTAACCTAAACCAAGGAGGGGGCTTCCCCTCAATCAAAACATTGCCAAATCTCTTCACATACTCCCACCACGTAGTAGCAGAACCCTCAAAAAGTGCAATCGCATAACAACTCTTTTTCTCCTCGATAAGGTCATTAACTTGGAAGATTCTCTCACAAGTGGACTCCCAAGCTAGAAATTCTTCTGGATCACTCTCACCTTTGAATGTTGGAAGCCCCACCTTGATGGTATTTAGACCTACATCACGGTTTTGGTTCCCTTGTTGGTTCCAAAGACCAACTCTTCCTTCTCGGCCGTGAACTTCCCTTAGATCACCTTGCCTACCCCTCATCTCTTTATTTCTCATGTAAACATCATCATATGGTTCATAACCAACATGTTGTTCTCCTCTACCATACCCCTCAACATGGACGGGTCTATTTAGGTTAAATGGAGCTTGTAGTGGCAAGATTGGATTTGGATAGTGAGGTCTTTGGTCAAGTGGATTTTGGATGGGAGGGCTCGGGTTTGGTGGTGGTATTTGGGTTCCAAGTACTTCTTGTTGGACTTGGTAAAGTGAAGGGTGACTTGGTTTATCATGATCTCAGATTTGGGAGTAAGGGTAGGTTTGATTTATCGCAATAGGTGGATATAACATTTGTTACATGGCCTCGGGAGTACTAGTTGGTGAAATATGTCGAGGGGTAGAAGCCTGTCTTCTTTGGCTTTCCACTCTCTCCAATCTTCCACCCATTATTGACACTTCACCCTTCATTGATACCACATTCGAGTCTAGTTTTTCAATACCCGTGGTCATCCTAGCCATGTCTCGGGACATAGCTTCAAGACGAGCCAAAATGATACTAGTAGCATTGTGTTCCCCTGTGGGTTGAGAGTGTGAGGTCTCGGGTTCCATAGCGCCAAAAAAAGTCCGCAATGTCACACACAACATACCAACAAAGGTTCAAGTCTTTGAACTGCAAGCAACAACACCACACAAACGGAAACAAGAAAACTAAACAAGTTTACAAGACAAAAACACACTTTGTTGTTGAAGAGAATTTGTTCCAAGACTTTGATGTTCAATAATACACCTTTGAGGAAGATATTTTGGCTATGGTATAGGCTTACAAGACTTGAGACTCTCTTTTCAAGATTCAAAAGTTTTCCACTAACTTTATACAAACTTGCACTCTTTTGGCAAGACAACTTTTTGGGGTAGTCTTGTCTCTTTCCTCTTTTGTTTAAGTTTGAAAAGTGTCTTACTCCTTTTCGGTAACTTGCTTTTTGGATGGTTCTTTTTCTTTTTCTACTTTGGTGTTGTCTTGGATTATTTTCAATACATACACAAAGTCTTATACTTCTTTTCTCTCTTCAAGATCAAACAACAAATTCTTCAACACAACACAAGAACACAAGATGAACACCAATAATAACAACAAGAAACCATCCACTTAACACCACAACACAACTGAAATCTTGCTCAAGAACTTGGGTGGTAGACTCAATAAGTGTTGAGGAGAAAGGGAACCAACACTAGAAACAAACTAAGACAACAAAACACACTCAAATCAAGACACAAATCTTGGCCAAACACAACAACAACAACAAGAACACCCGGCAAAGAACAAGAACACTATAACACCTTTTTTTACTAAGAGAGCCCAAGATTGGTAGTGTAGGAACACAACCAACCTTGGCTCTGATACCAAATGATAACACACGGTATCCACAAGCACAAAACAGTCCACAAGTGACCCGCAAATACCCATAACAAGCAAAACACAAAACGACACAAGGAAGTAAACACAAACTTAATGATAAAGAAGATAGATAACTTGACACAAGGGAAACATGTAAAGTAGTAACTAAAGAGTTTATTAAACTCTAAAAACCCTACAAAACACGTTAACAAGCACCAAATTCTTATGACGATACAAGAGCAGAGTCCACCACTCAAGCACCAACGTTTCTAACAAACAAGCAATCACAAGAGATTCCACCCTTGAATGCTATCCTAGTTACAAGTTTTGGTTTTGTGCCTCAAGGAGAGAGGACTTGGTGTTTCAAAAGTTCAATACTTACAATAATCATCAACTAAGTCATGAAAATCCCTAATACTAAACTATATATAGTCTCATTATTACATAAAAGATGAAATGACCAAAAGACCCCTTAATAAAAAGGGGGCGCCCCTCTAGTGTAATAAATGAGCAAATAAGGCAGCTTTGGTATGTCTTTGATCCTTCTCATGTCTAAACATTGAACTTCCTAGGATGATACTTTGATGTACTTGTACACACGTTGATCTTCATAGTCGCATTGTATCAAGTCACAAACTAGTATCAGTCATGTCACGATTGGTAGAATTCAGTCAGCTACAGAACTTAGGAAAACTCAGTGAACTCAGAATTAGTCCAGTTTAGTTCAGTAAAATCAGTTTAGTTCAGTTATATAGTACAATCAGTAATAGTTCAGTCCAGCCTAGAACAATTTAGAATTCAGTCCAGTGTCTATTCAGTTGGGAGTAGGATTCAGCACTGAGTGAACCCAAGGATGGTGACTCACCTACCAGTAGAGGGTGTAATCCTTAGAAACAGTCCTTGATTTCCAGAACTACGTAGCTAGCGTAGGTTGAGAAATCAACTTGCCAGTTAAGGGTTGATGAGGTGATTTACCTGCCAGTTGAGGGAACCACCATTCTCGTTCAGAGCACCTAACAGATGAGGGTGACTCAACACTTGTCCTTACCCGTGGCACGGTATTAACATCCTTCTAACTGGGGTTACAGGTTGGACCCCAAATCAGTTAGAGAAAGGGCATATTGGTTAGATGATTACTTTCCACAGTCTCAGTTTCAGATTCAGTCTCAGTATGAAACTTAGTTCAGTTCTGCAGATTCAAGACTGTCATATACAGTCATTCAGTTACCAGTAATTCAGTATCAGTATACTCAGATATTAGTTCTTCAGTATTTAGATTTATTACTCAGTGTTATTACGATCTCAGTACGGTTTACATATTCATGCATGTACTCTCATTCAGTCATACTCATGATATTTAGTTAGTATTGTTCATGCATATGAACCCATGCATTTCAGCCTACCTCACTGAGCATACCAGTACATTCAAAGTACTGACGTATGTTTTTCTTTTGCGCTATGATGTCTTATTTCATAGGTTCAAATGCACGGGCTCCCGAGCACCCTTAGCAGTTCAGATTCTCAACATACAGAGTTAGTGGTGAGTCCTCATAGTTCGAGGATATGATTATTTATTTAAGCATTTCAGTTCATTTTCAATAGTCGGAGTTAGTTGGGACTTGTCCCATCAACTCCACAGCTCAGACAATTCAGACAGTTTAGAAGATTTTCAGACTAGAGTATTTTCAAACAGTTGTTCAGTTTTTAGTATTAATGTTCAGTTTTGGTATTGTGATACCATATTTAGTATTATTTATAGTATTGAACCTTATGGCCAATTTTCCACCTATTTTTCACATATTTATCGTATTATTATTCAATTATTGCAGTAGGTACCAGTCATGAGTTAGCTTGTGGTCCTTCGGAATTATGAGCACCGTGTAGCGTTTGGGGTATAGACTCGGGGCGTTACATATAGCTTGAAGTATTGGATTTTGGACACTCATCACTAATTATCATAGCATAAGCTTATGCTTGATTTATAGTAGAAATTAAATTCATCAACAATATTTGACTTCTTGCTAATTAAAGGACTCTTTTAATCCCATGAGAAATTGGTATAACTTCTGTCTATTCAAATGAGCAACAAAACCTCTTGAGACTTAAAAGTTACAACCAGGAGAGGGCACCATGCTTTAAATTTATTCCACAAGGTTTTGAGCTTTGTGTAATACACAGACATAAAGTTTGTTCCTTGTTGCAAGGTCATTATTTCTTTATGTAGGCTAAAGGTTCTTGATCCATCTAATTGATCAAACCTTTTTTAAGATCAGTTCAAACATTGAAAGCACTAGAGACTAGAGCTAGACTACCAAGAATACTTTTAGAAATAGAATTCAGCAACCAAGTGAGAATTATAACATTCACCCTCTCCCATTAGCCTCATAACTCCTCAGAAACAATCTCTTTCATACATAAACCATCAATTAGGCCAATTTTTTTCTACCCAACAATGCTAATGTATAGACCTACTCCCTAGTGCATATTTTTCAGTTCCCAACAATTGAAAGAAAATCAGATTCACACCACTTATATCAGTAGGATTCAAGAACAATGGATGATTGTAGTCAATACCTTGATAGGGATTTATTGGCGCTATGAAATTTGGAAATCCTTCATTGTTAGATGATGAATCTTGTGCTTGTCCACCATTGTTAAGCCCTCTAAGCCCATCTGTATTTGCATGTTCATTTACAGTT
Organism: Capsicum pubescens; assembly: GCA_030864215.1. NCBI lineage: Eukaryota > Viridiplantae > Streptophyta > Magnoliopsida > Solanales > Solanaceae > Capsicum > Capsicum pubescens. Next base: position 38,465,138 of record CM061549.1, read on the forward strand.
TCCATTAACACAAATCTTTGAAACTTTCTTGAGATAATTTTGCGAAAGCTTTCAGTCAGTTGGCCTTTGATCTACTCTGAATTAGATTGATGATCTGATACCATAAAAGTAATTGAACTTAATAGTAAGCTTAGTAGAGAATCAATGAAATAGTAAAGTTGCAGAGAAAGTAGAATAAGAAGAATAAAGCAGTAAGTAAATAGAATGCATATTGTATTTTCTTATTTAGTCATTAGTTACAAATGTGAAGGTACAAGTGTATATATAAGCATCCTAATCTTGTTAGTTAGTTAACTAACTGGCTTTAGTTAGTTCATTCTGAAGCTGTGAAATGGCTGAATTAACCTTACTTATGTTTTTATCTTTCATGTCTTAACATTTTTTACAAAATATTTTGGCCTCAAAATCAACAATTTTGATCATGGGGTGTTTGAACATAAGAAATTTTTGTAGAAAAAAAAAGTCTTAAGTCATCAACAGGCCCTCAAACTTGTCCCGAAAATTAACTTAAACCCCTCAACTAAGGCCTGTCCCTATAAGGCACCTACCCCCCCTCGAATTTTAATCCAATTGAGCATTTTTTGCCTACATGGCACATCGCGTGCTATGTAATCACGAGAGGCGCATGAGGAGTGAAAAAGCAGTCCATATGGCAAAAGTTAACGTTAAATAACGTTACTTTTTCCATCCCCTTCACTTTCCCTCTTTATTTAACCTAATTTTCTCTTTTTTTTCTTTTTGTTCTCTCCTTCATAGCTCAATTCTCTCTTAATTTCTCTCATCTCACTATCAAATTTATCTCATAATTTCTCTTACATTATTTTTCTCTCATTTTCGATGAGAATGTCAGAAAATTTCGTTAATGTTAAGGTTCTCGATTTGTGTTATTGTTCCGAATTTTGTCCTTTAAGAACTTCAAGGAATCCATCAAATCCGGGTCGTAGATTTTTTGAATGTAAGGTTCCAAAGGTTTGTATCATTTTCGCAGATTTTAATTTTATGTTTTTGGTGATTTTTTTTTTATTCTACTATTTTTGCATTTTAGGAAAATGGTGGATGTGAGTACTTTAGATGGATTGATCCAAAACCTTTAATTTCTGTGCATCAATATCCTAAGGTAGAATCAAGCTTAATGATTAGGTGCAAGATGGTGAAAATTCGTGTGATCGATTGAAGCAAAAGCTCAAAGACGTTGAACAAGAGAGGGATACTTTGTGTGAGAAATTGAAAGATAGTGAAGACAAGTTGATTGCATTGAGGCAAAAACTCAAAAAAGTTAACCTTGAAAGAAAATATGCTAAGCTCAAATTGAATAGACTTGTTCTACTTCTTCTCATTGTTCTTACTATAAAGTGGTTCTTTAATATGGTGTAAGATAGTAGTTAAGTTTGCCTATTGAATAGGCAATTGGATATTGTAATGGTTAGTTTGTAATGGATTTGTAATGGTTAGTTTGTTGTAGTTGTTTGGTTAGTTTAGTTTGTAATGGATTTGTAATGATTAGTTTGTAGTAGAATTTTGGTTAGTTTGTATCATTTTGACATGTTGAATGTGAATGAATTGACATATTTTGCATGACAATCACATTGTCAATTACTTTATGTCTAGTTGTGCAGTTACTGAAGGTATAACCATATAGCCTATTTGTAACTACTGAAGATATTGATAAAAATGAACTATATTAGAAGCAACACATCATATTAAAACTGCTCAAGATTGAGCTAAAAAGTGCAAGCAGTAGCATATCATATTAAAACAGCTCAAAGTTGAGCTTAATACTGCATACATCAGTAAATAAGGTGTTCGAAAAAAGTTCAACATTGAGCATAATAGTTCTACTGCAGCATACACCAAAGTCATTAACTGCTGCCTAAGAAAAAGTTGTTCAAAAACTAGTAACACAATTTGTTCAAAGTCATTAACCCTCATTACAGTACAAATCATTTCTAAATGAACTACTTCTTAGAAGATCCAACTGATGAAGAAGACTTGGTTGCATCCATTTTGTTTCTCTTATTTGCTTTCATTTGTTGCAATTGTGTACTGGTGACTGCATCTTTTCCATTTCATTTTAGGCCACTAGGTTTAAAACCAATATCTATATTGGTTGGTGAAGCACTCTTTAAATTTATACCTCCATAAAGAACCCTCTCACTTGATGTACCAGGCTGAAAAACTAGATAAAATTGTAAGACAATGAACATTGAAAACTTGAATGAAAACATTATTATAGATAAATAATGAGACAGAGAAAAATACATTGTACACTTGGGTTTCAGTTGTTGGATCAGATTAAACACTAAAACCAGTAGTAGGCCTTTTGTATCCAGTAGCAGTAGCAAATGAGGTAGCATTGTATAGCCTCTTGTTGGTTGGCAAAGGTGAAACTTGACTGGAAAAAACATTTCTCCCACTTTCAAATGGGGCCCCTCTTGCATTAGCTATTTTTTTTGCCAATCCTCTACCAGTCCCTCCTTGAACCCTACCAGAACCACCTCTCTATCAGCACCACATTAACCCCTACCAGAACCCCCCTATCAGCACCACATTGACCCCTACCAGAACCACCTCTCATATCAACACCATATTGACCTCTACCAGAACCACCACCCCTACCAGAACCATATTTACCTCTACCAGCAACACTTTGACCTTTACCAGCCACACTTGACACCTTTCTTTGAGCTGCTCTTGGCACAACAGTTGTATCAGTACAAATAGATCCTGATTGACTGGACTGTGCAGTTGCATATGTATGAAAGGTAGAGCTTGACTGTGAATAAATGCAACGCAATATTTTCAGCAATTTATAATAATAATAATAAACAGAAGAAGAATATTAAGGCAGCAGAATATATATAACTTACTCTTGATGTCTGACTTTGAGTGTAGGTATCTCTTGGCATTGCACTGGTGTCACCACAAATAGAAGTTGATTGTGGTGGTGGTGGATTCCATGAGGCTGCAGGCTGAGTGCTAGGTTTAAACATATTACTGCTCCCAATCTCATTCTAACAGACAAACAAAAATATGAAAAAGTTAAGAAATATGTTAACTTTACAAACTATTATGAAATTCATTTAAGGCTTACCCTTTTTGCACACATAGTCTTGTTATGGCCAACTTGCTTGCACCTTGAACAAAGGTCATCTTGATACCTTTTTTTGAGAGTTTGCCCCATTTTTTTGGCTCATCTTTGTTCTTTCTTCTGTTCTTGCCAGGTCTGTCTACCATCTTTCTTGGTTTTGGAGGCTCAATTGATGGGTTTGTGGTTTCCGGCTACATTCTCATATTGGTAATTGGTTGAATGAAATGGCTATAAGACTTAAGAAAGGTTTCTTTCCTATACCAGTGCTCTACACGCTGATCGGGAACTTCATTCAAGTAATAATAAGCACAAATAACATGAGGACAAGGAATACCTCTTAACATCCATAACCTACAATCATAATACTTCTTGTCCAAGTGAACAACAAATGTGTAACCCCCATCCCCAATTTCAAAACCATTAACTCCATTCCATAGTACTATACACTTATTTGAATATTCCTTGTTATCTTCTAAAATAGTTCTTGCCATAGATGCAATGTCTGAAATCCATGTTTCTGCAAATTTGATCATATTTACATGCCTATTCATCATTTAATGCATGATATCCTCTAACATTGTGATTATGGATTAATGTCTAGCAGCTAAGATCCAAGAATTAAAAGTCTCACACATGTTATTTACTACAATATCACATTTGAAATGTGTTTTGAAATATGCCCTACACCAAGAAGAAGGAGGATTAACCAACATGTCTTGAATTATTTCTTTCTTACCTAGCCTTGACATTGCTTGCATCTCCTCTCTAAATTTTACTTCAAAGCTTGCTTTTGCACATCTCCAAAACTGCTTCCTTCTTTCTTCTCCTCTCTAGTGCACATGCCAATTGCTCCAAATATGTCTAGCACATATTCTTCTCTCAGCATTTGGTAACAGATTCATCAAAACAGGAACAAGGCCCTGTAATAAGTATAAGTATGATTAAAACAGAAATTTTATTGGAAAATAAAGTCAAGTAATAAGAAAAATAACTAAGTAGTGGTACCTTTTATTGCTCTGATATTGCAGTCAAGCCTTCATCAGTTCCTAGATTTAGATCAGCAATCAGATACCTTATGAACCAGTCCCGGCTATGTTTTGTTTCAGTATCTACGACTGTCCATGCAATAGGATACATTTGGGTTCCCATTTTTTCCTACAACAACTCACCCTTACAAGCTCCTTTGAGAAAGCATCCATCAAAATCAATAATTTTCCTACACCCATCTAGCCATCCTTGCTTGAAGACATGAAAGCACATAGAAATAAACAAACAGGTTCTTCCCTGGTTCAGTTTCTTTGTCAAATTTTATCCAATAAGAACTTCCAGGATTTGTTTTCTTGATCATATCTGCATAGTCACATAATCTGGCAAATTCCAGCTTCCAATCACCCATATTCTCCCTCATAACAATCTGTTTAGCCTTATAACAAATAATTTTACCAACATAAAGACCCAATACCTCTCTTACTAAATCCTGAATTTTTCAAATCCTAATGTATGACTGAGAAATAATTTTGTCCTTGAACTTTCTAGCAACCAACTTTGAATCACACATCTTGTTCTTGTTTAGAGGAATACACTTGTGAATAGGATTATAGTTCTTAACAATAAAATCACCTGAATCCCTATCAGTAGAAGCAAACAATAACCAGTTGCAATTAGCTGCAATGCACTTCACCCTTATTTTATATTTTTCATTAGGTTTTAACTTCAACTGCCTTCTATATGTAGACACGTGATTTTTTATCTTCCCTAAATTTTAACTTGCATATCAATACTAAATATTTATACTTATATTTAATCTGATATATTTTTATTCTTATTTTAATAATTTTAGTTAAAAAATAAATAACTAAATAAAATTATTTTTGAGATATTTTATTTTTTATTTTATTTTACTTTAGTTCTAAAAATAATGAAAAAAATATATCTATTTATATATATATTTCCTATTAAATTTTAAATAAAATAAGTAATTTTAATATTGTCGTAATTATATTTTTTTAAGGTTATTTATAATTTTTATTATATTTTCTTAAAAATAAATTAATTAGTTATATTCATATCTATTATTATTATTTATCTTTATTTATTATTATTAAAAAAAAATTATTTCAAAATTTGAATTTTTCTCCTCCCTTATCTGATAGTTTTAACCCCCCCCCCCCCTCCCAAAAAAAAAGTAATTGCTCCCCCCAAATTTCCTCTACTTAAAGGACTCCCACCCCCCTAAGACAAATTACGTACATTGTACAAAGTATTCAGACACCACACATTAGAAAAATAAAAAAATAAAAAAAAATAAGATAAAAAAGTGTGTGAAGTTGAGTTTTAAATTCCGTTCAAGGTTCCTGTGATAATATGTTACTTCCATATTCAATTAAATTGACATACAAGTTCTATTTTGATCTTATTCCATTATGTTGTAAATTTTCTATTGAAAAACATGAATGAAAATATTTGAACAGTTTCAATGTACTTTCTATTGTGCATGTTTAATTATATGAACTTTTTGTTAACACATATTATACTTGTAACTTATATATATATATATATTTGTTGAGTGATGTTGTAAATTGAAATATTGTGTGTTATAAATTCGAAACGAAAAGGAAATAGCAGATAAAAGAAAATTAGTGTATACGTAAGATAATAATAAATAGAATTCTTTCGTTATATTCATTCTCACAGGCACATCACTGACTAAAATAATCATAGTCAGTCATATATTGTATATACAGATTCATACGTTGCATAGAAATCAGATAAAAATTAGTAATAATTGATGAAAAATTAGTAGAATGGAGAAGAAAATAGTGAGATGAGACAGATCAGAAAGTAGAAAATTAAGCGGATAACATTTTATTTCTTGAGTTTTCCGGCGAGTCTATATCGGAAACTCACCGAAAAAATACCAAAACCAATCAAACAACCCTCATCGTCGGAACCGGACGGAGCCGCCATCGCCATCTCCGTCCCTTCTTCCCCTTCCCCACGTCGACCACCCCCCTCCCCGCGCCGGTGCCTTCCCCTTTTTCCTTTCCCCGCACTGCTCCACCATCCTCATCCCGTTCACCGGCGAAATCTCGAATGCCCCCTCACACGCGTCGACTACCCCCATCTTCCCCTTCCTCCATGCCTGTCATCTCTCTTCCCTCTCCCCGCGACAGTACCCCTCCTTCCCGTCGCTGGCGCCTTCTCTGGCCGATCTTTTACCGGATCCGCGCTTCAGCGCCGGCGACCCGTCGCTTCCTTTTTCCTTTCCCCAATGCGCAGCCCCTCTCTTCTTTTCCCGTCAACCCTTGCGACATCAACTACCACTGTCGCTGCAGTTGCCGTCGCTGGTAGACCAACCAGCAGTACTCCGGTCACTGTCGCTACCAACAACAATGTTGAATTTATGAAAAACTATTTTAATTATGTTTATGTTTTATTTTTAAACTTTATACATTATTTATTTTAGGTTTTATTTTTAAGTTGACTGATTTGAGTTGTTTTCTTTAAAGAATATATCAATTTGGTAATTATAATAAAAATTAAAAATAAATATAATTAGTTTTGGTGTATATATTTGTATTACTTAATTATTTTTATTTTATTCTATATTACTTTTATTTATTTACTTTTATTTTATTTCATTTTTTGCCACTAATTAAGGCTAATAATTATTTGTATTTTCAAATAGATAAGATTGTTTTCAAGTCTATAAGCGGCAAACCAACACTTCTAAACGTTAGATAATTTTTAAGTCTGTTTAAAATTCTCCTCTCAATTAAGAATGCGGCATACGCATCTATACGAGACATTTTAAATTCAAGGATGCAATAATGCACTTTGACAAATATTTTTCTAAAATTATTTTTCAATAATTTATTTAACATAAAAAGTGTAAACAAACATTTCGATATAATTAAAATGAGCGAACATAGGCCCTAACATAATTTATAAAAAAAAAAATTTAGTCAAAATAAGTCAATAAAAGCGACCGTGCTAGAACCACGAGACTCGAGGTGTGCCTCACACCTTTCCCTCGGTCAATAGAATTCCTTACCCGGTCTTCTGTTTTCGCAGACCTAATGAAGAGTCATTTCTTTTTTACTAGGGATTCAGTAATGTGACTTGGAACACCATAACTCAATTCAAAGTGGCGACTCTGAAAATGATAAGAATTAATCCCTATTCAAAACCGTCACTTTAATTGGAAAAATCCTTCGAACTCGATCTTCTCGAGCGAAAAAGGGGTGTGACACTATACTCTACAGCATAATCTACAACAACTTTTCTAAACTGTTTTGCACCCTAAAAAATTATTCCAAGTTCAAACACAACAAACTCACAATTTTCATCATACCTAATTTTCTTGTTGCACCTTCTTCTAGGTAGATCTACTCCTCTAACAGCATCTACATCTATCTCTTCACTATCTTTACTCCAACAGTCAGAACTATTAAGATATTCCTTATCTCCACCCAACTTTCCATCATATTTGGTAGCCTTATTTTTTCCAATATCCCCAAAGCCTCTATCTACACAACCAGCAACTCCCACAGGCACTTCTTCAGTTTCAACAGCCTTTTTCTTGCTTTTTGCTTTCTTTCTTTATTGTTGGCTTTGTTGGCGGCTTTGTTTTTCCTTCTTTCTTGTCTAAAAGCCCTCAACTTCTCATCAACATCTGAGCCATCTTCTGAAGAAATATCTCCAAGATCTGAATCACTACTCAAGTAATCTAATAACTCATTTTCTATATTAACATCTTCTACATGGATATCTTGTACATCAGCCTCATCACCTCCTTCTACACCAACATCTTCTAGGTTAACATCTTCTACATGAATATCTTCTTCATCAGCCTCATCACCTCCTTCTGCACCAACATCTTCTAGGTTAACATCTTCTACATGAGCCTCTCCCTCTTTACCTAAGTTAACATTCTCTATCTCAACATCTTCTAGGTTAAAATCTTCTAGATCAGCCTCCCTCTCTTCCTCTACTCTAACAGATTCTCTCTATATGTTAGCACTATCAGCAATACCAACACTTTTTCTTTCTAGGTCTGCACCCTCAATAACATCAGGTGTAGGTAAAAAACCAGTGGGACCATCAGGGTCAAGAATTGGTTCATCTAAAACATTATAGACATAAAAATCAATAGAGTCCTCATGTTTTAAGTCTTTAACTAGTTCAAGGAGATGTCGGTCAGTTTTTACCAAGTTGAACAGTTTAGTTACTGCATCTTGATAATAAGACCCCTTAACAGTTTCATACCCTAATTCTTTAGTATAAAATAACAATTTCAGTATGGAAAAGTGGTCCTTGTCAATGTACCTCAGTTCTGGCACACAACTCGCAACATATGTAGGGACACCCGTATTGGAAAAGGCTCCCCCACGGTGAAATCTTGTAAAAATTATCTCCATTTGTTACGTCACCTGCAATAAAGAGTAAAAATTCAAAGTTTAGTTAACGGAATATACCCAAAGTACACACCAACAAGCTAAAAGCTACAACCTTTAATGCATGTTAAGAAATTGACGGAATATTCCTAAAAGCACAACCCTAACAGTGAAATATCAAAACCCTAAAAACTAAATTATGCTAAAATTCAATAAATTTAACAAATATAAATCATAATAACACTTACACGAGGAAGATCTGAGAAAACCCCCTAAATTTCTTCTTCGATTTGAGTGAAATTTTGGTTAAATTAGGGTTAAATTGGGGTTATTCAAAGAGAGAGAGTTAACGTCGGAGGAGAGAGAAAGATTTTCATCCAAATGAATTTTTTACCATTTAAATGTATTAAAGTATATGTGGCTTTATTTAATACACGTGGAGAAACATAAGTGGAATAGCTTTCCACATCAGCAGCGTTTGGAGTCGCGCGCTTGGGCCTGAAGAGAATAGGGAAAAAAAATATCCAATTGAATCAAAATTCGGGGGAAGGGGGGGAGGGTAGGGGCCTGATAGATACAGGCCTTAGTTGAGGGGTCTAAGTGAAATTTTGGGACAAGTTTGAGGGTCTGTCGATGACTTAAGACAAAAGAGAAAATACATCGAAACACCCATAAACTTGTCCACAAAACTCACTTAAGCACTTTAATTTTACGGGTAATTATTTACCCCCTAAAGAACTTTCAAGTGAATTTTTTACCACCCTAACCACTGACATGGCAAGATTTATTAAAATCCACGAGTTGATATAAAAAAAATGAAAAAAGAAAAATAAGTGGGGCCCATTTCTTTATTTTCAGCTACCAAACTATCCCCTCCATCATCTTTCTCACACCCCACTACCCCCTCTCTTGTTGTTCTCTATTATTTTTCACTGTTATATACCATCAACCAACTCCAATCAAATACATATCAAAATATTTTTGTTGTGTGGGTTCCTGCAACAGTCCCAACAACAATCGGAATAAATTGATTCCACCAATAGTTGAAATAAATTAAATCTTCCAGCTAAACATATTTTAAGAACTTCAATTTGATATTGATTCCACCAACTGAGAGTGAAAACGATTCGATTTTGTGTGGGTTCTTATGAAAAAATCTTCAAATCAATTTATTTCATTGAAATCAATTTTCCTCAATAGTTGAATTAACTTCGTATTGATCGAATTCTTATTTATATGAACAAATTGAAAAAACCCATATGAAAAATATCCAAATTTCACAATTTTGGGTCCAAAATTGAAAATAATAAACCTCAATATATATATATATATATATATATATATATATAGTATTTTTAAAAAAAATTATTTATGTGGCGATGATTTGGCTCCAACGTGGTGTGCACTACACTCTCCATAGTGAGAGTGGTATAATATTTTTGGGGTGGTATAAAATTCACTTAAAAGTTATTAAAGGGGGTATATAATTGTCAGTATACTTTAGAGTCTAAAGTAAGTTATGCAAATAAGTGCAGGGATGAAATGATGTATTTTCACTTAGAAAAATTATTTCGCTTTAGTGAAAATTGTAGTGTTTGACCATAAGAATTCCAAATACAATTTGAAATTGTATTTGAAAAAATGAAAAAAAATTCACTTTTACTTCTCTCACAAAAAGTAAAAAACAACTCCAATTTATATTCAAGGCCAAACACAACTCCAAACTCCAACTTCAACTTCAAAAGTTTTTAATTTTTATGGCCAAACACCTACACTCGTCATAGTATATATCATCCTAAAATTTTGATGATTGTGCAATTCTTTTTGAAATAATTATTTAATTTACTTTTTTTATGATTAAAGGATTTTTTTTAGACCAAGGTTAAAGATTTATTTCAATAAACTGCCAATTTTATGACCCAACACTAAATCAATATCTAAAATTTTGTAAGTTATATCAAACATTAGACAACATTCTATTATTTTGTCTGTAAGATTGAGTAACATATCAACAAATATTAGATCCCAATCTAACATTATACGCAAAGACAATTTTTCAAATAATACATTTGCATGTCTTTTTTAACAACTCAAAGACTATATTTGTGGAGTAACCCACTGATAAATTAAACCAATACAAATATTATTGATTTATTGTTATTTGATTATTGGGTTAACAATTTTTTAATTGTTTTATAAAAAAAATTATTGGGTTATTGGTTCGGGTCGATTTTTTCTTATTGGGTTATTGGTTAAACCGATAACCCAATAAGCATATATATATATATATATATGACTTATTATATATTTCTCTTAATTTCTCTTTAATTTCTACCAATTAACAAACCTATTATTTCAATTATAGAAACTCTTAATTTCTCCTAACAACATTTAGTTCAAACTTGAAGATTCTTGTAAATTAAAACACATCATGTAGGATTTTTGGTTGCAACTAAGATTCGATTTTTTTCATTTTAGTTACAACTATTTCTATTTTATGAGTATTTTTTTATCGGTTAAACAAAAAATCGGACCGTTAAGGACTAAAAACCGATAAACCGAAAACCGATAAAAAATCTTATTAATTTAATTATTGATTTAGCATATTTAAAAATCAAAAACTAATAAACCGAACCGTCAATAACCCGACCGATGACACCCCTACCCCAAATGTTTTGGACCAGCTAACATGATTTATACACCTTAAATTGAACCTTTGGCAGCTGCCTAATTCCAAGATCTGACATAGCTGCAATAAATTGAGATTGATAAGTTTTAAATAGCATGTCCAAAAGCGGCGGACACAGAGAGATTTTTATATTAATAGCTGGACAGATTTACTGCTCATTATTCTAGTTGGTGTTCATATATCATACCAGATCATACATATATTATACATAAACTAGTTTAATCAGTTGGGTGGGTAGCTATTTAGCAGTTTATACAAATCAAAACCTTTTGTTTTGTCAACACACCAAAGTCCATTAGGTTTACTAGTTCTATGAAGGTTGTTGGGCTAACTACGGTGCGGCCCGAGGGCACTCATTTGTTAGATTATTCTCCAAATTTGATCGAAATAATCAACAATGTATTTTAAAAGATGACCAGTTTGTTCCTACGATGTAAGACTATATTTGTTTTTTATTAAGATTCAGATGTTTAAATCTGAATGCACATCTGAGTGATTAAATGTTGTCTCTAAATTTGAAAACTGAATAATTAAGACTGTTTGTTTTTTTAATATCTGAATGTACAATTTTTTTTTATTTGTATAAATAATAAAAAATACAATTCAAATAAAAAAATAATTATATATTTAAAAATTATGTAATTTAGTATAATAAAATTATTATTTGATTGCAAAAAGAAACATTTATGTTTGTTAGTGAAAGTGGAGATGATTTGTAATGGTGGTTGTGGTGGTGATGATTAATGTTAGCGATTAGTAATGTTGGTGGTGATAGTAGTAATGGTTGGTATTGTAATGACTGTTATGATGGTGACGATTGATAGTGGTGGTGGTAGTTGTGATGTGAAGTTGATTGATGTTAGTAGTTGGAGGTGTTGATCATGATGACTGAAAAATGAATGCATCATGGCTGACGATGTGTTAGTGGTAGTTGAAAACGTTATTAGTTGTGATGGTGAAAATGATTGTTAATAGAGATGATTATAGCGATGATAGTGGTGGAAGTGGTGGTAGAGATGGCGATATTAGTGGCTAGGGGTGTACAGACCAAATCGTCAAGTCAAACCGAACCGACGAACCGAACCAAACTAAATCGAGAAAAAAAATCGACTTATGGTTTGGTTTGATTGGTTTGACGTTAGAAAAAAAAAGAAGACCATTCTTGGTTTGGTTTGGTGTTAACAAAAAAAAAATCAAACCGAACCCGAATCAAACCGACATAATATATATATATATATATAATATTAAAAGTGTGAAGCCCCTAAAAAAAGTGATTTAAACTTTTTGCTCTTTATTAAAATACTCCTCAATAGACAAAATCGTCTTTTCACTATTTTTTAAAAATAATTATTATTAAATTATCATTCAAATATTTAGTATATAAAAGAAAAAAAGAAATAAGGAAGAATCTCAAACCAAAAAGGAATTAAATGCAATGTTAAAATTTTTCGTTAGCAACATTTTAGGGAAAATCCTATTTCTGAAAAGGAAAAAAAGTTAAGAACCAAAACTTATATGTATAAAAAAACGTATGACATGTTTTTAAGAAAAAATCTATTTATGGAAAGGAAAAAAGTTAAGAACCAAAATTTATATATATAAAAAAACGTATGGCATGTTTTTAAGGAAAAACATGTTCTTTGTTTTATTGCTTTTTAGGATCTATACTACATGTTAGATTTTAATTTTGGTTTTATTTTTTTGAAATCATCCTATGATGTGCTATGTGTAACTTTGTTTCTTCGTTTTGAGAATTTTATTTTATGTATTTCACTATTTATCTTTTATTTTTGTGATAGATTTTGTGAAAAAATTATGATGTTGTTAACTCTTGATAGATGACTTGCAATTGTCTTTCATCACAATTTTCAGGTTGTCATCTTCTATCTTAACATAATCTTTTCTGTTATTGTTAATTTATTAAAAGTAGTTGTAAACTAAAAACACTTGCTTTATATTTCAAAAAAAAATTGAGTTAATCAAGGACTTCTTTCAACTCATTATCAAGCAAATTAGGTTCAAGCAGAAAATAAATTCTTAGAATATTTTGCTTATTTATAGAACTCAACGACTATATATGTTTTGTAAGTGCACAACAAGTTTTTTTCATGATTTGTACTATTTACAATAAGTTTTGTGCTTCTCTTTTGTCTCTTTGTTTTTAGGTCAACTTATTTCTCATGTGGGGTTGCTTTGTTACAAGTTCAACTTTTTGACGACTTCAAGTTGCGTAAATCACCACGTTAAGATATTATTTTAATTTTGAAGGAATTCTTATAACATCAAAAGGATCAAATTATTTATGCAACGAAATGATTTGTACAAACTCTTAGAACTTAACCTCAATCTCTTCACCTGAGGTTGGATTTTTGAAGTTAAAGACATATTTTTGTGCTAAAAGAGCAAAGGTAATCTAGAACTTATTAATAGAGGAGGCCCGTTACTATCTGTTGTCTTTGTTATTATCTGCTATGTCTTGTACTTCTGTTACTTTATTTTTTGGACTGCTTTGGACCACTCTTTCTTTGAGCCCGGGGATCTTTTGAAAACGTCCTCTCTACTTGAAGTAGAAGTAAGATCAGGGTATACTTTATCCTCTTCTGAACCACTTTATAAAATTATATAGGGCATGTGATGTTATTGTAATCTTTATTACAAAGTATGCACCAGTAACATTATCTATATGAACTTTATGCAAATATAGTTCTGCATTATCTAAGAGAATGAGTTATAGTGAAGGCATGAGGAAAAAGCTTTCATATATGAAAAATGTGTCATTACAGATCGAAGCATTTTTAGTAAAAAAAAGGGTGATTTATTAACATAAAATTGCTTGGTTCATAGATGTTATTTGAGGTGCAGACAACCTTCGAAGTTTAAAACCTTTCCCTTCATAAATATAGTGGAAATAAAAGTGAATGCAAAGGGTTACATGTAAGGTTACTCCAGTGTTATGAGTCACTTCTAATCAAGAGGGTGAAAGTTCGAATCACTAAGGAAACAAAGTGAAATGGGCCACTGTTGACTCTTGAGGATAGGGAGTTTCGAATGGATTTATCGTACCAGAGAAGAAAAAGAAGATTAATCTTGAGCTTAGGAGTTCTGTAGTGGGGTTTATCACATTACAGAAGAAAATAGAGAATGCAAAGGTTCTTTTTAAGCATGACTTTAAGATTAGGAATAAAGAATAATAATAGGCTAAATCAATAATGCATGCATTGTCACAAAAAAATAATAATGATGCATGACCTGTATTCTATATCAAGTAGAGGTTTCACCTAAAAAAACAAGTATTCTTAGAATGATAATGAGACACCAAGAGAATTGAAATTCAAAAAGTCAAATATTACGAAGATAAAAATTAGGAATTGAGGACCCAAGTCCCTAACCCTCTATAAATATAATTGTTGCAATATTTTTTTTTATTAAAATTAAAATAGTCAAAATTTAACCGTATATCTAGTTTGACGTAATGTTTGAATTACAAAAAGTAATCAGAGCATATAAAAGAAATTTACTAAATTATTTAAAGCTAAGCATGTTGTGAATTTTGCTGGATTTGAGATACACTATTTTTCATTATCTTATATGATATACCATTTAAATAGATTTAATACCTATTTTAACATCAATACTATTTTTAAATATTCTTATTCGTTTTTGGTATAATTTTATTGGTTGATGTGACATACACGTGCAACACACGTATTCTAAACTAGTATATATATATATAATATTCAAACTTTTTCATACATAAAATATTAATTATAATCTACTTTTTAAATACTTTTTCAACTAGTTTTAGTAATTTTCAATAATTTGAAAGTAGAAGAAGATATATATTTAGATTTGGGCCTTTTAAGTTGTAATATTTGTCCATTAATTGCTAATTAAATAATCGAAAACCCAATATAAACTTAAAACCTAATTTTTTCACTCTTTATCTCACTTTTTAGTTTCAAGAGAGTTTTCCGCTCCTCATTTTTTCATAATTATGGTTTTTCATTAGCACATGAGTGAAAACGTATTTGATCTAATCTTCGATCACAATATAATTGTAAAAACTAAAGATTATAACAAAAAAAGCGAAAAAACTAAAAAACCCGAAAAAATCGACTAAAATCTAAATCTAAAAAACCAATTTTATGTTGGTTTGATTTGGTTTATAGTTTTAATAAATCGACATTATTGGTTTATTTTTTTTTGTAATAAAAACCGAACCAACCCGACCTATGTACACCCCTATTAGTGACAATGGTGGTGGTGGCCAAAGAATTTATGGAGGTTGATGATGTATTAGTGGTAGTTAGCGATGGTGTGCTAGTAGTGATTGATGAGTTGGTCGGCAGTAGGGATTGACCAATAGTAATTGATGATGATGGTATTGTTGGTGGCGGTGGCAACGGTGGATATAATTAAAATAATGGAGGTGATAGCTATGGTAATGACTGACAATGGTGTTTGATAGCGATATTAGTTGTCAATGGTGGTTGTGATGGTGAAGGTGGTTGGTGGTTAGTGGTGGTGGTGGGTTGTGGTTGTCAATGACGGTGGTGACGGGTGATTATGGATAGAGTGATGACGAATATAATCCAACACAAGAGTAACTCTTAATGATATAGACTTGAGTCTAGCTCTGAATGATTAAGATCTATTCAGACCTATTAAGAGCTAAAATTTTAATAAAATATAAATGCACAATGATCTAAAGTTTGAACCATTCAAATCAGACCTTCATTAAGTGCAAACAGATGAGGCCTGAGTAAAGATTATTGTTATGTTGGCCCTCAACATATGTATTACATGTGAGTTATCAAACTATAAAATAAAATCTAATCTGATTTTAAAAATCATACATAAAAAATTCTTGATCCTAACTTGAAAGGAATCACAGAAGGAACTTTTTATCTGCGACTGAGTTGCTTGATTTGATTTTGATTATAAAGGAATTCTTGCTAGGAAAATTATCTTTTTGTATTTGGCAATGCTCCAAGAATAATTTGAAGAATCTAGGTTTTTATTATGTATAATATAGTAGTCTCTATTTATTTGACAATATAAGGATCAAATATCATTAAGACTTGGGGCCAAAGAAATCATTTCGTAAAAAAAGTAATTCCGTACATTAAGTCTTTTAGCTATGTGCAATATATGAGAAAGAGTCGGATCATAACAATATAATATGCAGAGTCTTATTCTGCACTTCTAAAAGAGATTGTTTTAACGGTTAAACTCATTACTTTTTAACGGTTGAATTCATTATTTTTTGATCATGACAATAACTTTAGTGATTACGTCGGGACTTCCCTTCGAAAACAATGAAAAACAATTTCATCATACTTGTACACTAAGGACCAAATAAAATCAAACTCCACAAATCAAGGACCAGGTTGATCATTTCCTCTTGGCTGAATACATGTACAAGCCCCTGAACTATTTAACTTTTTCCGTATAGACACCTCAATTAAACCTTGAACCTATTGAACTCTTTACTCCTTCACAAACAATATCAATTAAGCACAATTGTTGACATGACATGACATGTGTAAGATACTCTCCTTAGGAGAGTGAAAAACCATAATTTGCTGTAATTTTATTTTTTTATTTTTTTTCCATATCAAAATTTTCAACATCACAAATGGATTTTTGTGGAAAAATTCAACATCAAAAATTGATGTTGGTCAGTGAAAATTGATGGCGGAATGTGTAAATGTAGAGAAAAATGATTGTTTTTCGGTGAAGTGGATGATAGTTTTAAATTGGTCTCACCGGCAGCTTGCCAAAAATGAGTTGGAGGTCGTTGTCGGTGTTTGGATGGTGGTTTAGTGATGTTGGAGGGTGGTTAATTGTGTTGTAATGGATTTTCCGGCGAAATTTTCGCCGGAAAAATCAGATATGAACACTGCAACACCACCAACAATGCAACATCAACACAACAACACCCCCGAAAAAGTTTTTGATGCCATCGCTTAATTCCTCAAAAGCAAGGGATCTTTTTCTTCCTATAATAATTGTTGGGTGTTGTTTTGGTGAAAAATGAAAGAGTAAAGGTGAATTTTAATGGCGGTAGATTAGAGGAAGAGTAAGACAAAAAAATATATATATATATTTTTTTTAAAATTGTTATTGTTGCTTGTTGTATATGAATGTGTAGTGGTACTCATTTTTTTTCCTTTGATGGTTGTTGGGTGTTGTTTTGGTGGAAAAATGAAGAATTGAAAGTGAGGTTTAATGGTGGAAGGGTAGAGGAAGAAGAAGTTAAAAAAATAAAATTATTTTTCTTTTTTAAAAAAGAAATATTTTTTAATTTTTTTTTCTGTGATGACATGTAATTTTACCATCAGCTATAATTGCCCCTGACCCTATTTTATGGGATTATACTAGGTTTGTTGTTGTTGTTGTTGTTATAATTTTTATGTCATGGTAAGTGGATTTCACGTATCAAATTTAATATGGAATTATACAATTTGTACTTAATTGATACGATTTGTGAAGGAGTAAAGGGTTCAATAAGTTGAACGCTTAATTGAGGTCCCAATACAAAAAAAAAGTCAAATAATTCATTCAGCCTTTCCTAATTTATTTTTCCCCTCCTCCTATGTGTACTTGACACATTGACAAACACCTTTCTAATTTTTTAACACAAAAATATAAAATTTTAACACAAAATATAAAATTAAAGAAATAAGATCATCCACAAACAAAAGGCTACAAAAATTTCTCTCGTTCTCTCTCTTTGGACATTGAGAACAACAATCTCAGATCCAATCGGAACTAAAAAAAGACATGTCGACTTTTAGCGGCGATGAAACTGCTCCCTTCTTTGGCTTCCTTGGCGCTGCTGCCGCCTTAGTTTTCTCTTGTAAGTTCATTATTACAATACTTGTTGTGATTTATAGTACTTTTTACTTAATTTACGAATTAAATTATGTTTGACTGTCGAAATTCGAATTGTGCCACATAAATTAGTACATGAGTTCAATGGTGGTGGTCAACTGTGTTTTGTAAATCATATTTTTAGCTTATTATTGATGGATATAGAATAGATAGATAATTGAAAGTTTGGAGATTACCAAGGTTATTAGGGATAAAATCATGAAAGGATTGGTAAAACCAAAAGTGAACAATGTATGATATATATATAGTGTACATATAAATGAGAAGATGAGGCTAAATAACCAATTTATCACTTATCACTCCCACTCAAGCGATGCACAATCTTGAAGAATGAAGAGCTTGTCGTATAGGAACAACAATCTTGGTGAAGAAAGTGTCTTGGTTAATAAATCAACAAGTTGATCTTGAGTAGGGATGTATTAAACCTGGAGAACACTTGCGGCAACCTTTTCACGAACAAAGTGAATATCAATTTCAACATGCTTGGTACGAGCGTGCTGAACAGGATTGAGTGCCAGATAAAAACTGTTAATAGTGTCACAAAAAAATTGTAGAGGAAGAAGGAGAAACATGAACTTCGCGTATAAGCGAATGTAACCACGTTATTTCAGCAGAGCAACTACTCTGTATTCAGCCTTGGCACTTGATCGAGAAACAACATTTTGTTTCTTAGAAGACCAAGAAATAAGATTTTGACCAAGAAAAATGCAGTAGGCTGAGTAGATTGACAAGTTGCAGGGCAACCAGCCCAGTCCGCATCGGTGTAATAGTGTCAGCTGTTAGTAGAGCCACGAGGAATAAATAGCCTATGATCCATTGAACCTTGCAAATATCATATAATTTTTTTGACGATAGTATAATGAATGGCCAAAGGAGAATGCATAAATTGAGAAACTTGATTAACAACAAAGAAATGTCTGGACGGGTAAAAGTTAAGTGCTGGAGACCACCAACAAGGCTTCTGTAAAGTGTTGGATCCAAAAAGGAGGAGAATCTTCGGAATGAAGTAGAGGCATAGAAGAAAGAGGAGTTGAAACCGGTTTTGCTGACAACAAATTTTCACGACTAAGGAGGTCTTTTACATGCTTGGTCTGACAAAGAAAATACCCCCCATTGCGAGCAACTATAGAAATACCAAGAAAATAAGTAAATAAACCTAAGTCATTCATGAAAAATTCAAATTTAAGAGTTGATTTAAAGACTGAAGTAAAGAATTAGAAGAAGCAGTATGGAAAATATCATCAACATAGAGACGAAGAATAGCCATGTCTGAATTATGTTTGTAATGAAAAGAGAAGGATCAGACATGCTATTTTTAAATCCCATTTCTTAAAATAAAGAAAGTTAACCTATGAAACCATGTTCAAGGAGCTTGTTTTAAGCCATAAAGGGCTTTGTTCAACCGACAAACATGATGAGGAAATTCTGGATGAACAAAGCCAGTAGGTTGCTTCATGTATACCAATTCTTCAAGATTGCCATGTAAAAAGGCATTCTTAATGTTGAATTGATGGATATGCCATTTCTTACATGCAACAAGGGTTTGAATAGTGCGAATGGTGACTGGTTTCACCACTAGACTAAACGTTTAATCATAGTCTAGTCCTTGCTTTATCAATTTTTTTTTGTATGATATACCCAATGACAATCAATAATATTGGCGTGTGGAAAGGTGGAACTAATGTCTATATGCAATTAGCCATAAGAGCATTGTATTCGTCAGCCATAGCACGTCTCCAATTAGGACACGTAGAAGCTTCCGTAAAAGATGAAGGTTCAGATGGAAGTGTGGAGGAATGAAAAAGAAGAGAAACAAAGACTCGAGGTATGAGAGACCTTGTCTGCTTACGGGTAATCATGGAATGAGTCTTTGAATTAGAAGGTAAGGTTGGTAATTGATCTTGAGAAGTAGATTTAGGAGGTAAAGAAGTGTGAGGACTAACATTTGGAGAGGAATATGGGATGTCTTGTTGACCGACTATTGATGTGGAGATTGGAGTTTGGTGTCCAACAAGTGGAGGAAAATTAGAATGAATTTGAGTTAGCTGACAAGATATAGTAGAATTTTCAGCATTAATAGGAGATGAAAAACATGCACTCCTTTGAAAATTAATTTCCTGAAAATTAGGAGATGATTGAAGATAAAGAGGATGAATATCAATTGAAGAGGGAAGTTTAAATAGAACAGAAGAGCTAGATTGCGATGAAGTTGAGCCGAGAAGATAAGGATAAGGAAAAAAAAATCTTTGTTGAATCGAACATGCCTAGAGATAAACACTTTGTTAGTTGTAGGATCAAAACATTTGTATCCTTTGTAGTTGGAAGGATAACCAAGAAAGACGCAGTGTTTTGAACGGGGACTCAACTTATTAGAAGAATATTCATGTAAATTGGGATAACATGAATAACCAAAAGCACGTAGATGATGGTAGCTAGGAACCTTTGCAAAGAGAGCTTCAAATGACGCCTTAAAGTGAAGTTTAGACGACAGGAGGATATTTAAAAGATGGACAACTGTTTTAACGTTTGAACCCAAAATTGGGAGGGAAGAGAGGCTTGAAATAATAATGAACAAACCATAGTTAAAATCGTACGAAGCATCCGTTCAGCTTTACCATTTTGTTGATGAGTGTGAGGGCAAGAAATACGAAGCAAAACACCATTATCATTATGAAATGACAAAAAGGCTGGAGTTTAACAAACTCCGCAACCCTATCACATTGAAGAGCCTTTGATTTTGTAGAAAATTGGGTCAAGAGGTACGCATGAAATTGCTTAAACATAGAAAAAGTATCAGATTTATGCTTGAGATGAAATATCCAAGAAAACTGTGTGAAATCATCATAGAATAAAAGATAATATCGAAAACCAGTAAAAGATGCTACATGGGAAGTCCAAATATCACTATGAATTAACTCAAATAGAGATGAATAAAAAGAGCAGGAATCCATAAACAACAACTTCTGGTGTTTGCCAAGTTGACAAACATTACATAAATTGTCTAAACTTTTGAACGAAAAACAAGGTAATTTATTGGCCCTAATTAAACTAGCTGAAATAACAGTGCTTGGATGTCCTAGATGACGATGCCAAAGGTTTGGAGAGACACGAGCAACAACAAAAGCAGAGTGAAAGTTGCAGCAGAATCACCACAATGAGAAGAAATTGCATAAAGTGGTCCAAAATTTTTGCACCGAAGTAGGGACTTCTTCGTCATGAGTTCCTTAATGGAAAAACCAAAAGGATCAAAATACATGGAACAATAGAGCTTGGATGTCCTAGATGACGATGCCAAAGGTTTGGAGAGACACGAGCAACAACAAGAGCAGAGTGAAAGTTGCAGCAGAATCACCACAATGAGAAGAAATTGCATAAAGTGGTCCAGAACTTTTGCACCGAAGTAGGGGGCTTCTTCGTCATGAGTTCCTTAATGGAAAAACCCAAAGGATCAAAATCCATGGAACAATTATTGTCCATAACAAATTTACAAACACTTAGTAAATTCGTGGAAAGATGAGGAATAACTAAAATATCTTTAAGCGTAAAAAGATTATTAGAAGGAGTGAGAGTACCATGTCCAGTGTAGGAGATAGGGAGTTGAGTGCCATTACCCACAACTACGTGATTTGGGCCATTGTATGGAGTACAACTACGTGATCTGAGCCATTGTATGGAGTAATAGAGGATAAATTGAATGCATTAGGAGTCATATGGAAGAGGCTCCAGTGTCAACATACCACAGAGCATCACCAGGTGAAGATATTGAGTAATTGGAACCTAAGTTGCACGGACTCTTCACTTTCAATGCCGTAGCGGTGTCAGATTCTCCAAAAAATATACTACTTTTGGAGAATCCGACACGCATTTGTTGGCAATTTTGAAGAGTCCGAGCAACATAGGTTGGAACTAACGCCTGACACAAAGGCCTTAGAATTCAGAGATGTACAATCACGAGCACTATGATTTGGCTGATAGCAAGTTGGCAGTATATAGCTGCATTGGCGAGTTGAGATGGAATGTAAGAAGCTGGAAAACGGAGGAGGACCTAGGATAGAAGGAAGATGCGGACGAGGAGTGAACTGTTGAGGCACCCTATTAAAGGATCTGGCATTCCCTTGATTGTGATGACCACGACCACGACTGCCATTGTAATGGCGACCACGTCCACGCCATAGGAGGAAGAAGATTGTTGCTTGGCCAAGAAAGCAGTGGTAGCATTATCCATAGATGAATTTGAGAAACTGGTCAATTGATATTCATGGAGAAAGAGTAAGGAGCGCGCCCAAACAAAAGAAGGAAAAAGAACACGAGTGGAAATAGAGGTGCTCGTAGACATATATTCAGAAGGTAAGCCAAAGAGTATTTAGAGAACAAGATCAGAATCAAGAGGTCAAGGTATCAACTATGGACTTGTTACGATGGACATATTCATTAATTGAGAGATTACCTTTTTATAAGCTTATGAAACTGGACTTTGAGTTGGAGTGTTCGAGACTAACTTGATTGCGGAATAAACACTTAATTTGAATTCTATGCATCTCTAGAAGTGACCGAATGATTTAACTTGATTATTGCTTGAAGAATCTCTTGAGAAATAGTTGCTTGAATTCATGAAAGAACAATGGAATCAAGTTGAATCCATTTTTGGAAGGAAGAATTAGGGATAGAGGTAGGATCATCACTCACAATAGTAAGATCAGGACAAGGAAGATTTCCATCAATGAATCCATAAACACCATGACCTTTGAAAACGGGTAGGAAAAGTTCTCTCCACAACATATAATTTTTATAGTCAAGAATTGTGGGAACTAGATTTTTAATGTTAGAGACAAAAATTGCAGAGATTGAGAATGGAAGAAGGGAGGAAGCTTCTGTTAGAGAGGCCGGTGAAGAAGGAGAAACTGATTGAGTAGAGGTATTGGAAGTCATGATTATTGCAGAAAAAATCTAGACGTCTGGTAAACAATATATTTCTTAATAAATATGGTTTACAATACAATGATATATATAGTGTACATATAAATGAGAACATAAGATTAAACTTCTAGCTGTAGTTATCCTCTTAAGTACAATAGTAATCCAGTATAATTTAAATAACCAATTATCACTTATCAAAAAGTGCTTTATATGCTATAAAATCGGGTTATCAACTTAGAATTGAGAACATAAGGCTAAACTTCTAATTGTAGTTATCCTTTTAAGTACAATAGTAATCCAGAATAATTTAAATAACCAATTATCACTTGTCAAAAAGTGCTTTATAAGCTATAAAATCGGGTTACCAACTTATAACTTTTGACTGATTTTATCTTATACACACTTTTTTGTGTTTCCAAACACATAATTAAATCAAAAGGTGCATTAAATTATGTTGTTCGGACACTCCAAAAACGTCGATGGGTGCGTGTCAAATACTCCAAAAGTAGTGCATTTTTGGAGAATCTCGGTGCGGCAACATTTTTTTTGGAGAGTCCAAGCAACATAGCTTATAAGCACATTTGACCGGCTTATAAGCTTTAGCTAAAACCCTCTTATTTTGCAATGCTGCTAATTATGTTTGTTTATCTTCAATTTTTTGCTAGGTATGGGAGCAGCCTATGGTACAGCGAAGAGTGGGGTGGGAGTGGCGTCAATGGGTGTGATGAGGCCAGAGTTGGTGATGAAGTCAATTGTGCCAGTTGTTATGGCTGGAGTTTTGGGTATTTACGGTTTGATTATAGCTGTGATTATTAGTACAGGGATTAACCCCAAAACCAAGTCTTACTATCTTTTTGATGGATATGCTCACCTTTCCTCCGGTCTTGCTTGTGGTCTTGCTGGTCTCTCTGCTGGTATGGCCATTGGAATTGTTGGTGACGCTGGTGTTAGGTAAGTCACTGCCATTTGGTTACCTTTGTATTATTGTGGCTTGCGGAAAGTCATTGCCATTTGACTACCTTTGTGTTTTCAGTTGCTATCTTTTCTAAGTTGATTATGCATCTCCTTGCTTCTGCTTGTATTGTGCTAAAAATGGATGTCTTGTTATCGGCTTACTTTTTCTTTCTTAAGTTGCTCATCATTAGTAATGTTAGGATGCCGAAGTTGCAGTGTTTTTTTCTCCACAGTTAATCATGCAACAGCAATTATGCTTCGACCTGAATTAGTTGGCTGGCAGTCTGAATGATATAGATCTGTTCTGTTTTATTTGGACCCATCACATTCCAGCCTTCGGTAATTAGAGACGAACTCTTGTATGTACACTTCATTGGGAACCGTATTAATATCGCAAACATAAAAAGGTGAATCTGCCTTCCCAGTAAAGAAACCTATTATACTATTGACTAAGGTAGTGATGATACAAACAGGATTCACCATCCCACATAACTAGTGTTGCCATAACCATTTTTGTGTCTGCAACAATTGTCGTCGTGGGCAACCTGATGAAGAGTTGGTTTATTGTAGCGCTATCTAGTCGTGCTGTCTTGGGAAGCCTTAGCTGAGAATCCAGATTTTTCCATAGTTTCCGACTTCATTAGCCTATATACTAGTGATGCTATGCCCGTTTAACTAACCTGTAATATGTGATTGATGTTGTTGCTTCGTTATCATACTTGTATGAGTTGGTCATTATAAAAGATACGTCCATGAGTCATATTTTGTAGGTGTGTTATAGTTATTGATGGTCAACTGGTGTTCATGGGAAAAGGGAGTTTAGTTTTCCTTGTAAGGAAATTAGCTAATTGTTCTCTTCTGTTTCTGTTTCACAGAGCCAACGCGCAACAGCCAAAGCTTTTCGTCGGGATGATTTTGATTCTTATTTTTGCTGAAGCCCTGGCTTTATATGGCCTTATTGTCGGTATCATCCTCTCTTCTCGTGCTGGTCAGTCTAGAGCAGAGTAGAAGAAGAGCATGCTTCACACCTTTACTGTGAATTACTCATATTCTTGATGGATTATTACATTTTCTTTCATTCTTCACTTCCACTATTCTGTACTTGATTGTTTTTGGCTAGAAGAATTGGTTCATGTGTGCTGTTCTTCTGTTGATTATATCTCTAAATAAAGAT
Organism: Capsicum pubescens; assembly: GCA_030864215.1. Classification (NCBI taxonomy): domain Eukaryota; kingdom Viridiplantae; phylum Streptophyta; class Magnoliopsida; order Solanales; family Solanaceae; genus Capsicum; species Capsicum pubescens. Next base: position 38,490,253 of record CM061549.1, read on the forward strand.
GTCAGTTAATCTGATGCCCGATTTTCAAGGACTACGGGCTTTTGTAAAATGCCCGGTGTATCATTTTATCTCGACTTCAATTCAAATATTAATTTACTTCAAGATTTCCGTCCCTGATGTCTTTATATGTTTGCTCTTTCCCCTTCTGCGTCAATTTTAGTTTTGCAATTGTTATATACTCTTGCTGCATTTGAATACTTTGAGGCCTGAGGTCCTAGACTTACACCTCAAATTTATGCATCATTATCTGAAGGCTGAGGGTCCTTCGGAAACAACCTCTCTATCTAGAGTGGTAAGGTCTGTGTATACTCTACCCTCCCCAGACCACACTTTGTGGGATTTAACTGGGTATACTACTGTTATTTGAACATTATATTTTTGTCTTATTATCTTGTTTTAGTTATTGCATTTTCATCTCTTCTTGAGCGGAGGGTCTATCTTAAACAAGGTATGGCTAAGGTATGCGTATACATTACCCTTTCAAGACCATACTCGTGGAATTATTCTGTATTTGTTATTGTGTACTTTTGTTATTCTAGCTTTTGCTTTCCCAGTTAGAATGTTAGCCAATTTGTTGAACTTATTGAGCTCAAGAGTGTAACCAACTAGATCATCCTATCTTCATTAATCTATGTTGCTTTTCCTGTGAAAATTGGAAGATCAAGTAGTTTGCATTGTTATCCCATCACATCTTGTATTCATAGGATGATCCACAAGAATGATAAATTTGCACTAAATATCTATAACGAGGTCAATTGAACCCATTATTTTTTATGCGAAACATAGGTGTACATGTAATAGAGGTTTAATATAACATTCATATTTCATTCGCAAAAGATAGAGAAGCTACTCAGAAGAGAGACATCTAACAACTCGATTGAATTTCAAACAAGTGAATATTAAAAAATAAAAGAGAATCACCGTTTCAACAATCGATATATATTGAAAACTGAGACTAGTATTGCTTGTTTAAAATTATTGATTACTCCTAAATGTCATTAGTTATCCAGACCTGACTTTGTGGTACTATATCGAATATATTATATTGTTATTGTTGTAAATATCATTAGCTATGTCTCACTCAACTTGAAACGAGTAACAAATAAAAATTAAAGAGATTCATCTGTCATTAGATAAATTTGCTCCTCCTTCGCAGCAAAAAGATTCAACTAACTTTTTTAGTGTAATCCCGCAAGTGAAGTCTTGTGAGGATGGTGTGTATGCAGTTTACCTCTACCTTCTAAAGATCGACAAGTTGTTTTTTGATAGGCTCTCGGGAAAGAGATGACAGAAAAAAAGAGGTTCCGTAAAGAGAGAAGGAAAACAACTCCTCCTTCTCGATAAAAAGATTCAACATCATATTCGGTGTAATCCTGCAAATGGTCTTGGGAGAATGGTGTGCATGCAGTGTCACCTCTACCTTGTAAAAATAGACAAGTTGTTTCTGATAGACTCAAGAATAGAAAATCTACCTTGTAAAGATCGACAAGTTGTTTTTGATAGGCTCTTTGGAAAGAGATGAAAGAAAAAACAGAGGTTCCGTAAAGAGAGAAGGAAAAAGCTCCTACTTCTCGGCAAAAAGATTCAACAACATATTCGGTGAAATCTTGGGAGGAGGATGTGCGTGCAATGTTATCTCTACCTTGTAAAAACAGACAAGTTGTTTCTGAAAGACTCGAAAAAAGAAAATCTACCTTGTAAAGATTGACAAACTTTTTCTGATAGGCTCTCGGGAAAGAAAATAAAGGTTCCAAAAGAGAGCAGCAAATTTCCGTTGCCGGGACTTGAACCCGGGTCTCTCGGGTGAGAGCCGAGTATCCTAACCAACTAGACTACAACGGATTTGTTGTTTGGTTTACTTGTTCAATTTTCCATAATATAATATATGTGCCACATTCCAATCCCAACTATCAAACAAATCTAATTAAAGTTGAATAATAATAATATGATATTTCATGATTGTTATATGAATATGTATATGTAGAATATTTACTAAAAGAGTTCAACATCTACTAATACGTGTGCGTAGTACATATTACTACCTCAGAGATGAGATAGAGAGATTGTTTTCGATAGATTCCCGACTCAAGATAAAATATTCAACATCTACTAATATGCAGTAATTTTATTTTTTAACCTCATATATATTCTGTATTTTCTATGAAGGAAGTTTATTATTAGTTTCGCTCGTGCTCGTAAGTAATGTGATATGGGATATGTATCTAGGTATGTTAAAAAATTCATCAAATATCTATAGCTAATTTATCACGTCATTGCATTGTATCATATATACCAGAAGATATAAGATATTTATCTCATTTATGAGGTCGTTATATGGACTAAGTATATTTTAACTTTTTTTAGATGTCGTGAGAATACACTCAATATGTTATTATTGTTGTATAGAAGATAGTGGAATGTGGAAAGGCCACCATTTTGGTTAGAAGATATAGTGGGGTGTGTCAACAACTATTTTGAAATCTTGAGTTTTCTCATCTCATTGGTTGATAAAAACGTGTTCTTCTTTTGTTTCGAAAATAGATAACATGATGGGCCATTTTTTTTAATTATTATTATGTAGTTGTTTTAATCTGTAATGAAAATTATTATTGATAACATAATAACTACTGGTTGCAAATTGCAATTATCAAGTAGTAATTAATATGGAGAGGTATGTGTAAAGCATGTCATTTTATTGATTGCTACATCATATTTAGGAGTAGTTCATATTTAGGAGCGTCAAAGGATCGAGTTGGATTAAATTTTGAAAGTTTTAAATAACTTGTTATTAGACCCTCTAAAGGTTATCTTGATTGCGATAGACTAAGTTAAGATGAACTAAACAATAAATTTTAATAATTTGTTTTTTCATAATTCATTTTATATCTAATGAAATGTTTTTCCTAATTATGATATAACATATCAAAGAAAAAGAACACTAATTTTTATTTTAAAAAAAATATGATTTGACGAGATTTCATTTAGATGAGGTTGAGTTACTTATTTAGCACCAAAACATTTAATTTTTTGATGAACTGATTTGTGCGGATCGAAATAAATTGATTTGATAAATGAATAAATTATTAATTAATCCGCTCAAATTTAAATGAGTTAGACTAGTTATATTTTTATGAGCTATTGTTAACACTCCTAATCACACCCTTGGTGCAATAAATTAAGGGAGTAAGGTTATTTCACTATTTCTTTTTGATTGATTCATGATGTATTAGTACTGTTGTTGTTGTTGTTTTGGATTATTTTGTTTCTTACCATGTGTGCGTTGTCTTTTTTTTTTTGATGCGAAAGATGGTTCATTCATTAGATATTAAGGCGGAAATAGAGTTTCACCCCCTTCTAGCTGAGGGGGACAAAAATAAATTGTTCGGGGTCATATCCCGGCCCGATAGGTTAATAGATGAGTTTTTAATTGTACGTTGAACAAGCAACCCGTTAGAGTCAGAGTGTATAGAGGCTGCTACAAACAAGGGCATTTCCAAAAACAGTTGCGGCATCTCCATGGCTTGACCTTTTAGTTCCCTCCTTCGCTAGCATGTCTGCCACTGCATTCTGTTCCCCGAAGATCTTCAGGGGCATTGCTGATTGTGTTTCCTCCATAAGAGACCTGCACTCAACAATCAAATTATGGTAGGCAAGATGATCATTAGTTAACTTGGGTATTATGGCACTAGAGTCTGTTTCAATGGTAAAATGTTTGAGGTTGTTAGCTTTAGCAATGGCAAGGCCATGGCGCAAAGCTAGCAGTTCTATCATTGTTGGAGTAGTGTGTGGAAGGGTGCATAAGGAAATCTAGGACCCAATGTCCATTATGGTCCCTGAAGATCCCTCTTATCCCCCCTTTGTCAGGGTTGGTAAGGGCTGACCCATCTATGTTCAACTTAAATTGTCCATCAACCGGTGGGTTCCATTTGGTGGTAATGGTGGTGTAGGAAGACTGGGTGGAGGGAGTTGTCCTAACTAACATGCTGTACTCGGTTGCAAGGCCAATGGCTGTGTCTATAGATACATGGATAGATTTGTTATTGAGAGTGTTATCATTCCTGCATAACCAAATGTGTTATGCATTGTCAATGGATAACTATGTTGTCACATGCCTTCATCTTTTTGCTATTGACTTTCGTCTTTATTTAGGTTGTTGAAATTAAAGATATTCAAATTACACAATTAATATTCTTAATTGAAGTGTATTTGTTGTACTTTTAAAAGGCAATTGATTATAAAGAGGATTTATATTTCTTGACCAAGACAAAGGGAAAATCAGGGTTTGGAATTTACTAATATGCATGTGAGAAAAGATGGATTCAAAATTTGAAGTATATGAATTTCTACGATAATTTTAAATTTAATGTATAAAATATTAATTAAGTTTATAATTAAATATTTAATAAGTATTTTACTAACATATTTATAAATATTTTGGATCCTATCATCCCTATTTGTTATACTAAGCTTCTCATCTATTATACGTTGTTAAATCATAGAGAGAGAAGGGTAATGGAGTATATATGTAATTTATATATGTCGTATTTGTCCTTTATTTCGTTATCTTTCATCTCAAATATTTCTCTCACTAATGAGTGTTTACCCAGAAAAAATTAGTCTAATTTGGTTGATATAGTGAAAACCATGTAATTTAAAGAATATATAATTTATTCTTTGTTTTTGTAATTTGAATATTTGTAATAGCCTATTGTCTCTTTTTACAGTAAGAATTTGACTCATGACTAGTAAAGAAAGAGAGACATTAAATTATTAAGTATTGGCTAAAAGTTTTGACACCCTGTGGTTAGTAGCAAAGGTTAGTGACTATAATTTTTCTCATAGTATTTTATTACTATTATTATTTTTACAGCTAACATTTTCATTACAACTAGCTTAGCATTAATCATAAATCTCTAAAACTACATAAAACAACATAGTAATCTAACAAGGATAGAAGTTATGCTCCTCAACTTCAAGCCTGTATGCAATTTTAGCTCTGTTGCATGCCTGATGATGGATTTCTGGAATGATCGTCTTGACAATTACTTTTCATGTGCCTGGATTTTTAGCAAACTCAGACCACCTCTACTGCATTGTCCTTTGCATGCTCCAGCAAATGCATCTTGAGTCATGAACTGGAGAGCATTATCTACCAGTAGATCAAACCCCAATACTCACGCTAATTATTTCCTCCTGCAACATAATAGGACCTTTGTTTGCTGATTTACTCATCACTTTTTGCCAACCTTCTTCTACATTGTTTGCGGGCGGCTCACTAGAAATTTCATCTATTTCTTCTTTGTCTTTTTTTGGTTCAGATTATCGTTAATGTCTGATGCTTTAGTCTGCCAGATCTTTGTGACCTTTGGATTGGTTTTCAACAGTTGTGGTGGAGAGCCATTACTCTGTGTAGGCAGTGGCTTCCAATCATACCTTACTTTCTGCTCAAAAACATCACCATGAAGGTCCATTACTTTGATCACAGTAGGCAGTGGCACATAAGCATCCATTTCAATAAGGACCCGGGCATTGAAGATCCGCTCTAGTTTAGATGTACAATCATCTGTACAAATGGGATCGCCCAACCCGCTAGCTATCCTACTAATTAAGTGATCTTAGGTGGATTTACCACTTAAGTGTAGTTATTCGGCCTTAATTAATTAGCTTAGTTCTGAGGATTCCTATTGAGCTTAATGATGTAATCTTGGTATAAATGAGCATCTAAGTGTTTAGTTATGTATTTGTAATGTTTAAAGTGCGTTCATAATGATTTTGGAGTAAAAACATTAAGTTAAAGTTCAAACGCGACAACCGGTACTCTTAGCTTGAGCTATGTTCCTTTCTAGTTCATCGTGTTGGGTTCTATGTAGTTTTGAGCTCTTATTGGTAGTGCTTATTGTTATAGGATGCTTGGTGAGTTGATCAAGATAATGAATGGATGATATACATGCTAGAAAACATAGTCACCACACGGCATGGATGTGAAGGACAAACGCATGGGACAAGGCAAGATGAAATTAAATCTGAAAATTTTGAACACATTGGCGTGCCACGCTGCTAAGATGGCGCGATAAGGGCGTGCCACACCCTTGGTTGCAACTCAAATGGCACAAATTAGTGTGCCTCCGCGATAGCAACATGCCACGGATCCTAGGCTACGCGATAAGGGCATGGCACAGTGCTATTTTAAAAATGGGCAGCCTTGGCCTATTATAAATAGGACACTTAAATATTATTCTACACACCTTGTACGACCTTAGGACTTGGAGATACGATTGAGGAGGCTGCAAATAGGGTTTTTATTCCTTTACTTTAGTTTGTTTATGGATTTTAACATGGGTTAATCTATTGTGATTGATTACGTGTATGCCCATGAGCAGCTAAACACCCTTTTTCGGGGTTAAGGCTATGAACATGATTACTCTTGTTATGAATTGACTTGGTTTTTGTTATTTATCATTATTGGTTGTTTATTTATCCTTGTTATCACTATTTTAAAGATTCGCGACCCTTAGAATACATGCTTAATTCTATCATGAGCCTGGAAGGAGGAATGATAGGATAGAACGTGGGATAGATAGAATAAGATCATAATTTCAATTGAATGGTGTTGTGATTTGCATTTGAGATAGGGATATACCTAAGCGCCTTATTTGGTTCAATTACGGGATAGAATATGAAGACATTTAACTTAGTTCTCTCATCCCCGTCCAACGATGGAATTCATGTGGGGCTTAGTTAGATAATTGACTAGAGGTTCGGAAGGTCATAGTCATAATATCGACTCCGTGGACCAGCAACCAAGATAAGTAACTTAACCAACGAAGTTATATAGCTTAGTATGATTGTTCGTAGTGCTTAACCCTGGGTTTCTCCCTATTACTGTCCAAGAACTTTACTTCACCGCATTGTTTAAGTTTACTTATATTCTTAACTCTCAAATACTTTTGTGGTACCTTTGCACTTATTTAATCTTTGAAGTGAGACTAGATTAAGATAGTTGTTTAACACTAGTCCATGTGAGATTAATACTTGGCTTTTATAAGGCCACTTGCGTGTGCGCTTGGGCACAACGCTAAGCGATTTTGGTCCCCAACAGTTGAGGGGCAAATTGGGTAGCTTCACCTATAGGGGAATCACCTTCACTTCTTCATCGTTGAAATTGAACTTAGAGAACCAAGTTTAATAATAGTCGGCTTACTATTTGATGAAGTGAGGACCATTCATGAGCACACAGTCTCTTTAATTATTAGTGTTATGATAAATTTATATTTTTAACTTTTGACATACAACACAATCCAAATATAACATGTTTCTCACTTCTTACATAAAGAGTAAAATCTACTTTTTGTTATGACTATCCAAATATGAAAGAATGGACCCTTTTAAGCCTCTCAATAAAATTCAAAGTTTGACTAAATCATTTTCAATAAAGTTGTTCCCTTAACTAATTAAAGACTCATCAATCTCATCTCCAAACTCATGTGCTACACATGGTTGACACTTGACCCATAAATGCAAGAAGACACGTCAAAATTAGGCCAATCAAGTACTAGATTATGACATTCGTACACTTCTACTTATTTATTATACTAAAATAGATATTTATTTTTATTTATCTAATTTAAAAAATTTAAAAATAATTTATCATTTTATATCACTTACCCTTATTATTAAGTGTTAGTTACTTTCCAAACATTTGTATTAGGTAAGACTTGATCTGAATCTAGTTCAAATTCAAGTTGATTTAGTATGACGATCGTGAAAGTCGATAAATGAGTCAGTATTTTGGTTCTTCCATATTAAAATATCAAAGGGAGATGTTACATTCTTGTAGATGTTTGAGGAGACTTAGTAAATTAGTGCTGATATAGTAAAATTATCTATTTGTCAATTATTTTTTATAGAGTATGTCATATCGAATGTGGACAATTAAACTTGGACGGAGGGAATAGTTAGGACTTAGGAGTAGGGCAGTTCGGTGCTCTAAAAGTTCCCGCTATGCACGGAACTCAAGAAATTAAGAGCTGAATCACAACAGTTTATTATTCATAATCTTACCCTATTTTTCTACGAGATGTACTTCCACGACATGAAAGCATAACTACCTTTAAAACCAATAAATTGAACTACACTCTGCGAAACAAAATATCCACCTTTCAACAACCTCATTTACCTGTCATTCAATTATGACATTCTTTAAACCTTTATATATTCCAATCTTAATCCCAGAATCATCTTCCCTTTATCCTTAATAATCTAAAACCAAAGCTACTGAATTCTAAATTAATAATTTGTAAATATTCAAAAAGAATTCTTAAGACAGATACTAAACTTGAACCAAAGCTATTGAGGTCGACCGTACCTACCTTATGTATTCTAGTGTCCAAATATGTGAATCAGAGTGAAATAAAATCCAAAAATTAGGATTAAACTTGTAATTGCTCTAAGTTCACTTTTCAATCCTAATAGAGAGAATTTTCACGACCTAAATCCATGGTACGTATTGTTCTCTTTGAATCAATAAATCTTACGAATTTGTACCACTGACTATGCTATGATCACGTCGAAAAACACGCATATCATGTAAATTTATATTATACCGTATAAACTCTATACTTTTTCATATTACATTCGTTCTTCAGAAACCTGTTAGACTAAAGGCTTTCCCATCCTTATATTCGATTAGATCGAATCGATCCACCCTCTATCATGAGCGTCACAATGACAAAGGTAGACACTTCCCATTTGCTAGTCTAGTACTCTAGTCTTCTTACATTCCATACCAAAAAGGTAAAAGCACCTGGTGACTTTCTTTAACTGTCACATCTTTGATCCAAATTTCGGAATAAATGAATTGTTGGAGTATTTATTGGTGTTTCAAAATAAGTGAATCGTTGAATTTTTTTTTCAAAATTATCCTTATGATTTGACAAGCAAAAGAGACTGCAGTTTTTTTCTTTTTTTTGGGTAAAAGAGATTTCAAGGGTAAAAATAGAAATTTATGTTAAATTTATATCTTTGATGTTTTTTTCTTAATCTGTGTGTCAAAATTCAACAATTCATTTATTTCGAAATTGAGGGAGTATAATTTTTCCCTAATAAAACAAGAAAATTTTCATGATAGTACAAGAAAGGACGTGTCCTAAAATTTTTCTGGCACAGATTCAATACTTAATAAGCTTCCATTCATAGGATTCACAAAAAGAAGATATTTACAACAACAAAAAGATCATTGCACTAGCTAGTACGAGGTACAACAAAGATATTTCAAGAACTACAACAAAGCCAATTGTACTAGAGCAAAAAGGACAAAGGGTCATCATCAGTTTTTTGAGGCTCAAACAAGTCAAGATAAAAAAAAAGGTAATGAACAAGTTAGAGCAAAAAAAAGATTATTGAAGTCTTCTCGATTTGCGCGTGTGATCATCCTTTGCATAGAATCGTCATATAAAATTGAAACGATACAGAGAAGATCGTTAGTGTCTTTCTACCAAAGAGTTCTTGATCTCTTGAAAGAAGTGGAAGATGGATTGATTTGTGGGACAGCAAATGAATTGTCATCCATCCACTTTCTGCTGGACTTGATGTTAGTAACTTCTCTTGATTCTTTTAGACCAATTTGTCCACCAAAGTTCAAATTTGAAGGAGGAAAATATTGGGTCTGAGTCTCTTGCTTTGACTGTGGAGGAGGAGGAACTTGAGGGACCCAAATACCAACATTTTGTGGTGGAAAAGAACTCAATTGACTATCAAGATCAGTGTCCCAAAATGACAACAAATCTCCATCATCAATATTCTGCCAATGACCATAAAATAACAGATCAGAACATTTGCATTATAAATGTGTTTTCTCTAAAAGCTTAACGTTTATCGATAAGAGGGTTATACACTACAACAAGGTAAGTTCCTTAATGCTTGGCCATGAAAAAGAATCAAGGATCGTACGTGCGGGGATATGTTAAAAATATAATTAAGTGCATAAAGGTGTGGTCTCTCCGGCAGCTTAAACTTTTAGACAAAAAGGTCATACATACATTACAACACGGTATCATAACAAACATAGATCCTGAGTTCGAGTCTCACCACTATTCATTATTTAAAAAAAAAAAAATTCACGTGCTTGACCCATAAAAAGGAATAAGCCCACACATGAGAGGATGCGACGGTCACACACCCCAACACACACAGTTGACAAAATTGCAGAGAAAGGACTTTTAAGTCCAGGAACATGTACACAAACCTTTGAGAAACCATTAGGAGTAGAACAATCAAGAAAATCTTCAACATGCCAACCAGGCAACATCTCCAAATACTCTGATATACTACTTGTTAAGCCATTTCCCCCTGCATTCACCAAATGCCCACTATTACATCCACCAACTCTCTCTTTAACAACCTTCACTGATTCCACAGCTGCTGCTGCTGCTGCTGCCTTAGTGTTAGTCATTGTGGAGGACACAGAAGCAGAAACAGGCTTACTAATGGGGTCCTGAGACTTCAAATTTGAAACAGACAAATTCGCGGAGGAAATTTCTGATTGTGATTGTGATGGAGAAGTGTAGACAGTTGAGTTTGGTGAAAGTTTTATACCAGTAAGAAGGTATCTGTTGTGCTTCTGAGTGTGTTCATTTGCTTTGTGTATTGGAAGATCACACTCTCTACACATAATAGCTCTATCTTGTTGACAAAACAAGAAAGCCCTCCTTTCCTATGAATCAAAAATAAGGCAAAACCATCATCATCAAGAAGGTAAAATCAAACTTGTATAGCGACGAACGAGCAACACATACATTTTATGTGGCATCTTAGAGGAATTCTCTTGTTTACGAGAATATTCTTTTCTATTATAGTATACCAAATTTGTCACCATCTAAAATTGAAAGACTTTGTGATCGACAGTGACAGAATCAAAAATTTATATAACGGTATTCAAAACAATCATATGATTTTACAATTGGGATATTATTTATAAACTAGAGTAATTGTTCAACAGTTTGGACATAAGTAAAAAGAAATAGATTTTTTACCCTATTTATGAGTATAGTGAGGTCAATAGAGGCATTATTGATAATTATTGAACTTCTTTGGTAAAAAAAAAAAGAAAAGAAAAAGAAAGAGGGACTTTAAGATGAAATTCACAAAAGACCATGTGATTACTTTCTATTCGTCTAAGCCTTGACAGATAGTATCATTAAATAGTCAATACTAGGAGGAAACTATTAAACAATTTAGGTGGTTAAAAACTGATTCGAACTGTACTGTTGTCACAATCAGGAAAAAAAAAAAAATAAAAAAAAATTCAAGATCAAGCTTTGTCAGTAGGTGTGAAAAAGCTAACTCGCACAATACCTTTATCCTAATAAGAAAAAACAAAAAACAAGAAAGTTCAAAATCAAGCGTTTGAGATTGAATTATACCTGACAGATGTCACACATAGGAGCTTGTTTAGGAGAAGGTTGAAGAAGAGAAAAACGTTGATGTTTGCTAGCAAGTTTGTTAACATGGTGAACACGATGATCACAATCATCACAAAGAGCAGCCTCGTCCGCTGTACAAAATACAGATGCTTCATTTTTGTTACACACATCACACTGTATCTTCATTTGAATTAGATTTTTTCTTCTTTTTTTGTTGGTTATGGATCAAAGATTCTTGCTACTTTGTAAGTGAAAGAAATGAACAATGGAAGGTATAGAAATGAGGGAGAGTTTTTAAGTAAGGAAGATGGAGGAGAGAGAAGGAAGATAGGGGGGTTATTTTATTGTACTAGTACTAGTACGATAATTAGAAGTCATGCATCTTTGGAAAAAAAAAAAAGGAATGTGTATATCGTTTGAAGCGGAGTCCAGATTAAAAATTTATGATTGCTTATCATCCATTAATTGCCAATAACTTAGTAATGCTACTCTCTTCGTTTCATAATAAGTAAATTATTGGAGTATTTTTTTATGTTTCAAAATAAGTGAAGGGTTCATAATTCAAGGCAGATGTTGGAATTTTTTTTTCTAAATTTAGCCTCCATTAAATGTGTATTGGAAGTGATAGTGTCTTTTCTTTTTGAACATGGTAAAAATAAAAAAACATGATAAATTTATGTCTTTATTTTTTTTTTTCTTAATGTGTGTGTCAAAGTCAAACAATTAACTTATTGTAAAACGGAGGAAGTATTTCACAATTTTTTTTATTTTAATTAATATGTGGTGTGGTCGGCAATGGCGGAACCAAGATTTTTATTGAGGGAGTTCAGAAGTATATATATGAACTAATCGAAGGGGTTTAACATCTATTATATATACAGAAAAATATTTTTAGCTATGAAATAATAATATAAAAATAATATTATTTTTCGTTATGAATCTCCTGGAGCAAAGGTAATTCCGCCATTGATCGTCACATGATTAAGATTACTCTATTTTCAATGAGAGACTTGAGAAAATTAGGTGAGGGGTGACAAAAAAATCTCTAAATTAAAAATGATGATAACTTTGACCAGCTAAGGTCAAAGGTTCATTTAAATTATAATTAAGTTAATTGGGGTGTAAAGTGTAATTTTTTTTATTTTTAATTTTTTAAAAAGTCCTCCAACTTTAAATTTCAAATTTTACAATTTTCCCTTTTTCTTATCTTTCAATCTTTCTTCTTTTATTTTTCTTTCTCTCTCTAAATTTCTTTCTCCCCATCTTCTTCCTTATTTTTTCCCTCTCTCTAGATTTTCCTTTTCTTCCATCTTCTCTTCTTTTTTTTCTTTCTCTTTTCATTTCGTTCTTCTTTCTTTTTTAATTTTCATGGACTATTTTAAAAAAAAAAATGAAAAGTTTGAAAAGAAAATTTTGATTTCTTTTACAAATGAATGAAGAAATAATACATCAAATTCAGCAATTACGAGAGTTTCTTCAGCAACTACGAGAGTGTTACAACAATTATCAAAATTGTTGCAGCAACTATCAAAATTGCTGCAGTAACTTCGGTTGTTCTGCAGCAACTATCGAAATTGATGCAGCAACTTCAACTGTTGCTGCAGCAACTTCGATACTTACTTAATTTCTGGAAAAAAATCTGGTTGGAGGAGGAGCCCACGAAAAGGTGATATTTATGGTAAAAATGAAGGTGATGGTGTTGATGGTGGCGCCGAATGAGAAAATGGCATTTGTTGTGGTGTTGATAGCGATGGTGGTGGAGGAGAGAAAAGAAAAATAGGTGATAGTTATGTAAAAGAAGGAAATAATGGTGAATCTGAAAGAGATGATAATGGTAGTGATAATAATAGTGGAGAAAGAGGAGGTGGCGGCGGCGGCAACAAAAAGGGTGTGGAGGGAGGAGGAGTGGTGGTGATGGTGTAGGGATTTTTGTGTAAATAATAAAATTTGAGGGTTTTAAAATTAATATCATTAACACTAATCTTAAAATTGTCACCTCTACTCAATATTTAAAACTTGTGTCACTCTCTTTTAGTTTTGAAACTTTTTTATCACCCTTAATTAATTTGCCGAGAAACTTTATGTGTGAGTTTTTGAGACTAGAAAAAATCATGTTAGAAATGTCTTTTCCAAAAATAAATCATGCGATGCTTGAATTTGAATTATTTGGACTCCAAAAATATCACCAAATATAAGATTACCTCTTTTTGTCCCAGCAAATAAGTTTAGTTTGCAGGCTAGGGTCAAAGCACTTAATTTCGACCATGACTTTGGATATAGATTTTTCCTGATATTTTAAAATAAAATTATATATTTAAAAATTATCACAAGCCAACAAAACTAATAATTAATAATTTAAAATAATTTAAAATAATTTAAAATGAGTTTAACAAAATTATAACAAAAGAAAACTACTTGACTCTTCCAATAATAATTTCTGTACATAAAATAGTACGGAATAAATATATACATACATATTAATCTAAAAGCTACTATAGACGATTGCGAAAAGGATTAGGTCCTTTTTTAAAAATAAAAAGTCACTATGCAATGCATTTCTATTTTTATTATTTGGGAAGGAACTCCAGATAACATGAAGAATATTCCAGTTGATATTTATAGAAAAGCTATAGTATAGTACTATATTTGTATAACTAAGCTATAGTATAGTACTATAAATCAATCTTTTCAATACTGATATTAGTATTTTTTTTTTTATTTTTTTTTGGGTGATATTAGAGTTGAAGGGATATGTTAAGGTTTCTTGAGAAAATTGAAGAATAGGTGTCTTTTAAGTCTTGAATGAAAGATTGGTGACATTGACCAACAGATAGGGTCAAACATTATTAGAAAACTTGATCAAGTTAATTGTGGACTTGATTAATTTTTTTTAAAAATTTTCTAATCTTTTCAAAAATACAAATCAACCCAACCCACACCCTCTTCAATCCAAATCAACCGCTATCTCCTCTCTCTCAACAGCTTCTCTCAACTCTCTCCCAACCAACAGTTCTGCAAAATTTCTCCCTTCAACCCCCGACGAAAAATAGTTGGGCTTCAAGTTTCCCTCTTCAATTCAATCAACCTGTCTCTCACCCCTCTCTCGACAGCTTCTCTCAACTCTCTCCCAACCAACTGTTCTGCAAATTTCTTATTTCAATCCTCGACGACTTTAACATCCGACTACAAATAGTCGGGATTCCAGTTTCTTTTCAACTTCAATCGACGTGGCAGCCTTGCTCTCCGGCCACAACAACTTCGAATTCTTCATCGGTTCTTTTCTTCTTTCACAGGTAAAAATTTATGGCCTTTTAAATTTTGAAGAAAACGAGGAACTTGAGCCAACTTCTCTTATAGTATTGGTTAACAATTTCAATATTTGTTGCACTAATTTGAAATGCGGTCTGAATAAAACCCTAATTTCTGGTATTTCTTCTCTCCTCTTCTCTTTTCGAAGTGAATTATGATATTTTGTTGTTTGTTGCATTTTTTTGAAGTTTGATTTTTATTGTTTGTGTTTATAAAAAAAAAGGACAATTTGGTTTGATTTGTTCTGTTCTTGTTTTTGATAAAAATGATGAAATTGTTGTTTTTTGTTTAACAAAATCGTGCTACTGTTTCCTCCGACAGATTACCCATCTGGTGCAACATATTAACCATCTGATGCAATAGATTTATCATATGATGCAACAGATTCATCATATGATGCAACAGATCAACCATCTGAAGCAATAGATTTATCATATGATGCAACAGATTCATCATATGATGCACCAGAGGAACCATCAGATTACAATTCTGATGCAACAGATTAATAATCTGATGCAACAACTTTACCATATGTTGCAATAGATTAAGCTTCAGATAAAAAAATCTGATGCAACTAATTAACCATTTGGTGCAATGGAAGAACCATCAGATTAATGATCTGATGCAACAGATGAACCTCCTGTTGGATAAAATCCTACCAACTTTTCCTACAGGAAAAGTCCAAGACTTGATTTTTCTAACTGATCATTCATCTGTCGCGATAGACGACCTTATGTTGGAAGAAATCTAAACAATATTGACCGTTGATAACTGTTCCAACAGATCACTCATGTGTTGCAACAGATGTGTGATCTGTTGCACAGACCATTCATCTTTCTCAACAGATGAGTGATATGTTTTGTATTGTCGCAATAGATTACTCAGTCGTTGCTACAGATTATTTAACTGTTCCAACAGATCACTCATATGTTGCAACAGATGATGTCACAACAGTTGTGTGATCTGTTGAACAGACCATTCATCTATCTTAACAGATGAGTGGTATATTTTGTATTGTTGCAACAGATTACTCATCCGCTGTAACAGTTTGGTTATATGCTGCAACAGATATACTACCTGGTGCAACAGATCGATGATCTGTTGCAACTGTTATTTTACTATTTTGCTTGTTTGATTTACTGTTATCCCTTTTTAATGATGCATTAATCAACAATAATATATTATTTTATGTTCCTGTTAATTTTAGATAATATGGTTCCCAAAAGAACAGAAATCGAATCAAGTCCAAGTAAAGGAATAAGTGAAGCAGCTAGGCTACATCCACCACTCTATGAGCTTGCTTTACAAGCGTTATCTCAATCGGGAGTAGAATATGATGAACACGGGAAGGAGGAATGTTTCAAAAGAGATGATGCAGATGCTAATAGCCCTTCCACCGAAGAGCTAGTCAAAGCCTTCAGCATTGATCGTTATCCCGTGAGAATGCATTGCGATGGTGCCGCAGATTTAGCAGGTGATTTCGTGGTTAAGTCAGCCATGGGAAAATCTTTTGATGCCTTCAGAAAAATCCTTCGAGAGCAAAAATTAGATGCTTATTTTAGGGACAACTTCTTTGGAAAATATCTTGATTTATCGGAGGACAACAATGCTCGTTTCTAAATGAAAATGGTATATGAACTTCTCAAACGTAGGTTTATGTATGAAAACAAAGATAAGATGAATGAGGTGTGGATAAATTATTGTGGCATGCCTGTTTGTTTTGGTTGGAAGGAGTTTGTCATAGTTACTGGACTAAAATGTTATCCTCCTTCTCAAGTTATACCTATTCTAACCCAAAAAAAGCACCCCGCACACCCAAAAAAGGCAAAGGCAAGTTGTGTGATCGTGATGACCTGGTGTCCATTATTGGTCCAAGCTTTAAAAACAAAAATTTGATAGAAGCGTTAAAAGGTAAAGGACTTTCAAAGAAGCACAAGCAGTCATTGTGCTTGGTTTAGTTTGTACATAATATTCTTTGGGCGAGAGACGTTAACAACAACATAAGCCTTAGTTTAATAAAGCTCTCCGAGGATCTTGAGGCGTTTAACAGCTATCCATGGGGGTATGAAAGCTTCAAAATGACTGTCAAATATTTTTTGACTCCGTTAGCGCCAAAGACAGTCAACTTATATGACTTCCCATGGGCTTTCATGGTAAATGTCTCTTTCTTCTATTATGATATCATTCATTTTTTTCACTCAATAATGGTTTTGATTTATTGGCGTTATTTTATAGGCTTGGGCGTTTGAAGCCATTCCTTATTTGAGACAACAAGTGAACTACCAGGAAGGAGTTTTCTGTCCAAGAATCTTGAGATGGTTGTCGGCCAAAACTCATAAAAATGCAAAAATTCTTGATCTCTTCAACCCCCGAAGGATGCAGTAAGTATAATTATAATTAATTTTTTCTTTTAATTAATATTTTTTTTTGAATGATCTAATCATCATTCTAATAAATGTAATGATTTATGTTAGAATGTGCATCCGTCGCTAGTTTCGACCAATCGAGAGTTGAAGATGTCATTTTTTCTTACTTTACGATTTGAGAAAACTTTATCGGATCATAAGGTCATCGACAGAATAAAAATGGAATTGTTTGGAGCAACATCCATTACAAGAAAAATAATTTTGGAGGGTGGGCTTGTTGTTGTTGATGAAGCTGTTGGTGGTGGTAGTGGTGATACTGTTGGTGCTAATGATGCTCCTCTTACAGTATTTAAAGCAAACCATCATGAGTATGATCATACTGGTTATACAGATTTTGCCTCTCCCAGCGAATGTTCTGCATGCATATGTCAAGACTGCAGGGCGAAACATGATGTAGTGATTAATGCTATTAATACATTAACTGCTTCTGTAAAGGAATTGACATCTAAGAGGGTTCTCATTCCATCAAAGAGGATTTTATTTTCATCCGCTCCATTAGAGATTAGGGATAAGAGAAGAAGGAGAGTGATTTCCAGGGCATTATCAGGCATCCAAAAAAGCGAAATTGCAACTCCTCTGTCTGTGTGTTGCACTGAGCAACGTACAATGTCCAAAGAAGAGCAGCACGAGCTGAAGAAGTTGAATATATTATGTCTTCCAACTAACAAAACAAACAGACATATATTTGTTTCAACAGATGACACATCTGCTGAAAATTATCAAACAGATATATACATCTGTTGCAACAGGTGACTAACCTGTTGCACCAGATACTTTATCTGGTGCAACATATGTCTCATCTGTTTTAGCAAATCAAACAACTCTTCGTACAACTTTTATTTGTACCAACAGACGACCTAGCTGCTGCAACAGATGATTCATATGTTGCAACAGATGGTTCATCCGTAGGAAATTATCACACAGGGTCTTCCTCATGTAGAAATTTATCCCAACAGTTGATTCATTGTTGCAACAAAAATATAATATGTTTGGGACAATTTAAAATGGGAGGAAGACCTGTTTGATTTGCTAGAAGAGATGAGTTATCCTTTTCCATTTTTATTGTATCTCTGTGATTAGCATTAACCAATTCTGGATATCCAGGTGGATGTAGAAGAAGCTACTGCTGAACAACATTGACAATATGCTACTCTTTTTATGGAAATACGGAGAACAAAAAGCGCAGAAATCGTACGCAAGTGACAATGAAGATCCACGACGAGCAAAGCCGAATTTCATAGCACCGGATGAAGAACAACTTGTCCATACTGAGTAGATCTTTATAGTTTGAGCCTGTCAAAGAAATCTTTGGCAGTATACTTAAATTATTGTTGATGTATTTGTTGAGATCTGTACCCATAACAATTTTTTTACATTTCATTTATTCGTTGACTTATTTCAGCTAATTTATGAAGGCTTCGATTCATTTTATTTTGTCTATGAATTTTATTTATTCCTTAGATTTGAACTTATTAATTCAAAAGGAATACTAGATTCAAATATTGCAACAGATAATGTATCTGTTGCAACAGACGACACATCTATTGGAAAATTCAAACAGATTTAGACATATGTTGCAACAGTTAGGTGATCTATTGAAATTTATCAAACAGGTGTTCCCACCGTTGCAACAAATGGACTTTAGATAAAAATATCTAGATAATGCAATAGATGACACATCTATTGGGAAAAAAAACAGATTTAGACATATGTTGCAACAGATGGACTTTATCTGTTGCAACAGACGACACATCTATTGGAATAATCGAACAGATTTATACATATGTTGCAACAGGTAGGTTATCTATTGGAATTTATCAAACAGGTCTTCCCACTGTTGCAACAGATGGACTTTAGATAAAAACATCGAGATAATGCAACAGATGACCAACCTATTTGAACAGATAAACTATATGTCAAAACAGGTAGGATAACTGTTACAATGGATGGAGAATCTGTTGCATTATAAAAATTCAACTTTCGTTGGACATAAAAAAATTTTACTACGTGTAAAAAGGTTAAAGTGAATTAAAATAAAAAAGGCACAACCCATCGACGGTGTTCAGTTCAAACACCTAAAATAAAATAGGCATCAAGTAGACATGTTCATTTTAAACACATAAAATAAAATAGGCATCAAATGTGTTAGTGTCAGTCCTGGCACATTTCGCTGACTTGCCGTCACTTGGCCCCCAACGGTCATTTTTTTCCTCCATTGTCTTATATATTCATCTTCCTCCTAAAATTTAACCCTAAATTCCCAAATCTTCTTTTTTATCGTCATCTTCTTTTATCTATTCAAATTCTTCAAATTATTACTTTTATTTTTTCCAACTGACCTTGACAATGTCGAGCGCATCTTTCACTGTTTTTTATGATAAAGATTTTTGATATTGTAAGTGCGGTCATGAAGCTCTGTTAAAGACTTTTTGGACTCAACAAAATCTGGGTCGTAGGTTTTTTACTTGTAAGATTTCAAAGATAATATTTTTTTTATTTAATTAATTGATTAATTATTGACTTGTAATTATTTTGTAATTATGTTCTTTTTTTATAGAAATTAGGTGGATGCGATTACTTGGATTGGTATGAAGAACGACAACCTTCACAAGAAAATCGTGTAATCTGGGGTTTGTTGAACAAAGTCAAGGCTTATGAAGAGAAACAAAATCAAGCAAGGAGATACTACATTATTGTCGTTATTGCTACTAGTTTGGTGTTGTTGGGCACATGGATATTGAAGCCTAATTGCTGAAATTTTCATGGTGGTATGTGTATTTGCTACTGGTTTGTTGTCGAAGAGCACATGGATATTCAAGCGTAAATGTTGAAAAATATAAAAAAGATTTAGGCATATGTTATAAAATTTAGGTCATCTGTAGAAATTATCAAACAGGTCTTCCCACCGTTGCAACAGATTAGACTTAGATTATTAGATTATTCATAGAAATAACATCGGCATAATGCAAAAGATGACCAACCTATTGCAACAGATAAACTATCTGCCAGAACTAATTAAAGATATTTTACAACAGATTGACAATCTAATCTATTGCATTATAAAAAACTCAACTTTCATCAGAAAAAAATTATTGCCACTACATGTACATGTAATAAAGTGAAGGGTGACTTGAAATTAAAAAATTCTATTTCACAGGCTCTTCTATATACACAGGCTTCAAGCGTCCAGTTAGTACCCCATAAGCCCAGACCTCTCGCAGGTTTACCACAACGTTTTCTCACATAAAAGTCATTGGCTCGGCCATTTCTGTGCCGGTCAGCAAACATTCGATATGTGCAAGAGCGTGCGAGCCGCTCGCTTTAGCGGCATCATCTTTTGGAAGGATCATTCCCCTGTTTCGACCTTCAAAATCCCATGATTTCTTCATCAACACTTCCTTTGGAAAATGATTCATCAGTTTACTCTCCTTCAACAAGATGGGCAACAATACCATCAGTGGCTCCACGAGGAGAAAAAGATTGAAATCGTCGACGAGTGGTACGTTGGAGTCATAAACATTGATCTTTCCCTCCTCGAGTAGTATCTCAACATCTCGATAATGCATGCCGTTCACGCTAACGACTGCAAGAATCCTTTTTGCCTCAGTCCAGCTCTTGCCGTGTGGATTTGGCCCATCCCCCCTAACATATCTTAACGTTTCTTCTTCATCCAAGACCAACGTAGGAACTAGGAAATCAAGTCCCACACCAAGGGCTGACGCCTCTTCATTGAGTTGATTGTACCTATCCTTGAGATTCTTGCAGAAGTCGAGGTCCATTATCTTATCTGCAGTGTCATAAGATTCTCGGTACGTTAATTGTCTTTTTCTCATGAGGCAGAGAATTATGTCAACATGCTGTGAGATAAGAAGTCAATTTTTAAATAGGTTAGTAATTGTAAAGATGCAACGGATGGTTCATCTGTTGCATAGGGTTCTCTGAATCAATAATCCAACGCAACTTATGCAATAAATGGATAATAAGTTGCAACAGAACCACAACCAGTTGCACCAGTATACCCAGCTGTTGCAACAGATGTGAAATCTGTTGTGTAGCTTCTTCTTCATGGGGTAGATTAGAAGGGAAAGGTTAGGAAAAGTAAACTTGCCTTTTTCTCGTACGGCATACGCATATCAGTCATAGTCTGGAAGTCTTGGGGGGGAAAGGGAGGCCTGGGGGTAATCTGGTGCGCCTGACTTAGCATTCTTGGCCTGTCGCAGATCCCTCTTCTCTTCAGTGCTAAGTTCCGCGTATATGTCCACCTTCTTTACTGGCCCCGGAACTTCAACAAATTTTGGAGAGGGAGGAATTGCAATTTCTTTTGATTTCCGAGTGGAGAGTACGTCTTTAATTACTCTTTTATTTCTCTTAACCAACGCTGTAAGAGTGTGTGGCTCCCTCACCTTCTTGGATGGTATGACACACCTCTTGGATTTGAATTCCTTGATAACTTTAGAAATAGCCTCTACTTTTTCAAAGAGTTTATCCTGTCTGTCCTTGCACTCATCGCATTTGCAACGAGAACACGAGGGTGAAGAAGGGTGAGAGGGACCTGTGTAAGGGCGAAAAGGGGTGTTTTCAAACATATTTATTCTTTCTTGAGAATCAATATGCTCATCATCATGAGTGGTAGCAGCATCAGCATGCCTGCCACCAACACCAACAACTCCACCAGAAGAAGCACCCGGATCTGCCTTAGTAAATGGTTGGTCATAAAGAGCCTCAACATTAGGCTGACCTTGCCTAACTGCTCTTCTTATGGCTGCTGCTCTAGCCAATTCCTTCTTTATTAACTCCATCATTGGGTTTGCAATAGTATCAACATAACCTATAATAATATAAGAAGTCATCACCGACTCCTCCTTAGTAAGCACGATCCATGGATGCACAACCTATAAAAAAGACAAAAAAGACAGATACATTTAAATCATATAATATAATAATTTTCACAGTCGGGCTACATTTAAAAAAAAAGACCCATCTGTTTCACAGTTTGCAGTATATGGTTAAAATTTGTTTGAGTCTGGTTCAGAGAAACAGAGCAACATATGGATAATCAGATGCAAAATATCAATCATCTGTTGCAACAGCTGCACAAGATGGGTAATCTGTTATGCAACAGATGATCTGTACGTCGCAATAGATGAACGATATGTTATCAGATTAAATATCTGTTGCATAATTTACAGTAGATGGTTAATCTGTTAGGAGTCGGGTTCAGAGAACCAAAGCCACATATGGGTAATCTGATGCAAGATATACCCCATCTCAACAGATATCCCATCTGGTGCATCAGATATAACATCTCATGCACCAGATATAACATCTGTTCAATATCTTTCTTATCTTTGAGTAGAATTATTATACTTAAAGAAGACGTACTGCATCATCCGGAGGGTTAAAGAGACCAGCCTCCTTAATATTAGTGTTGCTCTTTGCAGCCAACCACCTAAACATCCTTGGATGAGAAACTTCATCCGGATAATCCATTAACTACTTTCGGAGGGGAGGAATGACTTCAAATGCCCAAGTCTAAAAAGTGTAAACAGGAAGCAAGCAAAAAAAATCATAATAACTATATTCAATATAAATTAATGGATGAGTAAAATTAGTGATTAATTTTACCATGAAAGCCCAAGGAAAGCCGTATAATGTGGTCGTCCCTGAGGATAGCTTTGTCAGTAAATATTGGACAGTCAAGTAGAAGTTGTCATATCCCCAGGAATAATTGTTGAATTTATCAAAATTCTCAGCACGCGCCAACAAATCATCTTCTATGACCTTGTTAACGTCTCTTGCCAATATAACTGAATGGGCAAACCAAACTAAGCACAATTTCTCCTTGTACTGCTCTGGTATGGTTTTATCCAGAGATCTGACAACAAATTCGATGCTTTGTAGCCACGTCGAGCAATGTCAAACAACCCATTTATTTTTTCCTTGCATTTTCTTGCCTTGGATTTTTTGCGGGGTGGTGGTCCTTCTGGACGATGGCATCTCAGGCTCGTCACTATGGCAAACTCTTGCAAGCCAAAACAAAGGCATGCCACAGTAGTTGATCCAGATTTCATCCATCTTCTTTTTGCCCCCCTCCTCTGGATCTTTATAATCCCCCATGTACTTGATCCTATGCTTGAGAAGACCATATATCATCGTTATAGGGAAACGGATACGGGCAGAGGGGTCCTCAGGCAACTCAAGAAAGCGTCCAAAGCATCTCTTCTTAAAAATTTCGCCTATGTTTTCATTCTTCATAATTTTCATAAAATGTTCAAAAATTTTCCCCATCTGACATTTAAGTACAATTTGACCAGTTAGTTATTTTCCTTCTAGGTTATTTATCGGCATCGCAACTTCAAACCTGTCAATACTAAAAGTTTTGACAGGATCATGCTGGGATGTCGATATTAACTCATGCCCCGTCGGTGATCCATTATCATCATGTTGATGATCATCCTCTTTCTCTTTCTGACTCTCCAATTCCTCCTCTTTCTCACATTCATTTTCTTTATCACCATCTACGGACCCTTGTCCACCTCCCTCAATGTTGTTTTCACATCTCTCCTCAGCTTCACTTTTCCTTGACTGAGATTATTCAGGAAGCTCCTCCGAATCCCTCTGTACTGTAGCCTTTTTTTTTAATGGTCAGACGTTGATCCACTTTCACTTTATTTTCTTTTGGGAGACATGTTTTACCTACAGAAAAAGAAAAAAATTACATTACAGTTGATGTATGTATAGATTTTAAAAAATACATTACAAACACCACGAATATCGGCACACCAACAGCCACCACCACAAACACCACCAACCAATGCCAACAAACAAACAAACACCACGAATACCGACACCACCACAAACATCACCAACCAATGCCACCACCGGTGCCACCACGACGACCATAAATACCACCACCACCACCACCACCATCCAACTATACCACGACAGTCAACGGAACAATGCGATGAAAATTAGGGATTTCTCGAGATCTTCCTACGATTTTACCATCAAAACTCAAAATTGTAAACTCATTCTCGAAGATAATACAACTAAAAGTTTTATTTTTCATCATTAACTTAAAAGCCCTTATTTTTTAGAGAAAAAAAAAACAAAAAACAAATATAGAGCTCTTCTCGAACTCTGTTGCCTACGAAGATAAAGAAAACGACCGATACAAGCAAGAATGATATCAAAAATAACACCTATGCGGTCAGAAATGAGAAGAAAAGTGATCTGTTGTGGAGGGTTGAGCAAATTTATTGAGTAGCTGTTGTCTGTACTGTATTGTTGAGTGAGAATGAGAGAGAAAGAGCCAGACCTCTAGATTTAAAATGATGAAATATTTTGTATGGGTTGATTTGTATTTTGGAAAAGAATGACAAGTAGTTTTGAAAATGTTAATTTGGTCCAAAATGATCTTAATTATTTTTAAAATCATAAAATATATACGTAATTTTTAAAATCATATAAAAATAATTGAAGTTGTAGTTGACCGAGAACTCTAGGAGGTGACCCTGTAAAAACTCACCCCTGGTCCTAGATTAATCAATTTAGGAGTCTAACATATAAACTCAATTGAAATTGTAAAAAATAAATGTTCAACATGTTGCGTCAAATTTCTCATCTGTTGTAAATTATCAATCAGATTAGGTAACAACAAATTACAAATCTGATGCAAATTATCAAATAGATTAAGATCTGTTGCGACAGATTACCCATCTGTTGTAAATTATCAAATGGATTGTCATATGTCGCAACAGATTACCCATATATTGTAAATTATCAAATAGGCGTTGCCATCTGTTGTGGCTGACCCTATGAGAACTCACCCCTAGTCCTAGATTAATCGATAGTTTACCCTATGAGAACTCACCCCTAGTCCCAGATTATTCAATCAAGGTATTAGTACCCTAGTCCTAGATTAATCAATTAAGGTATTAGTCTAACATATGAGGTAGTAAGAATTGGTTCGGCTCAGACTGATCGATCACCGAGTCTGGTCGGGAGGAACGCAGTACCATTTTATCATGCAATTGACAAAAGACTTAATTGAAGTTGTAGTTGACCCTATGATAACTCACATTCAATTAAGGTATTAGTCTAACATATGAACTCAATTGAATTATATATAAACAAATGGTCAACCTGATGCAACAGATGTCTTTTCTGTTGGATCAAACAGATTATATAATCTGTTGCAACATATTACACATCTGTTGTAAACTATCATACATATTAAGCCATTTGTTGCGATAGATCACGAATCTGTTGTAAACTATCAAATAGATTAAGTCATCTGTTGCAACAGATTACCCATCTATTGTAAATTATCAAATGAATTGAGTCATATGTTGTAATAGATTACCCATCTGTTGTAAATTATCAAATAGGCGTTGTCATCTATTGTAGTTGACATTATGAGAACTCACCCCTAGTCCTAGATCATTCAAATAAGGTATTAGTCTTACATATAAGGTAGTAAGAATCGATTCGGCCCAGAGTGATCAATTGCCGACTCTGGTCGGGAGGAACGCAGTACCGTCTCATCATGCAATTGATAAAAGACTCAATTGAAGTTGTAGTTGACCTTATATTCAATTAGGGTATTAGTACCCTAGTCCTAGATTAATCAATTAAGGTATTAGTCTAGCATATGAGGTAGTAAGAATTGGTTTGATTCAGAGTTATCGATCGACGACTCTAGTCGGGAGAAACGCAGTACCTTTTCATCATGCAATTGCCAAAAGACTCAATTGAAGTTGTAATTGACCTTATGAGAACTCACCCCTAGTCCCAGATTATTCAATCAAGGTATTAGTACCCTAGTCCTAGATTAATCAATTAAGGTATTAGTCTAACATATGAGGTAGTAAGAATTGGTTCGGCTCAGAGTGATCGATCATCGACTCTGGTCGGGAGGAACGCAGTACCGTTTCATCATACAATTGACAAAAGACTTAATTGAAGTTGTAGTTGACCCTATGATAACTCACATTCAATTAAGGTATTAGTCTAACATATGAACTCAATTGAATTATATATAAACAAATGGTCAACCTGATGCAACAAATGTCTTTTCTGTTGGATCAAACAGATTATATAATCTGTTGCAACATATTACACATCTGTTGTAAACTATCATACATATTAAGCCATTTGTTGCGATAGATCACGAATCTGTTGTAAACTATCAAATAGATTAAGTCATCTGTTGCAACAGATTACCCATCTATTGTAAATTATCAAATGAATTGAGTCATATGTTGTAATAGATTACCCATCTGTTGTAAATTATCAAATAGGCGTTGTCATCTATTGTAGTTGACATTATGAGAACTCACCCCTAGTCCTAGATCATTCAAATAAGGTATTAGTCTTACATATAAGGTAGTAAGAATCGATTCGGCCCAGAGTGATCAATTGCCGACTTTGGTCGGGAGGAACGCAGTACCGTCTCATCATGCAATTGATAAAAGACTCAATTGAAGTTGCAGTTGACCTTATATTCAATTAGGGTATTAGTATCCTAGTCCTAGATTAATCAATTAAGGTATTAGTCTAATATATGAGGTAGTAAGAATTGGTTTGACTCAGAGTTATCGATCGACGACTTTAGTCGGGAGGAACGCAGTACCGTCTCATCATACAATTGCCAAAAGACTCAATTGAAGTTGTAGTTGACCTTATGAGAACTCACTCCTAGTCCCAGATTATTCAATCAAGGTATTAGTACCCTACTCCTAGATTAATCAATTAAGGTATTAGTCTAACATATAAGGTAGTAAGAATCGACTCGGCTCAGAGTGATCAATCGACGACTCTGGTCAGAGAAACGCAGTATCATCTCATCATGAAATTGCCAAAAGACTCAATTAAAGTTGTATTAGACCCTATGAGAACTCACATTCAATTAAGGTTTTAGTCTAACATATGAACTCAATTGAAATTATATATAAACAAATGTTCAACATGTTGCAACATATGTCTTTTCTGCTGGATCAAATCAAATAGATTAGGTAATATGTTGCAACATATTACACATCTGTTGTAAACTATCAAACAGATTACGTCATTTGTTGTGACAGATCACGAATCTGTTGTAAACTATCAAACAGATTAAGTCATTTGTTGCACTTAAATATTTTTTGATCCCTTTTTTTATAAAGCAATTTAGGTATTTTCTGTCCGAGATAAAATAGTTAAAATACTAAGACGGTAAAAAATATTACTTGATACAACTTTGATAACTCAAAAATCTCCTGAGTGAGTAGTATTATCTGGTCTTTTCAATGTCACCGTCTCCTCGTGCCCCTCAAAAGTTATTAATGAATATTTAAAACCCCTCATATCTAGAACTCCCTCTCCTTCAGTCATAAAGTAGTCTAGACTAGACTCAACTCATAACTCTTCTTTATTCTTTATTCTCAATTATCTTTGTTGTTTCCTTTTTTCCTCTTTTTTCTCTCTTCTTTCGAATGAGGATCCTTTTGGATCTCAACCAATCTATATCTTTTCTCGACTGAACTGGATGTTCTGATCCGTTTGCTTTTTTGACATTGGAGGTATGGTTCAAAGTTGCTCTTTTCATCTCGTCTTCTTCTTTGTATGTCATTTAAATTAGTTATTTACATCTATTGCTATCAATGATTTACCCATTACCAGTTTGCTATTTATTGAGAAAATTGAAGGAAAGGTGACTTTTAAGTCTTGAATGAATGAACTATTTTTTTTATTAAAATATGCGAAAAAAGTCATCTGTTGGGAGAACTTAAAAAGCCTTGTTATCAGTATAGTTTTTTTTATGTCTTTTGTTTGGTACTTTGGTGGTGCTGTTGTTGGGGGGATGGTTGTGTTGGAACATGTGATGTTTGTGTTGTGGATGGAGTTGGAACATATGGTATTATTTTGTTTGTTTCTTTATTGTTGATGCTGTTGGTGGTGGTGTTACAACAGTTTCCTCAACTGTTTCAACTGATGAATCAGCTATTGGAATAGACGGAGCAACTTTTTGAAGAAATCAAACCAGTAGCAAGGCTGGTTTGATTTATTCCAAAAGATGGCCCATCTGTTGCAACATGTCATCCATCCTTTACAAACGATGTCTCATCGGTTGAATAGATGGGTAATTTGTTGCATCATATTGGTCATTTGTTGATTCACTCAATTTTGTGTTACCCTTTTATAATGTTCTTTTTGTTCTTCTCTTGTTTGACATCAAATGTATTTCTCTTATTTGCAGACAAAATAAAGTAAAATTGGATCCACTTTTGCCCGGCCAACATTAAAGGCTAAAGTAAAGATGGGTTCGGAGGAATAAGCTGCTTGCAGATGGAACTACTTCATATGTGAGAGGTATGTATTACTGATCAACTTATCATGAAAACACACATCCAGTGCAATGATTTTGTGAATGCAGTTTTTTACCGATGATTAGACACTGATCCTTCAAACAAGATCCTGAATTGTACATTTTAGTTTGATAGGTGCGAACTGATAAGGCCGAAGGGTTCCAAGATGGTGGTGTCGATATCCCGTTACAATTTAATGGCGGTTTATGCTCATGTTTTTGTGTCAAATTTGGGGAAGGGTTCAAGTTTTTTACGGCAGTGTAAATATCCAATAGTAATTGAATCGGTTTTAATGGCACAATGGACTTCTTGAAAGGCCTCTGAAGCCTCGCAATGCAGCAAACAAAGATAGAACCAATAGAAATTCTCCTGGTCCAAATTTATATGAATGGGTTGTTGGAGGAGACTATTATACAGCAGAAGGTATTTGGGAGAAAACCTGTGCAGGAAGAGGGAGGTTGAGAAAGCCATATATCATCTTAGTACTTGTTTAAGAGGATAAAAAGGGTCGGAAGAAAAGTGTAGCGAAATTAGCTTATGAAATTGACATAAAAAATGAAAAAAAACTGGATGAGATCCAAATGTGAAAGTGTATCCAAAAATGAAATTCCATCGGTCGTTGAAGAAAAAAAAGAATGGTCAAGAGGAATTGACCCTGTGTATCCTCTTAAGCAAGTACTAAGATGATATATGGCCTTCTCAACTTCCCTCTTCCCGCACAGGTTTTCTCCCAAACACCTTCTGCTGTATAATAGTCTTCTCCACCAATCCATCCATATAAATTTGAACCAGGGGAATTTTTATTGGTTCTATCATTGTTTGATGCATTGTGAGGCTTCGGAGGCCTTTCAAGAAGTCCATTGTACCATTAAAACCGGTCCAATCACTATTGGATATTTACACTGCCGCCGAAAATTTGAACCCTTCCCCAAACTTGACACAAAAACATGTGCATGAATAGTGTCATTAAATTGTAATGGGGTATCGACATCACCGTCTTGGAACCCTACAGCCTTATCAGTTCTCACCTATCAAACTAAATTGTACCATTCAGGATCTTTTTTGAAGGATCAGTGTCTAATCATCGGTAAAAAACTGCATTCACAAAATCATTGCACTTTATGTGTCTTCACGGTAGCCTGATCAATAATATACATAACTCGCATGCATGAAAATGGGATCCATTGCACGCATCTTATTATTCCTACCCCATCAGGACATGTCAGTGTTGTTTATTCATCTGCACGAATGTAATGACTATTAAAATGGAGGTCTGAAGAGTCGTGACTTTTTATCTTAACACATTCAAAACAGCTGATGAATCAAAATCTCCATCTGTTGCAACTGACGAATCAGTTGTTGGAAGAAATCAAAACATCTCCTCCAAACATATGGTCCATCTGTCGCAACAGATAATCTATATGTTGCAACAGATGATAAATCTGTTGCGTTAGACCTGACTTTTTTTTAATTAATCTGCACGCATGTGATTACTTCTTTCTAAATATGTTTGTTTCAATTTAGTTTTCCTATTTATAAAATCAAGAGAATTTTATTATATTCTTTCAAGATTACCCCTATTATCAAATGACTACATAAAGTATATTATTCACATTTATACTTTCTAATCATAATTAATAAGGTCAATTTGGTAAAACAATCACCTAATTTATATTTTTATTAATTGATGTGCCAAGCCCATGGGGCCCAACTAATACGTAACGGAGGGACTATTAAAAAGAGGTGAAGACTTTTTATCTCACACATTCAAAACAGCTAATGAATCTAATACTCCATCTGTTGAAACTAAAACTAATGAATCTACTGTCAGAAGCTATCAAAACATCTCCTCCAACTTATACATATTGTCCATCTGTTGCAATAGATAATACATAAGTTGCATCAGATGTCTTATTTGTTGATATACAAACCATCTATTGCAACAGATGGTAAATCTGTTTTGACAGCCGTCTGTTGCACATTCAATCCATCCATCTGTTGCAACAGATGCTAAATCTGTTAAAAATGTTGGACGATCTGTTGCAACAGTTTAATAATAATGGCTTTTATCGAGTCTCAAACCACTATGAAAAGGTAAGAAGTAATTACTGTAAAAGAAAAAGTCGCGACTTTTCACAGAAAATAAAATGCCACCAATTTGAACGTAATTAATACAATAGAGCTGAACAGTCCTGCCTTTTGGCCTGACATGTCCATATTATATTATATGTCCCTTAATCTTCATTCAACTCTATTTATTTCTTGTAATTTTTCCTTTCGTGTGACATCTTCAACCACTTCTCTTCAAAGAGCATATTCCTTTCTCGTTGAGGTAAGTTTTTTTCTGGCGTAAATTTACCAGTTGGTCGTATACGTTGTATTACATTGTGAATATTTTTCTTTACATTTGTCAATTCATGCGTGTTCTAGATATGGTTGTTCTTTTTCCGGATATTGCTATTCTACGCGACACAGTACGGGAACTTCAAAGGCAGGTTAACGACCTGCAGAGCGAGTTGGTCGTTGTGAGAGCGACAATGTTCAGAGAGATACAGAGGTTGATGAGAGTCCTGCTGCTGCGAATTGATTGGTCGGCTGTCATTAATGATGATGATGATAATAATAATTAGAATGTGTTTTTTCTTTTAGCGTATGTATTTTAATTTTTCTATATTGGATCTATACCTAATGTATTTTATTTTTCATTTAATGAAAAATTTACTTTTAGTCAGACTTTGGCGTTTCAATTCCTATTCAATTTTCATTCTATTTTTTTCTAATCTAATACATGTTAACATGTTGACGGTTGGAGGCAATGTTGAATCCAGTAGCACTAGCAATTTTGGATTTTGAGTTCTTTCAACAGTTGGAACTGATTGGTCATCTGTTGGGTTTCAACAGATTATCCATCTGTTTCGACAGATTTTCATCTGTTGGAGGAAAGCATTCCAGTTGTTTGTGCAACTGTTGAGAATAATTGTGGTCTGTTGTATTATTTAAGTTCATGTTTTGCCTCATTTTATTGATGCACAAGTTATTTAAAAAAAAAGACATTTTATATATAATAAATGATAACATTAAGTTCACAACAATGAGTTAAATATATAAAAGTCCACAACAAACAAACAACAAGTTTCTGCAATTACAATGATCATGGTGGATTATGATCCGGGCATGTAGTTCTTTTGTGGCCAGCGCACTTACATATGGAGCACTTGTTTCTTCTTGATGAAAATGATTCTCCAACTCCACGCCTCCTTTTATATGGCTTTTTTCCCGGTTTGATAGTGCTCGGGTCAATATATGGAGGAGGTATTAATCTCCCCATAAGCTCTACTGGAACAACCCAAGATTCTTCAGGAGGCACCGGAGTAATATGCCCACTATACGCCATTTCATATTTTTCCACCGAATAATATTGAGAGGAGTGCTCGTAAACTTCAGGTCCATATTTATGGCCGTATTAAGCTCAAAGGGCTGCCATAGCATGTGGACAAGGTATTTTATCCAAGTCAAAAACTCTACACGTACAAGATCTTGTTTGAAGATCGACCGTGGCAGCATCACCATGACCGGTGATACGGAATTTGTAATCTGCTATTTTATGAGAGAATAACCTATTCCCCAAACTAATGTTCGTTGATATTTTCTTTTGGATTTCGAGAACAAATTGGGTTCTTTTTTCTGGGCACTTGAACTGCACACGCCTTTCGTTAAAAAAATCGCTATATTTCTCGCTTATTTTTTCAAACATAGCCTTGATGGGAAATTCTCTTTCATCGCCAAAAAATGAATTCATCGATTCAGCTATGTTTTATGTCATAATATTGTACCTATAGAAAAGAATCATTTAGTACGACATCAAACTAAACTTGTAAATCAAACAAGACATTAAATTCATAAAAATGTACCTATTTGCTGGACAGAATGCCCGGCTCCATCTCTCGAAACCGACACGTGCAAGAAATTCTACTACCTTGGGATTCACATTCGCTATTTGATTGAAATGGTCTAAAAACTCCTCTCTACTATATGTTTTAGCTGCTCTATAAAAAAGGGTGACGACCCTTTCGTTGTGATAGTTGTTTCGAATGTTCTCTCCAAGATGCCTAATGCAACAACCAAAGTAAGCTGAAGTGAAGAAAAGTGAACCCATCTTTGGAATACTTGGATGCCTATCCAATACAACACACAACTCTTCGGTATCTTCGACGCAGCGTCGCAGGTGTTCAAAAAAAATCCATAAGAGGCATCACGTTCCTTGTCCGCTACACAAAAAGCGACAGGAAATATGTGATTCTCCGGATCCTGCGCCACCGCCGCTAGCAGAACTCCATTATACCTGCTCCTCAAGAAGGTACCGTCGACGGCTATGCCTTTTCTCAAATGTCAAAAACCTTGAATCCAAGCACCATAGGATACAAAAAAGTACTTGAACCTTCCGTTTTCATCCAGATGTAATGTTGTCTTACTTCCGGGATTTGTGAACTCAATTATGTAACGGTAAGTATCCAAGACTTCATACCCATGCTCGAGTGTCCCCCGAACCAGGTCCTTGGCAATCCCCATGGCGTATATACCTTCCAATAACTGACCAGGACACCCAAATCCGTAAGGAGTTGATTGGCCATAAGCCTTGTTGAAGGGCCTTTGCCATCAGGAAAACTACTCCTGAAATATTCACTGAGGACCTTTGTCGTGGCGTAAGGATTTTGGACCGAGATGTGCTCCGAACCACAAGTGTGATGCTTTTCATGTTTATGAATGATGAGTCTGTCAGAACTTGCGTACTTCACCGCTCTCAACCACCACTTGCAGTTCGAATTAGCACATTTGAAGCAAAATACACTCCTCGAATTAATCACCTTTTTTATTCTGAAATCCTTTTTCACTCAAGAAATAAACAAAGTGTTAGATAGTTCATTCTTGTCCTTGAATGACATTCCAATAAAAAAGGCGGTCCCGTCGTCTTGAAGATTTCCAGATTGTGTCGATTGAGAAGAACTGCACATCGTATTGGTCGCATCAACGGGTGTAGGTGTTTGATCATCATCTGGAATATTCATGTCTAGATCATCCAACCCATCATCAAAGAAGTATTTTTTTTCTTCTTTTTCTTCTACGTTCTTGTTCTCATTCTTTCTCGTCTTTTCAACCATGTACACCCTTAACACCGGCCTGGTTGAATCACTTAGATAAGAATGCAACCGAACCTGATCGGTTATCTTGAAAGGCAGTACCCTCTGATTTTCAAAGGAGTTGTGCATGTAGCTGATAGTGAATTCTTTCGATTGACAATTCAGTCCACACAAGCTGATGATTAGTTCACAAAATCATCATACGAAACATCACTTTGGACTATCATAGCTATCGTTTCTAGTATTTCACCCTCCTTCCAACGCCATACATATCAATTGCTCTTCTCGACCCAATGACCATGACAATCCACTCCTATTATTATTAATCCCTCCATTAATGGTACCTAAATAAAGTCATTTGTTAAAAAAAATTGATATTGATTTCATAGTGCCGTGAATGAATCCCAACAGATGTGTTATCTGTTACAACAGGTAAGTGATGAGTCGCAACAGATTCTTACCTGTTGGAATTCATGTTACGGGTCTGAATATCTGTTACAACAGGAATCGCCTGTTGGAATTGATGTTATAACTAAATCACCTTTGAAGCTGATTCCAACAGATGAGTGACATTTGCAACAAATAATTAACCTGTTGTGACAGATAACTTACCTGATGCAACAGGTTATTAATCTGTTGTAAGCTATGTTGGAATCATGTTCAGGTTCTGTTGCAACAGGTAACTAATCTGTTGCAACATATATGTCAAATGTTGCAACAGATGAGCCATCTGTTTAAACATAAATCCAACATATCAGTCTTCTTTTGAAACAGATGTCTCATCTGTCGCAACAGATGATTTATTTGTTTAAACAGATGAATTTTATGTTGGATTCATGATTGGGTTCTATCCATTGTTGGAAAACAACGACACAATAGCAGTTATCCAGATGACAAATTCAACTAAAAATCATAATTGACTTACCAACATCTCCTATGAAGTAATGCCAAAGTGGAAAGTGATGTTAGAAACAAAATTTGACCTAAGAATTGGTCAAATAGCAACAGTAGCGGTAATAACAACAACAACAAATGGTCAACAAGAATAAGATGAAGATGATAATGAAGTAGAAGATGATGATAATGAAGCAGAAGATGATGAATGAAGCAGCAACAACAATGAACAACAAACATCGCTAAGAGAGAGAAATCAACAAAGGGTGAGAAGAGAGAGAAATACGCCTTTTTTTCCTCCATTTTCCGTTATATAGGCTAATATTTGGATCAAAGTGTAAATTTAAAAACTTGTGGGTTATTTTCAAACTTCCCCAACTTTCTTAATTCATAATAAAGTAATTGTCACCCCCACCTAATAATTAAGACTTGTGTCACCTACACCTCATTTTAAAACTCTTTTGTCACCTGTGGCCCAAATGTAATTAATTTGAGATTAAGTATAATTGATTGAATGATATAAGGTTTATTCGGTATATTTTGACTATATGGATTTGAGGCGAAAATAGAGTTCTAATTATAAATTCAGCATAATTATTAGTTTTGGCGAAAATTTTGTATTTTATGTTAAGAAAATCATTAAATATATATAAATAATTTATCAAGAATCTAGTAGACTGTATTTTCTTTAATAAAATATAAGGATTTAGAACTTTAATAAAATCTTATACTCGAAATTTAAACTTAATATCTAAATTAAAGCAGTTATCAACCCCTTTTGTTATTTACTAGCCTTCTCTAATACGAAGTGATTCGATGTATTATATATTATACAACAATACTACATCAAAAAAGATATTTTGCAGTAACTAATTAAACGAACGTTAATAATTTAACTGTCTCTAAATTATTTTTTTAGAGCAATTATTGATGACAATTTACATTTTAGTACTCTTTGTAAATATCTTTAAAACCTATAGCAACATTAGATCCAATGTCAATTAAGTAATGTCAGTAAAAACTTTAATACTCTTTGTTAAAATACATAATTATTGTTGTTAAAAGTTTTTAGTATTATAGAGACAATATATTCAATATAATTTAATAAATGAAGTCAGCTGAGAAGGATAATGTATATACGGCCTTATCACTGCTTATAAAAATAAAAAAATTATTTCTAATAGACCGTACTAACAAATTTTATATATTTTCACTTTACCCTATTTACACAAGCTATAGTTTTTTTTTAATGCCGTTATCCCCACTATCCGAAATAATATTCGTATCCATACAAGATCTCTTTACAGTTGACAGTTTAAAATAATATATTCAGATGAAATCCTTTATATTAGTCTCCTTATATCATAATATTTATTTGCCTAATAATATAATTAACTTAGTGGGTACAAATGTCCCATTTCACCCTTAAGAGTCGTTTGGTAGAGTGCATAAAAATAATGTAAAATATGGTGTGTTAGTAATGCTTGTATTAGTAATACTTGTGTTAGCTATGCTTGCATTAATTATGCTTGTGTTTTTCTTATGCAGTATTTGGTTTGATGTATTAATAATAACATGAATTAAATAATTTCTTAAAAGAATTTTTTTTTTTACAAAAATATCCTCCATATATATGTTAGAAAGAATGTGAAATTTTTTTTTAGGGATAATAGGGTCTTTAATCATGTTAATGCATGTATTGGATCCATTGTATTGCTAATACCATAGAAATTTGAAGTATTAGTAATACACACCTTAATACACAATAGAGTGTAATTAGTTATACATAGGGTGCAAAAGTATATGGAACAAAATATTAGTAATACACATTAAACTAATACATGCATTAATTTTCTAATACACTCTACCAAACGATCCCTTATTGGGACAGCTAAACATATGCCAATTAATGAACATTTTTAAAAGAAAATATCTTCTCGTATGGGACATAGGAAACGAGGAGATACCAGGAAAGTACTTCACTATTATTATTAAATATATTTTTATTGAAGGATCAAAATCACATATAATGTATTTCAGATTTTTTGAATTTCACCTTTGATTATTTGGTGTATGAGTTTTTTTATCTGAACTTTCACTAATTATTTATTAAAGTAATTTTAACTATTAATTATTCTCTTTCCTAGCTAAATGATGTGGACATTTCAAGTAGGAATAGAGAATGATTGATAGCCGATTGTTTTTTAATAAATAGTTGATCATAGTTTAAATGGAAAACTACTAGATCTAACAAAATAATTCAGATATGAATCTCAGAAAAAGTTAAATTACTTTTAGATATGTTTTTGATCATTAATTCTAGACTCACTTTGTTTCAATTTATTTAACATATATTTCTTTTTATCGTTTCATAGAATAATTCTTTTTCTTTTTTAATAACTTTTTAATTATAACTTTTCACGTGATATATTTAAAGCTATAAAATTTTAAATATTTAATATACTTTTACTTATTTATTTTTATATATTTTTTAAATTTTATATTAAATTAAAATAGTTCAGTTAATTTAAAAAGGAGAAAGTATTTACTATAATATTTAATGTATCTGTGTAACATGGGTGGGAAGCATGGGATGCTTTTAAAAGCAAGCAAACAGATTAAGATATATTATTATATATACTTAGTTTTTTTTTTTCCTTATTTTTAAGGAGGGAATATATTACTATTTATATTTAATAGGGTAATGGATCGAATAGAAAAATGCCAGCAAGATAAAAAGTAAAGAACAAATTCATAGAGGATTCTGGAGCTCTTGTGTGTCAGTGCATGGGCTACCAATAACTCTTGTTTTCTTGTTTCTTACTTTTGCGGAGTCAAAAGTTTTGTTAAGAGGATTCAATATTTAAAGATGTATTTAACAAAGATTAAACATGTACTGTTTCTACATAAACATGTCTTTTATCCTATATAAATATATTTTTCACTCAAGAAAAATTAAGTGAATCTCTTCGATCCTACTTAGCTTCGCCTCTGTTAAAGGGGTATTATAGTATTTAGGAGTCGTTTGGTTGGGAATGTAGTTATGTTGGGATTAGTTATGATGGGATAAGTTATACTGGGATTAATTATGCTGGGATTATTTTGTATTGAGTGTTTGGTTTGTTATGCATGGTAAAGTATTTGATTACCAAAATACCCCTATCTTATTTAACTTTTTTTTTGTTTATATATATTTGTTTTCAAGCTTTAAATATTTATTCGTAAAAATAAAATTTTCATCTTATTTAGCTTAATTTTTTTGTGTGTGCATTTTCATGTTTCTATCGTGTGTATTTTAAAAATAAAACTTTCATCTTATTTAACTTTAATTTTTTTGCATGTGCCTTCCCATGATTATATCGTGTGCGTTTAAAAAAAAGAACTTACTACATCTTATTTAGTTTGAATTAAAAACTTCCAACTTAAGTTTGTTAAAGTAAAAGAAGATTTGTTGTTTATGTCACTTCATTTAAACAGATATTACTCATATAATATAGAATATTAAAATTCATTTTAATTGGTATATACAATATCAATTTTTAAGTTATTAAAAAACTATTTAATTTAAAATATGTAATTGAACAATAGAGTTGATTGTGAAACGATAATGTGTATTAAAACTAGGCAACGCCTTTGTAGTTGTTAAAATATATTATAGACTACCAGTGAATGATAATTATTATTATAAAATCTACTTACTTTAGTTAATCTTTTCATTGTGTAGTAAGAACTTTTTGTATTATCAATTCACAAAAATAACAATTGGAAGGAAAAAG
Source organism: Capsicum pubescens (assembly GCA_030864215.1). Taxonomy (NCBI): domain Eukaryota; kingdom Viridiplantae; phylum Streptophyta; class Magnoliopsida; order Solanales; family Solanaceae; genus Capsicum; species Capsicum pubescens. The sequence goes on from CM061549.1 coordinate 38,528,564, forward strand.
TTGATGTTGAATTCCATTTTTCTAGGCTTAAAAAATTATAGTACCTACATTTTGTTGGATGTATAAAAAATTATAGTACCTAGTTTTGATCCTTATTATGTATGAATCTAACATATTTTATTTTTAAATTTGTTAATTTTGCATTTTGATCCTTTATATAAGAAAATAACGTATAAGTTTATAAAATTCACAAGCAATGGAATGAAAAAAAATGCAAAGTTTAATTAATAAGAGGCTAATTTTTCTTAGTCATATATTTCCTTCGTTCCAAAATAAGATATTTTAATATTTTTAATTTGTCATAAATAACACGTTTTAGATAATCAAGTAGATATCAATAATCTTTTTTCAATTTCAAAAGCAATAATTAAAGATGATGAAAAAGATTGGAGAAATGTGTTTGTAATGGATTTGGGATATTTTTGTCATTTTATAATTTATCCCAGGATAAATTAAGGTGGGATAACTTATACCACCAAATATGTGGTATAACTTATCCCGGGACTATTATTAATCCCGGGATAAGTTATCCCAAATATTGCCAAACCAAACGGTGTATTAAAAAGTTTATCCCGGAACTATTATTTTATCCCGGGATAAGTTATCCCAAATATTGCCAAACCAAACGGTGTATTAAAAAGTTTATCCCGGAACTATTATTTTATCCCAGAATAACTTGTCTTAGTACCTCACACCAAACGACCCCTTAAGTCATAAACATAGTTCAGAAAGGGTAACAAAATGGCCTCCAACTAAAATCATCGAGAAATTCTTAGCATAATAAGCGAAAAGGACAATAACTGGCTCTGATGTAAATTCCTATTAGACGTCTAGCAAAAGCAACAACTTAAACTCGATCTCAATCCTCAAGAAAAATAATCAATAATTGTTTAAAGAGATCTCGCATAGATCCTTATAAGATAACAACATTTAGAAGCGTTCGTTTCATCCAATATCGTTAGAGAAGAAGATCATTTTTACGTCCAAACCTTTCATATTTCCCATCTTTCTATTGCAGAAAATTCAACTTTGAAGAACTCAAAAAAATATATTATATATTATTATCATTATCATTCGAATTCTTCATTCCATTCATTAGAAAAGGCTTGAGTGTTGTAAAAATTTATAAATTTGCTTTTACGAAAGTAAATTTATAATAACCATAACTTGTATTGCCGATCATCAAAATTTCTGACAAGACGAATGAATTGAGTTAGTAATGAGTTAATTAGCATCTCTCATCGGTGAATCCCTCTCAATATTTATTTTCTAAGTCATGAATATTGAATTAAAAACTTAATTCTAAAATGAATATGAGAAGTTTGTCAGAATCAACAATCTTTAATAGTATCAATGTATCACACTTAACAAATCATTTTAAGTAGTACCTTTTCGTTTCAATTTATCTATTTTTTGTCTTGACATGAAGATTAGGAAGAAAAAAAAAAATTAAATCTTCTTATCTTAAACTAAAACTATGTATATATATATATATATATATATATATCACATGTCATTTAGTCTTATGATCTTAAATACTCTAGTATATGAAAAATTAAAATTAAAAAATTTGTTAGAAAAGAAAAATATATTCTCTTTTAAACAAATTAAAAATCTAAATAAAACAAAAAAAAATAAATCAGAGAGTACATAGTTTCACATACATGTATAAAGTCAATCTTGAAATACTTTATAGTAGTTCTATACTACGCTCGATTTCATTTTTATAAAACCAATAAACAATAGGTAATAGTGCCCTTACGCATCTATTAACTTAAAAAATTAATAAAAATACATTTACACATCCTTATAACAGCTGTCCTATATAATAACATTATAGTAATTATATTTTTTGTGGAATAATCAATTATTTGTATCATGTTATATTGTATGTTCTTTGTGGTATTATGATTTTGCTATAACAAAATAAGTCTACATAAACAATATTGCTATGGAGAAACTTGACTATATCTGTATTCACTTTAGTCAATCAGGTTGAAACTTTCGAAAAAAAAATAATTCAACTTGGGAGGGGAATCCATCTCTCAAGTATAATAGTAAAATGTACATCAAAATCTATGCATTTTCTTTTAAATATATTTCCATTATATATATATAGAAGCATTGCCATGTGGATCCTAGTTCATTGCTTCCTCGTTTTGTTGCTTCTTTCCAACAACAACAATGGTACATGTTTAATTTTAATTATATAAAATAAATAGATGATTATGTCATGCATGACATATTCAAATATAAATATTTTATTACTTTTTTTAAGTAGAAATGGTTGTTTTTTAAATAATATCTTTCAATTATTTAAGTACTCATTATATTCTAATTAGTAGAGTATTATTTTTCTATTTTGGCCAGATTTACCAGCTTGGTAGGTACAAGGATGTTCCTATCTTTTAGTACATATACAGTCAGCTCCACTAATTTTATTCATTAGACATTAGCACTCCGAATACATCGATAATCTCTTATATTTATTGGTATTGTTTATTTAGATAAAATAATATTTTTGATTTAAGTTTTGAAAAATCTCCTGTTCATGTTCTCAGACGCTTAGTATGTGCATCCTTTAGTTATACACATCAATCTTAATTGCAATATTCATGAGGTTTTACGACTTATTGAAACTGATAGTCTTAGTTAATTTATTATTGTAGGACATTCCAAAGTTAATTATGATTTACAACACTTCTAGATTCTGATTCTTGGCTACTTTTAAATTTGTGCTTTAACAGTACTAGTAGTAATGGACTGATATTTTCTTATACCAAATATGAATAGGCTTAAATGGCCATAAATGTACAAAGATGATACTAACTTTTTCCTTAAATAAAAAAGAAGTGAATTTTTAATGTTAAATGCAACAAAAATTTATGTGGGACAAGTTATCACTATCATTAAATGTGAAGAAAAATTATTAAATTAACTTTAATATGTGGGACTCACCTAACTTCATCCATTTCATTTTCATCCTTCTCCCCCAATCTTCAATTTAGTCTCTTTTTTTTTAAATCAAAAGGAAAACTAGTTTTATTACTACATTGATCATAATTATTTAAAATATTTTTTAGAAAAGTTCATCAACGATTATTAATATATTGATCATAATCCTTTAAAATATTTTTAGAAAATGTTCATCTATGATTAACTAATTTTGAACTTATCACAATAATAAATTTATTATTATATAAAAGTCATTCAATTATAAAGTTTATCACATTTTTTTAAAACATTAGCTAGAGACTAGAGTTGATAATATGAACGATATAATTTTTATAATGTGTCAGTGTTTATTGTATTTAAAGTATTTTGAATTTTGATTGCTAATATTAAAATATTTTCAAATTGGACTTAAAAATTTAAAAATTTATTTAAATATAATTTAAATATATTTAAATATAATAATTAATAAAATTATTTAATTAGAGTACAGATTTTTTGCCCCAAAAATGACCATAAATGTATAAAGACTATACTAACATTTTCCTTTTTTTTTTTTTTTTTGTTACTATCTTCTAAATTCAAGAAGTTAAATGTAACTAAAATTTATATTGAATAAATTATGGCTATCATTAAATATGAAAGAGGAATATTTATTTAACTTTAAAATGGGAAAACCCACCTTAATTTCACCTTCTATCCAATCACACCTCCCTTTTCGTCTTTCTCTCTCAATTTCTCATTAATTTTTTTTTTATCGAAATTTAAAACTAATTTTATTATATATTGATCATAATTCATTAAAATATTTTTGAATAAAGGTCATCGGTGGTTAACTAAATTTTAAAATTTATTTATTTATTTATTATATAAAATTCATTTCATTCTAAAGTTTATCACAAAAATATTTTTCTTAAAACATTAACTAGGTTCAACAATATGAAAAATATGATTTTATAATGTGTCAATGTTTATCATGTCTAAAATATTTTAAATTTTGATTATCATTATTGAAATATTTTCAAATTAGACTTATAGATTATTTAAATATAGTTTAAATTGATTAAAATATAATAATTAATTAAAACTATTTAATTAGAGGATATATTAATAGTGAATATAAGTAATATTCACAAGTTATCAAATTACCGTATTATAGAGGTACAAAATACAACAATAATGTGTCTTGATATCTTTAGTTGTTATTAACTAGGGTTCACAAATGTAAATTTTGTGATTTTCATAATTTCTATAATGTGTCAATATCTATTATGTGTATAATGATTTGAATTTTGACTGTCGTTGATGAAATATATTAAGTTATATTTAAAATTTATCTAAATATATAGCCTAAATTTTATTTAAATATAATATTACTTAATTAGAGATCATATTAATAACAAATATAAATTATAATTTGAAAATTATAAAATCGACGTAATATAAGGACGTAAGACGACAACATCAAAGCATGACTCTCATGAGTTGTTGTTAACTGGGATCAAAATATATGAACTATAAGATTTTTATAATATACCGATGTCTACCATGTTTAAATTGTTTTGAATTTTGACAGTCGATATTGATAGATTTTGAAATTATATTTAAAAATTATTGAAATAAAATTTAAATTTATTTAAATATAATATTTAATTAAATTGCTTAATTAAAGGACATATTCATAAAAATTCTTAGTAATGATTCACAAATTATCAAATCAGCATAACCTAAGGATCTAAGGCTACAACATTAATGCGTCTTGATATCTCGAGTTGTTGTTAACTAGGGTCAACACATGTGAACTGTATAATTTTTAGGATTCTATAATGTGTCGACGTCTATTATGTCTAAAGTGTGTTTGAAATTTTGACTGTTGTTATTATTCAAATTATTTAAATATATAGTTTAAATTTATTGCAAGTTGGCTCGGACACAACGACTATAAAAAAATAATTTAAACATAATTAATAATTAGAGATCGTATTAATAACATACATAAATAATAATTCGCAAGTTATCAAATCGGCGTAACACGAGAGCCTAAGCCCCCCACAATATTAGCGGAAGACTTTTTAGGATTGTTGTTAACTAGATTGACACACATGAGCTATATGAGTTTTATGATTTCTATAATGTGTTGATGTCCACCATATCTAAAGTAAGACTCGTATTTGATAGCAACTAACCCTTTTTTATTAAAAATATATTAATGAATATATATATATATATATATATATATATATATATATTTATAACTAATATTATAAAAATAATTGTTTCATGTTTTTCGATAGTTTTTTATGACTCACGTAATTTAATTCAAAAAAAAAATATGAATCTATAATCTTGTTCAACAATAAAATTATTTTTTAATTCAATAACCAAAATAGTAGTGTAGTTAATCAGTTATGCTAGATGAATAAATAAATAAATAAATAAACAATAATAATAAAAATACGTGGCATAACATAAAATTACAAGAAGTAATGATTGACAAATAAAAAGAAAGGAAACGAAACAGAAATAATGTAAAATAAAAAATTAAGATTAAAAAGCAAAAACTAAAATAGTAATAAAAAATCAAATGATGAAAGAGGCTAATTATCCATGCGACACCTTTTAATTCGGAGAGAAATTGATGAAAGAGGCTAAAAAAAATTTTCTTTTATTTTTAATTTGGGAATAATTTAAAATAGGAAGTTAGAAAATGTATAATTTATTTATTTTATAAAATAAGTTTTGTGTCTAATGAGTGTGATGTGAAATGATACAAATTATTTAATAGGATAAATCAACTATTAGTAATAATTTGTTTTCACTTTAAATACTTAAGTTATTTGTAATTTTATTTAAATGTAATATTTTATTTTATTCTTTCACTTTAAAATTATTTTATACATAATTTTTTTTAATGTTTAAAAAATAGGTATAATATTACGGAAAGTATAGGTGTAAGATTTTCATAATATAGCATATGTATGCTTGATTTTCATAATTAGGGTCGACACTTATGAATTGTATAATTTTTGTAATTTCTATAATATGTCAATGTCTATCATAACTAAAGTAATTTGAATTTTGAGTGTTGCTATTGAAATATTTAAAAGATATATTTTAAAAAATAAATATATAGGTTAAATTTTATTCAAACATAATAATTTATCATATTAATAGAAAATACAAGTAATGATTCATAAGTTGTCAAATTGGCATAAAATAAGGGCACAAAAACTACAATATTAATTTTTTAGTACTCTCCTAGGTTGTTAATCAGGTCGAATAAACTTCTTTGAAAAAAGATTACAAAAATACAATACTAAATTTATATTGTGTCTACATAGAGATTAAATTCTTTTATCATATAATCAAACACTGAGAAAATTGAAGGAAAGGTGTCTTTTAAGTCTTGAATGAAGGATTGGTGACAATGACCAATTTAAAGGGTCAAACATAATTAAAAAACTTGATTAGGTTAATTGTGGACTTGATTAATATTTTCTAAACTTTTTAATCTTTTCAAAAATACAAATTAACCCACACCACAAAACTTTCCTTCCTCTGCAAATCAATCTCTCTCTCTTCTCTCTTTCTCTCGATAGTTTCTCTCTCTAACTTCTCCCAACCAACAACTTTTCAAATTTCTCCCTTCAATCTTATGCAACTTCAACCTCTGGCAACAAATAATTTTGAGTTCTTTTCCGTTCCTTTTTTACTTTCAACCGTCAGTCGACGTGACAACATTCTCCGGCGACAACAACTTCGAGTTCTTCATTGTTTCTTTTCGATTTTCACAAGTAAAAAATTAGGGCTTTTAAGTTATGACGAAAATGAGGAACTTGATTTGTTGGTGTTTGTTATTTTTTTTATGTTTTTTATTATTTTTTTAATGTTTGCTATTTTTTAGTTGAATTTCTCATCTGGATGTATCTGCTACTGCTGTTTTTTAATAATGGATAAAACAAGTAACACTAATCCAACAGATGAGCATTTGTTGCAATATATATGACTAATCTGTTGCACAGATTAGTAATCTGTTGCAACATATATGACTAATATGTTGCACAGATTAGTAATATGTTGCAACATATATGACTAATCTGTTGTAACATATATGACTAATTTGTTGCAACAAATGAGTAATCTGTTGCAATATATATGACTAATTTGTTGCAACAAATGAGTAATCTGTTGCAACATATATGACTAATTTGTTGCAATAGATTACTCATCTGTTGGATTCGTTTTATAGTGTTGTAATATGAATCCAATATATGGGTCATCTGTTGCAACAGATTAGTCATATATTGCAATAAATTACTCACTTGTTGCAATAGATGACTCATATGTTGGATTCATGTTGCAGGTTCTATCCATTGTAGCAGTAGCAGATACACCAAATAAGTAATTCAACAAAAATTATAATTTTACTTACAAAATAAGCTATGAAGTAATGTCCAAGTGATATACGAACAAAATTTGACCTAAAACTTTTTAAAAAAATTTCAACAGGGGCACTGTAACGCCCCGATTCCCGAGAACCGGAATGCCACACGGTGCTTATGATCACGAAGGACCACAAGCTAACCCTTTTCTGATATCTGTACTTGTTCACTGCATAATATAATAAAATACATGCGTAAACTTGCCATAAGGTTCAAACATCTAAAAATATGCAACACTGGAAACCACACACTAATACATCTGTCTCAAAAGCCTCTAACTGTCTAAACTGTGGAGTTGAAGGGACAATCCCCCAACTAACTTCATCTACTAAAATCAACAAAACACTGAAATAGAATATCCTCGGATGATGAGGACTCACTGCTGCACCCACTGCTACAAGATCTGATAGCTAAATATACTCTAGATCACGCTCTTCTGAACCTATGGTGTAACATAAGAGAAAGCATCATAGCGCAAATGCGTCAGTACAAAAATGTACCGAGTATGCAAGGATAGGGTAAGGTTAAATATATAAAGCTTATGCATGAACATAACAATCTGTACCACATGCCTTCGCGGGAGTAAACATGTATAGAAATTATACAGTATTTAAACATGAACATGTCTGATCAATAATGCATGCATAAATGCATAACGTATAACCGAAATCATGCCAATATGTGACACCGACCATCATGACCTTAATACCATACTTCTATCACCGATAACCGAATTTGTACACACAAGTCTTTATGATAATCTGAGAAACTGATACCAATATTTGAGATTGAGTCCACTGACCCTGAAACACTGAATAAATGAACCTGAGATCAACCCTCATCTAGTAGGAAGTCTCAATTCTCACTGATACGGATTAAATACATTCGAGAGCTACCCTTATCTAGAAGGAAGTCTCTCCATAATGAAAATAAATAAGTTCGAGAGTGATTTCCGAGATTACTGAGTTTTCCCCAAGTTTTGAAACTAACCGAGAGTTCATTGTTCATCGCTCGATTGAGATTACCGTGAAACTGACTCGGTATTTCAATAAACATGACTCTTATGTACAGGGGAGTTTCCTATAACCGACAACCCCACGTGAGTCGCGTGGAATACCAACGTTTTCCCTCCTAGGGAGAGCACTCCCATTGGCGGGAGTGTTGTACTCTTGCCAGAGAGTACAACCTTAAAGCTTTCATAATCACAATTCGGCTCTCTGGCCAACAATATCATCATAAAAAAACCCTACGGTGGCACATAGGTTTGGAGAAATACCAAATTTCCCTCTCGGTGCTAAGTACTACTCCCCGACAAGCTCAGAACGCGTTAGGGATTCCACTTCAAAACATCTCAAGGGTCAACAATGATGACCAAAATCATGTATCTTTCTCAAATTATTAAATAATCATTTGTGGATCCCTAACTCGACTCAAATCAAGAATATTTTCCAACATCGAAACGTATCACCTTTTTTTTAAAACCACCACAACATCAATAACACCAAAACAATGCCAAGGCTCATCATAGCCCTCTAACTTCAACGTCAACAACTTCAACATCAACACGCCTCAATTCACAATCCAACTCACATTTTAAAGACACTTGAAACAATAATCAATAGGGACATAAGGTTTTCAATACCACTTATCACATCATAACGTGGAAATAATGGAATACTTGTATAATTCAAGGCTTAACAATTCAAATCATCATATATTCAAAATCAAGGAATTTTGGACATAAATCCATTTCAAAATCATATATGTATCGAATATCATAATTTCATACCTCATTAATAACTTTATCCAATGTAAAATCATCTTTCCAATTAATGATACAACTTTATTCGCATAATTATTTCAACAAACACATAGCATGGAAATCACGTTGGACATAAACATCGAACATCGACTAGTCATTTAGGACCTATTATATTGTGAAAACATAATCTCTAGTCTCTTAGGCATTTTCACAAACACCTTGCATGCATCTCTTAAGCATAGGTGGATTCGTCTAGTTTACAATTATTCAACTACCCAATTCACATATTTATACACCACATACCACCATAATGTCACACAGCCGTACCAAGATTCCATCCACCCTTTTCATGCTTAGATTTATGTACCATAGGGATTTCATGACAACATCTCGTAATGATACAACCTCATTCACATCGACATTTCGACGAACACATAACATGCATAGCTTAGCACATAATTAGGAATTTCATACTTAACATGTCAACGTGGCACCAAATCATATCACAATATTAATATTCTACTCTCCTAATATTTCCTTAGGTTTCCGCACTACAACACAATGTCTTACAAGTCATTTCCTTAAATACTTACTACACCTTCTATTGACCCTTACATGACTAGGTTCATAAACCATAGGAGTTTCACGACATCTTATATTAATACCACCTCAATTCACATAAATACCCCGATAAGACTCATAACATGTATAACATAATCTCCCAATACTTACTACTACCAAGAATCATAACTCTATTAACCAATTCTCCACACGCGGATACATCATGGTATAAACATAGTACACACACATGGAAAACACAATTACCTCAATATCACTCATCTTGGCGTCACAACAATTCGCTACTTTAATCAACATAACCACATAATTTCAACATACTTTTGAAAAGACTCTATAATCATGTTACAAGGTCATCAAGTATCTCTAAAACTTCTCTTCGGGCGTTTAAGAATTACATCTAAGTCAAATAATTAATTCATTCTTACTTAGACATTTTCACAATCACCTTGCATGCATTCTTTTAAAGCTTAGATCAAATATTGAATTTCATATCGCATAACACCAACAATTCACACCACTTTCATCCATTATACACAATTATGTTCCAATCACTCAACCATACCATACACCTCAATTTCTATTTACATCTCATCACAACAATTCAACTCAATCCAATACATAAAAATCACACCTATCACATTAGTATTTATAACATCATCTTTATAACCATACCAAAGTATCAACATCAATTTGATATGACACATATCATGAAAATCATAAACATATGTATATATATATTTTCGAAAATAGGATACTTAGGCTTTATGGATGGAAGGAATCCATAAATGAACACTTGCATACCTTAGATTTCGTAGCCGAAGAGATTGACGGAAACAATTCCCGAAGCGAAGCCTTGAATCGATTTTCCCCCAATTGGAACCCTAACCCTAACTCCTCTTCTTCTCTCTCTCTATATATGCATATATTTTGAGAGAGAGATATAAGAGAAATGAGAGAAAATGAATGACAATTCTCAGCTCAAAGGGGGTATATATAGAGGGTTACAATAATGGAAAATGACCAAAATACCTTTAAAAATCAATCAATGTCAAATCTGCCCTTCAGTGATCTATTCGATAGGCTGAAGTAAATTGGCCATAACTTTTTACTCCAATGTCCAAATTGGATGAAAACAATTTCATTAGAAAGAGAACTCTCAGAGATTTCCGTTGATATATAGTAGCTCACCTAGATCATTATGTACAAGGAGTTATGGTCGTTTGAAGTTGACCCAAAAATTTGCTTTTGATAGGCTGAACTAGATTGACCATAACTTTTTGCTCCGATAGACAAATTGGATGAAACCAAGTTCATTGGAAAGAGGACTCACAGAGATTTTCGTTGATATATAGTAGATTACCCAGATCATTATGTACAAGGAGTTATGGTCGTTTAAAGTTGGAGCAAAAATATGCCTGGCCTCAGTACTTTTTCCTGCACGTTTTACTGTTTATCACTATTCACTATTCGATCGGAATGTTCGTAACTCATCGCTCGGGTGTCCATTTTGGGTGATCCACATATCGTTGGAAAGCTTATTTGATGCTCTGCGAAATGGTGGGTAGAAATTCAAGAAATGACACACATAAAAATTATAAATCATTCTCGAAGATAGGATCCCGACATGTTTACGCACAAAATTTCAACGAAAAAAATTTTCCGGGGTATTACAGGCACAACGAATAAGTAAAACACATAAAAAATTTCATGAAATAGTTAAAGAAGACAAAAATAATATACCATACATCAAATGCAAAAGGATCAAGGGGACAAACATTTGAGTTCTTCTAAAAACATTTAAGTTCTCTAATATTTTAATTGCTTTCTAATAGTTGACCCATCTGTTACACCAGATTTTCTATCTGTTTGATAATTTTCAACAGATGAATCATCTGATGCAACATGCTAGTCATCTGTTGATTCAAATTAAGCAATTATTAGTAATAACTAAATTGATTTAGCTAAAATTAAAGACGTCTCTACGACAAAGGGACAAACATTTGTGTTCTCCTAAAAATATTTGAGTTCCCTAGTATTTTAATTATTTTCTAATAGATTATCTATTTGTTGCAACAAGTTAGTCATCTATTGCAACAGATGTTTATAACAAGTTAGTCATTTGTTTATTCAAATTAAGCAATTATTAATAATAACTAAATTAATTTAATTAAAATTGAAGACAACTCTTTAATACAAAACCTTAGACAAGGGGACAAATGTTTGAGTTCTCCTAAAAATATTTGAGCTTTAGTATTTTAAATTGCTTTTCAACATATACCGAACTCGGGACCAAAATGAGCCACAAAATTGAAAAAGTGACCAAAATAGGCTAAACGTAATAATTTATTACTTTTTCTACTTTTTTCTTAACGGTCAACTAAAGGGGTTGACTTTTACTAAAACGTAAGAATTTCTTACGTTTTAACGATAACCGAGGAAAAAAATACAATGAATTGTCAAATTAATTAAAAAGGTACTAAAAAAAAGAGTTGTTCAACGTAACAAAAAGTTACGTTCTTAATTTTTTTTATAGCAGTGGTCCCCCACCCACAATTTCTTTTTTCACAAATGTCCCATCACTTCTACTTTTTCCTCTTTTTACATATGATAATTATGAATTTTTTTATTAGTTAAATTTATTTATATTTTACATGTAGTTCAAAGAATTTATTATTTCAAATAAATTTTTATGTTTTACATAAAAAAAAAAAGTATCAATTACCTCATTAACTTAATAATTTTCTTATATTTATTCTATATCAAAAAATAATCACTTTTATCCTTTATTATCCGATTTCTCTTTAAAAAAATTATACTTTTGAGTTTTCCTCTACTCCAAAATAGTGAAATGTTGAATTATCGTCGATCAAATATGTTACTATATACAAGAATTATATTTTTTTAGGAGTGTTCTTGAAAAATATATTTTCTTATATTAATTTAGGAGTGTTCCTAAATTAAATTGTGATTTTTTACTCCATTAATTATAATATGAAACGTATTTGTGCATGTGAGTCCCCTCAATATCATAATCGAAACACTAATCGAAAACTACGATGAATCACTATCCGAAAAAATTAATTTCATATTTCTAATACACCAAAAAAATATAATTCTTGTATACAGTAGCATATTTGATCGATGATAATTCAACATTTAACTATTTTGGAGTAGAGAAAAACTCAAAAGTATAATTTTTTTTAGAGAGAAATCGAATAATTAAGGATAGAAGTGATTATTTTTTGATATAGAATAAATATAAGAAAATTGCTAAGTTAATGAGGTAATTGATACTTCTATTTTTTTAATTTTTTATGTAAAACGTAAAAATTTATTACATAGAGAAAAAAATAAATTATTTGAACTACATGTAAAATATAAATAAATTTAACTAATCAAAAAATTCATAATTATTATATGTTAAAAGAGGAAAAAATAGACGTGATGGGACATTTGTGGAAAAAGTAATTATGGATGGAGGACCACTGCTATAAAAAAGTTAAGAACGTAACTTTTTGTTATGTTGAACAACTCGTTTTTTAGTATCTTTTTAATTGATTTGATAATTCACATCATTTTTTTCCTCGGTCATCGTGTAAAACGTAAGAAATTCTTACTTTTTATATTTTTTTTTTATAAAACGTAAGAATTTCTTGCGTTTTACAAAAAAAAAATGTAAAACGTAAGAAATTCTTGCGTTTTTATAAAAATCAACTCCGTTAGTTGACCATTAAGAAAAAAATAGAAAACGTAATAAATTATTACGTTTAGCCTATTTTGGTAACTTTTTAAATAGGTGACCTATTTTGGTCACTTTTTAAATTCTATGGCTCATTTTGGTTCTGAGTTCACATATATATTGTCTATTTAATAATTTTCAATAGATGAGTCATATATTGCAACAATTTAGTCATCTGTTGCAACAGATATCTATATTTGTTGGATAATTTTCAATAGATGAGTTAGCTATTGCAACAGGTTAGTCATTTGTTGCAACAGATGTCTATATATGTTTGGTCATTTTCAACAAATGTCTTTAACTGTTTGGTCTTTTCCAACAGATTACTCATCTATTGCAACATGTTAATTGAAATCGTAATTGAACTTATCAATTTATCTTTAATTTTAGTTAAATCAATGTTGTTATTACTAATAATGTCTTAATTTGAATCATTACAAATAAAATTGGTCAATTAACACTTTAGTCAAGACGAATACACTTAGATGATCACGTAATTACTATTTGATTAATTGAAATCGTAATTAAATTATCAATTCATCTTTAATTTTAGTTAAATCAATTTAGTTATTACTAATAATTACTTAATTTTAATTATTTCAAATCAAATTGGTCAATTGATCATTCTACTTAAGACAAAACACTTAGTTGATCATGTAATTACTATAAAATTAATTGTAATTGTAAGTGAACTTATTAATTCATCTTTAATTTTAGTTAAATCAATATAGTTATTTCTAATTATGGCTTGGTTTGAATCATTTCAAATAAAATTGGTCAATTGATCACTCTACTCAGGACGAACACACTTAGTTGATCGTGTAATTATCATGAGATTAATTGAAACAATAATAAACTTATTAATACTAGTTAAATCAATTTAGTTATTACTAATATGATGACTTAATATGAATCAATAGATGACTAAGATGTTGCAAAAGATGAGTAATCTGTTGAAAATGACCAAACAGATAAAGATATCTATTGCAACAGATTAGTAATCTGTTGGAAATAACAAACAAATAAAGTCATATGTTGCAACAGATTGGTCATCTGTTGGAAATGACCAACAGATAAAGACATTTGTTACAACAGATGACTAATCTATTGCAACATATGTGTATATCTGTTTGATAATTTTCAACAAATGACTCATCTATTGCAACAGATTAAATTTGTTGCAATAGGTTATACACTTAAATGATCATGTAATTACTATGGAATTAATTGAAATTGTAATTATTAAATCAATTTGGCTATTACTAATAATGACTTAATTTGAATCATTTCAAATAAAATTAGTCAATTGATCACTCTACTCAGAACGAACACACAAAGATGATCGTGTAATTAATATAAGAATAATTGAAATCGTAATTGAACTTATCAATTCAACTTTAATTTTAGTTATATTAATGTAGTTATTACTAATAATATTTTAATTTGAATCATTTCAAATAAAATTGATCAATTAACACTTTACTCAAGACGAATACACTTAGATGATCATGTAATTACTATGAGATTAATTAAAATCGTAATTAAAATTATCAATTCATCTTTAATATTAGTTAAATTAATTTAATTATTACTAACAATTAATTGATTTTAATTATTTCAAATAAAATTGGTCAATTGATCATTCTACTTAAGACGAAACACTTAGTTGATCATGTAATTACTATAAAATTAATTGAAATTGTAAGTCAACTTACTAATTCATCTTTAATTTTAGCTAAATCAATATAGTTATTTCTAATTATGGTTTGGTTTTAATCATTTTAAATAAAATTGATCAATTGATTACTCTACTCAGGACGAACACACTTAGTTGATAGTGTAATTACCATGAGATTAATTGAAACTGTAATTAAACTTATTAATTCATGTTTAATTCTAGTTAAATAAATTTAGTTATTACTAATATAATGACTTAATATGAATTAATAGATAACTAACATGTTGCAAAAGATGAGTAATCTGTTGAAAATAACTAAACAGATAAAGACATCTGCTGGAAATGACCAAACAAATATAGACATATGTTGCAACAGATTACTAATCTGTTGCAATAAGTGACTCATCTATTAAAAATTATCAAACAAATATAGACATCTGTTGCAACAGATGACTAAGTTGTTGCAACAGATGACTCATCTGTTGAAAATTATCAAACATATAGGATATATGTTGGAAAATAATTTAAAATACTAAAGCTCAGATATTTTTAAGAGAACTCAAATGTTTGTCCCCTTGTCTAAGGTCTTGTCTTTAATTTTAGTTAAATCAATTTAGTTATTACTAATAATTGTTTAATTTGAATCATTTTAAATAAAATTTATCAATTGATCATTCTATTAAGGACGAATACATTAATTGAAATTGTAAGTGGACTTATCAATTCATCTTTAATTTAGTCAAAATCAATTTATTTATTACTAAGAATGACTTAATTTGAATCATTTGAAATAAAATTGGTCGATTGATCACTCTCCTCGAGACGAATACACATAGTTGATCATGTAATTATTATGAGATTAATTGAAATTGTAAGTGAACTTATCAATTCATCTTTAATTTTAGTTATATCAATTTAGTTATTACGAATAATGGCTTAATTTGATTCATTTCAAATAAAATTGGTCAGTTGATCACTCTAATCATAACGAATACACTTAGTTGATAATTTAATTACTATGAGATTAATTGAAATTGTAAGTTTATCTTTAATTTTAGTTAAATCAATTTAGTTATTACTAATAATATCTTAATTTAAATTATTTCAAATAAAATTGGTCGATTGATCACTCTACTCGGGACGAATACACTTAGTTAATCAGGTAATTACGATGAGATTAATTAAAATTGTAAGTGAACTCATTAATTCATGTTTAATTTTAGTTAAATCAACATAGGCTTAATGTGAATCATTTAAAATAAAATTGGTCAATTAATTATTCTACTAAGGATGAAACACTTAATTGATCATTTAATTACTGAGATTAATTGAAATCGTAATTGAACTTACTAATTCATCTTTAATTTTAGTTAAATCAATGTAGTTATTTATAATAATGGTTTAATTTAAATTATTTCAAATAAAATTTGTCAATTAATCATTCTACTCCGTACGAAACACTTAATTGATCATGTAATTACTATGAAATTAATTGAAATCGTAATTGAACTTACTAATTCATCTTTAGTTTTAGTTAAATCAATATAGTTATTTCTAATGATGACTTAGTTTGAATCATTTCAAATAAAATTGATCAATTGATCACTCTACTCAGGACGAACATACTTAGTTGATCGTGTAATTACCATGAGATTAATTGAAACTGTAATTGAACTTATTAATTCATATTTTATTTTAGTAATCGATTTAGTTATTACTAATAATGACTTAATATGAATCAATAGATGACTAACATGTTACAACCGATGAGTAATCTGTTGGATATGACCAAACAAATAAAAACATCTGTTGAAAATGACCAAACAGATATAGACATCTGTTGCAACAAATGACTCACTTGTTACAACAACTAATTCATCTATTGAAAATTATCAAACAGATATAGACATCTGTTGCAACAGATGACTAAGTTGTTGCAACATATGACTCATCTGTTGAAAATTACTAAATAGACAAAATATATGTTGAAAAATAATTTAAAATACTAAAGCTCAAATGTTTTTTAGGAGAACTCAAACGTTTTCCCCCTTGTCTAAGGTCTTGTCTTTAATTTTAGTTAAATCAATTTAATTATTATTAAAATTGCTTAATTTGAATCAACAAATGGCTAACCTGTTATAAGCTTTTATTGCAACAGATGACTAACTTGTTGCAATAAATAGGTGATTTGTTGGAAAATAATTAAAATACTAGGGAACTCAAACATTTTTAGGAGAACTCAAATGTTTGTCTCATTGTCTTAAAGACTTGTCTTTAATTTTAGCTAAATCAATTTAGTTATTACTAATAATTGCTTAATTTGAATCAACAGATGACTAACATGTTGCAACAGATGATTCATCTGTTGAAAATTATTAAACAGATAGAAAATCTGTTATAATAGATGGGTTATCCATTAGAAAGCAATTAAAATACTAGGGAACTTAAATGTTTTTAGGAGAACTCAAACGTTTGTCCCCCCGATCCTTTTGCATTTGATGTATGATACACTATTTTTATCTTCTTTACCTATTTCATGAATTTTTTCATGTGTTTCACTTATTCGTTGTGCCCTTGTTGAAATTTTTAGAATTTTTTTAGATTAAATTTTGTTCGTATATCACTTGGACATTACTTCATAGGTGATTTTGTAAGTATGATAATGATTTTTGTTGAATTTTTTATTTGGTATATTTGCTACTGCTACAATGGATAGAACCTGCAACATGAATCCAATATATGAGTCATTTATTGCAACAAGTGATAATCTGTTGCAACATATGAATAATCTGTTGCAACAGATGACCCATATGTTGGATTTATGTTACAACACTATAATACAAATCCAACAGATGAGTAATCTGTTGCAACAGATTAGTCATATATGTTGCAACAGATTACTCATATGTTGCAACAGATTAGTCAATATGTTGCAATAGATTAGTCAATATGTTGCAACAGATTAGTCAATATGTTGCAACAGATTACTCATATGTGCAACAGATTACTCATCTGTTGGATTCACGTTACATGTTTTATCTACTGTTGAAAAAACAGCAGTAGCAGATACACCCAAATGAGAAATTCAAGTAAAAAATATAATTTTACTTACTAAAATCACCTATAAGTAATTCCCAAGTGATATACGAATAAAATTTGACCTAAAAAAATTTGATCAAGTAGCAATAGTAGCGGTAACAACAATGTTCAACAACAAGAAGATGATGATGATGAGCAAGAAGAGATGATAATAAAGAACAAGATGATGATAATGAAGAAGAAGATGATGAATAAAGCAACAACAGCAATGAACAACAAAAATCACAGAGAGAGAGAAAACTACAATAAATGAGAAGAGAGAAAAACGTGCCTTTTCCCCCCTCCATTTCTAGTTATATTAGGTTTTACATTGGATCAAAGTGTAAATTAAAAAACTTGTGGGTTATTTTCAAACTTTTCTTACTTTCTTAATCCTTAATAAAGTAATTGTCACCTCCACTCAATTATTAAGACTTGTGTCACCCACACTTCATTTTAAAACTCTTTTGTCACCTGTGGCCCAAACCCCCAAGTTTCATCACAATAATGTATTTGTCGATCTAATTAAATTAGATTTTTAATCATTTGATTTGATTTGATACAATCTTACCGAGTTTTACAAGTAAATTTGAAATATAATTTAAATAGATCAGTGATTATAATGTAGTTATTTTTAATTAACTAATTATAGCTGATTTAAATAAAATTTTACTGCGTTTAAACTTAACTTTTATCTTGATCGGATATTTTGATAATTGTTATGACTCCCAAATATTATTTATTGGAATAATACTTTTATGGTCTATTATTAAATTGAATTAACTAATAATTACTGCAAATATAATTATTGTTAGTTGAACAAGGATTAATAACTGAACATAATAATTATAAAAGTGTATCCATACAATAATTTATATTTAAATAAATGAACAATTAAATTTAATTGATTTTAATCAACTAATTATATTAATTTTAAAAAAATTAATTTCAATAAGTGTTACATTATGTTTGTTCGATAATAATACCTTTATTGTAATGACGTCGATAGAAGTTCAGTATTTTAAAATAAAATCTATGTAGCCGTTTGATCATGAAAATTAAAATTTTTCGGAGTTGGAGTTGAAATTGGAGTTGGAGTTGTGTTTGACCATGTCTTTTTTGATTTTTTTTTACTTTTAAAAAAACTTTTTAAAATATGATTTTATGTCATAACTTTTACAAACAATCAAAATCATCCAACTAAAATTTACCTACTAACGGAAAAAGAATACAATTAGTGACTTTTATACAAATAATTTCATATACATGGCCATATTTAATGAATTTCAATTATGACATATATAATATTACATTAATAGTTGTTTTCTCATATTTGAAAATTTTAAATATGGATGTTATATTAACAGATCACTGTTTCCTATTTTTTAGGTAACAAATATTATCTTTCAAACAAATTTATTTTTTAGGAATTTATTTAATTTATTTCTTTTATTTTCCGTTCCTAAAAAATAAAGAATGATGAATTGTTATTAAATTTTAGGGTTCCGCTAATTTATTTCTTTAATTTTCTTATACATGAAAGATTTTACTGTGTGTGAATAAATTATTTCTATGTAAAACATACTTTGCATATTTATGGTATATTATATCATATACCATAAATATATAAATATACTTAGTATGTTTCTTTATACTTTGTATATTTATATATGTGTGTATATGATATATATATGGTATAAACTTCATATATAACATACTTTGTATATTTATGTTATAAATATGCGTAGTATGTTTCTTAATACTTTGTATATTTCTATATGTGTGTATATGGTATATACATGGTATAAACTTTATATATAACATACTTTGTATATTTCTGTTATAAATATAATACTTTATATATTTATGGGTATAAATATAAATTATCAGTAAAATAATGTCTTAAATAAGGGAGAAAAATAATGACTAGAGAAAAAAAGAGATATATATTAATTAGGATAGCATTAAGTTTGAAATTTTAATTATCTTATTCTTTAAAACTGCTATATATGTAATATTGAAAATGTAATATTACAAGGAGAGTTTTATGTAAAAATTTAAAAGATTGGAGTTATGTGTAATAATAATAAAAGTTGGAATTGGAGTTGGAAAATTGTGAAAACAACAAAAACCTGTTTTTCCTTTTCAGAAAAAAATTTTGAAATTATTTTTCGAATTTTCATGACCAAACACCACAATTTTCAACTCCGAAATTTTTTTTCGGAAAAAAGAGAAAAATTTTCATGGCAAAACTGACCCTATGTAAGAAATAATAGTCAATTTTTGGATGAAAGAAAACCTCTTTATAAAGAGAAAAATGAATAAATTAAATTTCATTTTTTTTGACTTAATTATTGATCAGGAGATTTAGCTTGTATGAATTATTATTGATTTGATACCAATAATGAGCTATTTTAGTATCTTAAGCATACATATATATATATCCACGATTAAAATTAATTGATAGCCTTATCTCACACATAGAGTATTTGAAGTGTCATTAGAGTTGTCGACGATTGTATCCAATTTTATAGCTTGTAAATTTTAAATGTAATTTTTTAAAATAAGTAATTATATTAACTTTGATTAACTAATTATACAAAATCTAAACAAAATTTTAATAAGTCTCACACAAGCTTATCCTAATCAAGTGCTATGAGAATTAGTATTTATTATGTGTCTCAAATCAATTTCATAAAATCGCTATTATAGCTATTATATGTCCTTTAATTTGTTATTTTCTAATAGTACACAAAAATTGTGGTCAAATAATTTTTTTTGTTCTAAATTTTAAAGATAGAATATTTTTATGTCACAAATATATTAATTTTTAAAGTTAAATGACGTTTATGTTTGAAATTTTTTATGTGATAGAATCAATGTTATGTAATAGCAGATAAATTTTACCTATCTTTGATTTTAGTTATTTAATTTTTCAATTATTTTTAATTTTCACCTACAACATGCCTAGTGTAAGTGAATTTTTTTTTCACACGATAAAAATTAATTTAGCAATAGTAACCTCAGCTTGTAGCCGTAATAAATTATTTCAAACAAAATATTATAATTAATCAATATTTCTACTTCAGGTTATTAAGAAATGTGAAAACAATTAAATGTGGACATAGTTAATTTTTATTTAGAATACTAAGAAATTATGACAATGGTTAGCTTAATAGCTATAATGAGTGATTATTTTGGGTTGATGTTTATTAGGGTCAACAATTCTGAACTCTATGATTTTTATAATGTATTAATAACTATCATGTCTAAAGAATTTTGAATTTAGACAATCGTTATAAAAATATTTTTTTAATTATATTTTTAAACTATTTAAATGTGTTGTTCGATTTTTCTTAAACATAAAAATAAAATGACGTAGTTAAAGTTCATATTAATAACAAATATAATTAATGATTCACCAGTTAATAATTATATTTTTAATTCACAACTTAACAAATATGATAATTAAAGTACGTAGGATCGCAAAACCATAACATTAATGTGTGACTTTCTTGAATTGATGTTTAACCAATATCGCTTTGTTTGAACTATATAGTTTTTATTTTGAGATGATATCTATCATGTCTAAAGTAATTTGAGCTTTGACTATCACTATCGAAATATTTTTAAACTATATATAGTTTTTTTAAAAATATTCTAATATGTAGTTTAAATTTATATAAATATTAAAATTATTATAGTTCCTTAATTAGAAGTCATATAATAATAAAAATATAAATAATGGTTCCTAAGTTATCAAATCGGCGTAACATAGTGACACAAGACGACAACATCAATGTATGACTCTCTTAGGTTATTGTTAATTAAAGTCGACACTTATGAACTATATGATTTTTATAACTTGTCAATGTCTATCACGTCTAAAGTGTTTTAAGTTTTTATTAAATTATTTTCATATTATATTAAAAATTGTTTAACTATGCAAACTTTTAGTTTTAAAACTTGTAAATAATTTTTATTCTTTTCTTTATGTATTTTTCTTATCATTTATATATAATTTAGGTGTAAGATTAACATAGGATAATTTTTTTTCCAACCTAGTAGCCAACCACCCATAAAAAGAAGGGGCGGACCTAGGTGTTAATTTGTGGTATTTCAGCATCCGTTAAATTTGACGTAAATTAAATATAATTATGTAAGAAATGTATAAAATCTGGTATAAGATGGAGAAAAATACTCATCAAACTAAGATCGTTAGATGTTTTGATTTCCGGGTGAAATCTTAAAATTTTAGATATTGATATATGTGTTTGAACCTTCTGAATACCAATGACCTTTAAATTCTGAATCCGACACATTAAAAAGATAAAAGGGAAACAAGAAAAGAAAAGTCATAATAATTCTATTATTAAGGAAAATAACGTGAAGAACGATGGAGGGACACATAAACAAATTTTCTAACCTTAATATTAGCCCTTTTGGATGGCCGTATGTTAAGTGCTTTTAAGCCAAAATAACTTTTAAGTCCTTTGATAGTGTTTGGATAAAATTTTAAAGTGTTTAAAAACACTTTATTTAAAGCTAAAAAAGCACAAATAAGTCAAAAGCCAAAAACTAGAATTTCTTACTTTTGATTTTTGGCTTATAAACAAAAAAAAAAAAAAAAAACCTCATCCAAACGGGCTCTTAACGTGCTAACGTGAAAACCGATGGACTTGAGTGGGGTCGAAAAGTACTATATGGAGTAGAATAAAGATTTTATTTTGTTCTATCAATATAATTAAATTTAGTATGACATGGTATTAATTTTTATTTTTATCAAATTATTTTGTTATCATATATTTACCAGTAATATAAGTTTATGTTCAATTCACTTATGTTAACAAATGAAATATTGAGCGTAACTTGACTCAACAGATCATAAAAAATATATACCAATTCTTCATTCCCATATCAATGTCTAATTGAGAATTAACGAAATGATACTATGATAAAGAAATATAAAAATAGACTCAATTAAAATGCCAAAATTAGTTCATCATGGGGTGAATATTGTTTCAAATCATATAAAAAACATCAATTTTTTTGTTTCCACACTGATGTGACAACTCAGTAGCTCACATATAAAATAAATTTATACAATCAAATCACTTATTAAAATTATTACATATATATATATATGTATATATTTTTGATAAATATTAGTTGCTAATCCGGTAAAAGATAGTAATTGAAATTGTAAAAACTGCAATATAGGTTATGTTGTTTCGGGTAGTACAAAAATCTGTATGTTAATTTGTACTATAAACTTTAATCAAATTAAAGATCAAATTTGTCAAGAATAACTTGAAGTTTCAACACCTTCAACGCAAGATAAAATATGACCTATCAAAAAAGTATGTTATAGTTAAGAAATAAGATGAAACAGAATAAGTCAAGTCCTTCGAATTCACGAAGTGTCCTTAAGAAAATAATTCCCCTCAAGTATTCGAGGTTGCGGAATTTTCATCCGAGGATAAAATGGCTTCACAACCAGAAAGTGTTCTGATTTTCTTCGAACTCACTCGATGGGAGATGATCACATGGAGTATTTTAGAAGCAAAGAAATGGGTTTTCAAGTGCAGAAAAAATTAATACTAAACCTGTGGAAAAATGCAGGTTTATATAGTCATAAAGTGCCCCTTTGGAAAGGAGACAATGGTTCATTCGGAAAGGTGTATCCTTTGGAACAGTCATGTCTGTCAATTCGAATCATTGTGTCTTTTTCTGAAACTGTTGCGTTTTTTTCTTGAATTTTTGGACTATGTTTCAAATAAATTTTGTCTAAAAAATTAAATTCATTGATCAATCATTTGCCAAATTCAAATCCAAATCCGAGTGAGCAATGACAACAACACGAGACACTTCTTAGTTCTTGTCTCACTTTCCATGTGAAATTTGTGTTTCTTAATAAGAACACATGAAAAAACTCTTTCTCCCACCAATGTGGGAGAATTAATATACTTTCGTTATTGTGAGTACACTTTTCATTTAGATGTGTTTTCACCCTTTCTCCACTACTTTTTTCTATTTTCCATTCACACTTTAACTCAAAAACTAGAATTTAAATAAATAAGTAGAAAAGCTATCAGAAGAAGATAAATAATACCTTTTTCATGCAAAATTTTTGCATGATTTTGTGAATCTAAATAATAGTGGTAATTGGCGGTGAAGAAGATAAGATTTAGTAAACAGATAGATGACATGTCTCAGTCCATTTGGCAAGTGGAAAAATAAATCCAAAATAATAGTAATAAAATTTACTATAATTGTCAAATATTTAATGAAAGTAATAAGGGGCACATTATAGCACTAATATAAATTTACTATCTCTCAATCATAAATGTTATGTTAGAGTGGTATATAATTAGTAATCCTTTTATCTTTTAACAAAGTTTTCATATTCGAGTCTTGCGTATGGAATCGTTTTTAGTAAGAAGCTTCTTATTTTTCAAAATAAGCTTTGCAATACAAATTTAAATTAATTCAACCTTAAGTTTTTAGAAAATTCTCTTCCCTTTCAACTGAATGAATTAAATTCACAATTTATTTCTTTACATAAAGCATAAATTTATATTTTTATACCATAATATTCCACAAATTATATTCTCATATGACTCTAGTATCGAAAGTTTTTATGGAATCAGCAGGTTCATCAAAGTTCAATTCATGTGGACTATGTAACACAAGTGTACAAAGATGGTCAAGCCGCAATCATACATTGCACCACTTGGAAAACTATCATTTTCTTTTATACGCTCATATTCTGAGAAGTGTTGTTGGGATTCTTTTCAAATTGATGTGATCTAATATAAAAGGCACTGAATTTCATATACTTTTATTTTATTCTGTGTCAAATCTCTTTACATATTTGAATCAAAGTATATAAAAGAACAGTTAGATCTAATAAAGTTACCGCTGTATACAACAATAACATACAACATAACATACCTAGTGTATTCCCATATAGTAGAATTTTAGAAGGGTAGAGTGTACACAAATCATACCACTATCTCAGGTGAAGTAGAGAGACTGTTTTCGATAGACCTCCCGGCTTAGGAAAAGTTACCACAATACGTAATGTTTAAAAAAGAATTGAATTACAAAAGTTTATTGTATGCAACGACCTTATCTACTTTTAGAGAGGCTATTTCTACGGTTTGAATCTGCAACCTTCAAGTCACGTGACAATAACTTTATGAGTTACTTCAAAAATAAAAAATATATAGTTGAAATATAATTGTTGTGCCTACAAAGTAAAAAAAAAAATATAAAGTTGAGGTTAAATATGTGTGCTTTTATTAAGATGAAGCAAGATAAAATACATAATTTGAACAAAAAAAATTATTGTATATGATTATGTGACAGTTAACAATTGAAAGATATTTCACTTAGAAGTTGTTTTATCGATTTCTCTTCCTCTTTGTTACGCTAGCGTTCACAGGGTAAGGTGAAGGCTATTACATTGGAGTTCGACTAAATTCGAATTCGTGCTGAAAAGTCTCACATTAGGGAGTAAAGTAGTCACTAGTCACTGATAAAGGCGACTCCGTATCTAGGGGGAATCGAATCCGAGACCTTTAATTAAGGACGAAAGAGTATTTACCACTCCACTACAACCCATATCGATAAGGCTATCAAACTGTCTATCAAACAAGAAGAATGAAAATAAATAATAGGATAGGAAGAACGCAGCTTCATAATAGTAATAGACGTGTGTAAATATTATTTTAAACAAAATAATGTGTGTATATTTGGAATTGGAAGATATTACTTAAAATCATTACAAAGTAAATAGCAATTTAAAAAAGGAAATAAAACTTCAAAACTATACCAATTGTTAGAGTATATGCTCTACTGATTACCTTATTTTAGCATAATTGTTGCCTATAGATGAAACAGGTTGCCTAACGTGTTTCAAATTAGCTGAAACAGTAACTAAATAACACAGTGAATTTTCACGCAGAAAACACCCGGCTCAAAGAGGTGTAAAAAAATCACGACTTGTACCTCTACAGGATTTAACCCCAACTCCACTAAATCACTCGAGCCTTAACAACTCATCTAATTCCTACTTCTACAAAACACAAACCTTCCCAAGGTGAGTGTTCCTAAGTATTCGAGTTCCCCAACTTGAAGAGAATACTCCTAACTCAGTTTATAGTTCGCTAAGACTAGAAATAAATTAATAGTACAACTCAAGAACCAACCTAATACATAAAGTCTAAGACTCCTTAACTCTAAGTAATAGGAACAGGTACAACTATGACTCCTTTAAGCTTTAGAACTACAGGGATAATTAGTCAATCGTTGCTCTCTTTGTAAGTGCGTAAGTGATTATGACAATCACTTTCTCTATTTAACAATAACTCTTCAAAGAGTCCTTCATGTCATCAATATTCTATTTTCAGTTAGACTCTTCAACTCATCAGAATTTGTTGTTAAGTCAAAGTCTTTCTTCAAGTTAATCTCCTCATCTGAGTGAAACTCTTTCTTCAACTTATCTTTAAGTGTTCTACTCAATCACCACTTCTTTTTTCATACATGATCAATCATTACGATTTTATCAAGTCCCGATCTCAAGCACTCTTGTCTTGTTTTCATCTTTTAGTGACGAACTTGTGTTACCTTGACTCTGCAAACTAGTTCAATGGACCACTTCAACTAACGTGTTTTATTTGTCATGTCAATCACCATAACCATGCCAACAAATCCCCCCCTTTTGGTGATGACAAATTTCTGCTATTGTGCTACCGTGCATCTGCTGACTTTTCCAGTAGGCACTAAGTCATGAACTTTTTATTAGGAAATAGGCTAGTTATGAGTTATAAAAATTGCACACCTTTCACCTTTCAAGTCCTTCCCTCCTTTTGGCATCATTGAAAAGTAACTATCCCTAAATCAGATAAGTGCAATGCCAATCAAATCATGGCCATTAAGGATATCACCAAGATAATCAATAGAAGAACAACACAAGAAAACAATGCTTTAGTCAAGACAAGAAACGATTATGCACAGGCATAAGAAGATTACATTGATATAGCATGAAAAGATTTACAATCAAACACCAAAAAGAAAGTAAGTGAAGAATTCTAAGCACTTGAGACAAGAGACCAAAAATAGAAACTCCTATGGCTCTAGAGAATAAGGCGAAAGGGGTAGACGGAACAGGTTAGGTTAGTGAGTTTGCAGATGATCTCTGCATTCTCAGCCCTTTCCCCAAAAAGATTTTCTTTCAGTGTCTGGATCCTAGCCTGAAGACCTTCTCCCTCAATAGCATATGAGACCCTAAGTTTATCCAACTCAGCCAAAGTATCAGCTAACTCATTCTTCATCCGTTGCAGTGGGGTATCTGCCTGTCTTATAGAAATAGATAGAGCAACATGGTTCAGTCTCCCAAGGATATCCTTTGCAGTTTGGAGAGACCAAACCTGAATAGGCACATCAAAAGCCTCAAAGAAGAAGGCCAACCAAAATCCCCAAGTAAGTGCATGCACTTTTTTGTCATCCTTCTAGAGTACCTTCTGCATATATTTGATGATAAGGCTAGGAAGATTGATTTTCACCTTTGTATCAATCAACTCTATGATAGTCAGATCAAGAAGATAGCCTCAGTTCTCTTTTCCTTTTGGGGTATTATAATTTTGTGAACTATATCAAAGTAGAGCTAATGGAGAGGAAACTTCTCTTTCTTAAGAACACGTATGTGTTGGACCAGATTAGGATTTCCAGAAAACTTCCTAGTAATAGCCAGTGCAGAGGCCGTATTATTTAGAGGAGGCCAACCAAATTTCATGTAGTGATCCCACCCCTAAGTTTGAATCTCCAATGGCCATGAATACAGTTTCATCAATTTCTTTATCTGATTCATCTGAATTTGATTCCCGAGTGGCTAGCATAGAAGATTTTTTCTTCTCCCTTTCTTTGCCTTTTCCTTCATTTCCTTCTCAGCTCTTTCCCTTTTCTATTCAATTTGCCAGACAGGACAGTCCCTGATTAGATGATCAGTCTTACCATATTTGTAACATCGACTAGGATTGCATTGGAATGTCTTTTGTTACCTGTTTCTTTCTTCTTTTTGAAGAATTTACTAAAGTTCTTAGTTATGAACTCAACTTGTTCTTCATCCAGTTTAATTTCTCCATCACTGTCTGTAACACCTCGAGACTGCACCCTGGGCGTCACATGGTGCTTACAACCCTGAAGGACCACAAGCTAACCTATGATTGGTACCTGCTGTGAGCACTGAATATAATACTAAAATATATTTGCGGAAGAAATCTGAAAATGCCATAAGGTTATCAAAATACTGAAATAATAACAACTGAGTATAACTGATAATAACATCTGAAAACTAAATAACTAACTATGCTAGCCTGAAAGCCTCTAACTGTCTGTATATGGAGTTGATGGGACAAACCCGCAACTAACTCCAACTGAAATAACTACTGAAATGCTGAACTACTGAAATAGGTAAACTCTTTCCTTAAAATATGAGGACTCACCACTATATCTACTGTTGATAGACTGAGCTGCTAAGTACGGTCAGGAACCTAAGCATCTGAATCTATGATATGAGATATCATAGTGCAAAAGAGAGTATGCGTCAGTACGTGGAATGTACTGGTATTCTAAGTGAGGTAAGGCTGATAAACATGGGTTCATATGCATGAGCTAATAACTGACTGAATGAACGTCATGAAGTAACTGGATGAGAGTACATGCAAAACTGTAACTACTGAACATACTGAATATGCTATACTGCGTATATAGATATACATCATGTAATTGAGATTATACTAAAACTGAGTGCTAAATTCTGATGGTGTAACATCCCAAGACTACACCCCGGGAGTCACACGGTGCTTAAATCTCAAAGGACTACAAGCTAACCCATGACTAGTACCTGTTGTGAGCACTGAATGATAATACTAAAAATATATGCGGAAGTTAGGTTGAAAATGCCATAAGGTTCACATAGTGCTTACCAATGGTTATTTTCACTGCGGAAGAAGACAAGAATATCATCAGAATGTCATCTATGAAGACTATGATGAACATGTCCAAGTACTGCTTGAACATACAGTTCATTAAGTCCATGAAAGTTGCTGGGGCATTGGTAAGACCAAATGACAAGACTAAAAACTATACCGGGTTCTGAAAACTATTTTGAAAATATCACATTCTCTGAGATGATGATAGCCCAATCTGAGGTCTATCTTAGAAAAGTAACTAGCACCCTGAAGTTGGTCAAACAAGTCATAGATTCTCGGAAGTGGGTACTTATTCTTGATGGTGGCTTTGTTCAACTGACGGTAGTCTATACATATTCTAAGAGAACCTTCTTTCTTTTGCACGAATAGAACTGCTGCACCCCAAGGGGATACACTGGGCCTGATGAACTCTTTGTCTAAGAGGTTTTTCAACTGTTCTTTCAATTCTTTAAATTCAGCTGGAGCCATTCTGTATGGAGGAATTAAGATGGGCTGAGTATCAGGAAGAAGGCCTATTCCAAAGTCAATTTTTCTTTTGGGAGAAATTCGGGGAGATCTTCGAAAAACACATAAGGAAATTCACTTGCTACTGAAACTAGCTCAAGACTAGGAGTCTCGAAACTAGAGTCTTTGACGCACACCAAATGATAGACACACCACTTGCTACTAAAACTGGCTCAAGACTAGGAGTCTTGAAACTAGAGTCTTTGACTTGCACCAAATGATAGACACACCCCTTGGATATCGTTTTTCTCACTCTAAGGTATGAAACAAGTTGACCCTTAAGCATTGTGGTACTACCCCTCTATTGTAGGATAGGTTCATTTGGAAACTAAAAATAAATAACTCTATTTCTATAATCAACTGAGGAATAGCATATATGGAGCCAATCCACGCCGATAATGACATCAAAATCCATCATCTCTAACTCTTCTAAGTCTGCTGAAGTAACTTTCTGAGTCACCATAACCTGAAAGTTCCTGTATATCCGACGGGCTATGATAGACTTACGTGTTGGGGTAGAGACTGAGAAAGGCTCTGTTAGGATTTCGGGACTGACTCCAAAGTTGATGGCTATATAAGGAGTTACAAAAGACAGAGAGGCTCCTGGATCTAACAAAGCATAAACATGTAAATGGTAAAATTGTAACGTACCAGTGACCACATAAGAAGAACTTTCCTGATCCTGTCAGGACTGGAGTGCATAGAGCTTGTTTGGGCGTTGCCCACTGGTGGCACTGAAAGCGGCACCATGCTGAGACAGACAACTGGACTAAGATGGGAGACGATTATGCAGACTCTATGGACCCACTTGAGGAAATTCTATGATTCTATGACCTGTCTCACCATACCCGAAACACACATTGCTGCCAGCCCTACATACACCCTAATGATTTCTGCCATATTTCTGACAAAGATGATTTGTTTGGGCACTGCTAACACTACCCTGAGATTTAGAGCTTGGAGCCCTATCCTTATTACAATTTCTGAATTTAGGCACCAAAGAACTGGCTAAGGACAGAGCTGGGACTAATGATTTTAGGCAAAACTGAAGATGATTACCACCCCCCGACTTAGGTTGAGCAAAATTAAAGCTACCTATTTTAGACCTCTTGCTTTCCCTCTTTTTCTCCTTGAGTTTTCTGCTTATCAATCTGTTAAGAAGGGACCATTAACTTAGCCAAGTCCATCTCCTTAATCAGCATTGCGGTCCTACACTCCTTGACCACACTATCAGACACACCAGATACGAACTTGCTTATCTTATACCTGCTACCAGTTACCACATGAAGAGTATACATGGCCAACTGAGTAAATTTGAGGGAATACTCTTTTACACTTATGTTGCCCTACTTCATATTGATAAACTCTAACACCTTATCTTCCCTTAACTCCAACGGGAAGAACCTATCTAGAAAGGCAGTAGCAAATTTCTCCCATTCTATAAGCCCTGCATCTGCGCCCCTATATACCTTTCACTACTTAAACCATGTGTGAGTTACATCCTACAACTGATAGGCAGCTAACTCAGCACTCTCACTAACGGTTTCTCCCACAATGTTTGTTACCTTTTGCACTATGTCAAGGAATTCCTATCGGTCCTCTTCATACTTAAAAGCTGAAAATAAAGGAGGATTCATTCGGGTGAAGTCCCGAATTCTAGCTGCAGAAGTATTGGCCACTAGGTTTGCTTGAACAGTAGCTGGGCGTTCATTCTGGGCTACTACAGAATGAGCTAGAGCGGTGAAATTTGATCTGAATTCTACATGTGAAACGTACTCATTCAGGGGATCTTCTTATGTTGGTCTTTTTAGGAGGCATGTTCTATAAACGGAAGAAAAAGTTGGATTAGATAGAGAGTTTAACTTGAGCTCATGCTAACTCGCAGGCTATGTACGCTGAAAGAAGGGAACATTTTCCTAAAATGCCTCATAGCCTTTTGTCCATAAGTGTAGCGCGCTACACATCTATGCACAAGACTCTACTTGATACGACTTTCAGACTTTATAGGACTCTTTAGAACCTTAGGCTATGATACCAAGTTTGTAACGCCCTGAGACTACTCCCTGGGCGTCACACGATGCTTACAATCCCAAAGAATCACAAGCTAACTCATGACAGGTATCTACTGTGAGCATTAAGTGATATTACTAAAAATATATGCTGAAGTTAGGCTGAAAATGCCATAAGGTTCATAATCTAAAAACAAATACCGAATACTGATAATAATACTTAAATTAATGAACATTTGTCTAAAGTAATCTAGTCCAAAAGCCTGTAAATATCTGAATGTAGAATTGATGGGACAAGTCCTCAACTAACCCCGACTACTTAACATATTAAATCTGCTGAAATACTGAAATAAAATAATGGCCTCGATGGATGAGGACTCACTATTGAATCTACCGCTGATATCCTGAGCTTCTAAGTACGGTCAGGACCCTGAGCATTTGAACCTATGATATGAGACATCATATCACAAAAGAGAGTATGTGTCAGCACGTGGAATGTACTGATATGCTAAGTGAGGTAAGGATGATATACATGGGTTCATATGCATGAGATGATAACTGATTAAATGAATATCATGAAGTAACTAGATGAGCGTACATGTAAAACTGTAACTACTAAACATACTAAACATGGTATACTGTGCATATAGGTATACATCATGTATATGAGATTATACTGAAACTGAGTGTTGAATTTTAATAGCTGAGTAGCTGATAACTGATAGCCATGGTTCTGTATAACTATCTGAGTTCTTTCCAAAATACAAATACTGAAACTGTAACTGTGGGAGTGTTCATCTAACCGACCTACCCCAATATAAACTGAGTTGGGGCCCAACCTATGAACCCAGTTGGAAGGGTGTTAGCACCTTGCCACGGGATACTAACAAGGCTAGTTCAACCCTAATCTGGAAGGATATATATATATATATATATATATATATATATATATGATTGCATCAACCCTAGTATGGCAGAAAGATGACTTACCCTTTGCTGGATACGTAGTTCTATAACATAGGAACTGCTACTAAGGGTCAAACCCTCTGCTGGAAGGAATGACCCCATTCCTGGGTTCGATCGGTGCTGAATCCTACTCCTAACTGAATCAATACTGAATTGATCAATAGACTGTACTAGGCTTGACTGAACTGACACTGATCATGTTGACTAACTGAACTGGACTGAGTTCACTGAGTTTTGTTAACTGACTGAGTACTACTATTCTTGACCTTTATCAGGACTATTCTATAACTACTGCAACTAAGTAAACAACCAAATTTCGGGTAATTACCCCTAGGACTCAATGGCATAAGATATAAACTCATATCATAACTTTAACAACACAACAATAGGTTACCATGCATGATTTACTAATATAGATATTTTATCAAACACTTTCAAGGCATAGCTTAAGCATGGGAGTAGTTTAAACATGTAGTAATAACATGATTTCAATACTAAGATCACCAAAGGATTATAATGCACAATTCATTCACTAAGACATTTTATCAAATACTTAGGAGGCATAACATTGTACTTGGGAATGAACAACATGTTAATGCATCATGACTACAACAATCAATTCACAATTAAAGGGTTTTGACATGGAAATTACATCAATCACACACATGGTATCTTATATTCACAAAACATATTATTAAATCTTGAATTGTAACCCATACAATAACACAAACATAAATACAACCCAATTTGCGTATGTAAATCATAAAGCTAAAAACTTATAGTTTTAAAAAGGGTTCTTGAACTCAAGGGTGGAAGGAAACATAAGGATGAACACCTAACATACCTGAGTGGCGGAATTCGTGAAGATTGTTAGGGTTTTCTTGAAACTTTGATCTTGAGCTTGATGAACTAGGGTTTATTTCTTGAGAGAATTTTGAGAAGAATGAATTATTTTGCCCTTTTGGGAGCTTAATTTCGTGTTTTGACTGAATTGGGTGAGTGGAAAAGGACCTAAATGCCCTTGGAAACTCATAAGTTAATGAGAAAATCTAGCCCAGTGCCGCGATAGGCGACGCACCACATCGATAGGGTCAACACAATAACTGACATATTGCATTGATGGGTGCGATGTGATAACCAACGTTCGTATCAAGATCGGGTTGGCTTGCGATTTTGGCCATCTAAACACGACTCAAACATTGTCCAAAATTTTTGAAACTCACCCAATATTATCTATTGACATCCCTGATCATGAATCAATTTAAAAATCAACAATCTAAGTTCGAAAAGACCATAAATGATACCATTGAAATATCAAGGCTAAAAATGAGACTAAGTGTCAACACTTTGCTGAAATTTTTCTAAGTCTGGGACCCCTTATTACAAGCTATATGGGATTGAATCGACTAGGACTTTACGGGGTCTTATAGCTGAGTAACTGATAACTGATAGACATGGTTCTGTAGAACTGCCTGAGTTCTTTACTGAATACTGAGACTAAAACTGTAACTGTCAGAGTGTTCATCTAACCGACATACCTTGATATAGACTGATTTAAGGTCCAACCAGTGACCCTAGTTGGAAGGATATTAGCACCTTCCCACGGGATACTAACAATGCTGGGTCAACTCTAATATGGCAGGAAGACTCATGAAATATACATATATATGATTGCATCAACCCTAGTTTTGTAAGAGGTTGACTTACCCTATGCTAGCTACGTAGTTCTGTAACTCAGGGATTGCAACTAATAGTCAAACCCTCTGGTGGCAGGAATGCCCCCATCCCTGGGTTCGCTCGATGCTGAATCCTACTCCCAACTGAATCGACACTGAACTGATTACTAGACTATACTAGGATTGACTGAACTGGCACTGATCATGTTGACTAACTGAACTAGACTGAGTTCACTGAGTTTCGTTAACTGACTAAGTACTACTGTTCTTGAACTTTACTGGGACTATTCTATAACTACCGCAACTACGTAAACAACTAGATTTCAGGTAATAAATACCCCTAGGACTCGATATCATAATAGATAAACTCATATCAAAACTTTTACAACATAACAATAGGTTATCATGAATGATTTACTCACATGGACATATTATCAAACCTTTGCAAGGCATAGCTTAAGCATGGGAATAGTTTAAACATGTAGTAATAGCATGATTTCAATACTAAGATCACCAAAGGATCACAATGCACAATTCATTCACTTAGACATTTTGTCAAACACTTAGGAGGCATAACCTTGTACATGACAATGAACAACAATGTTAATGCTTCATGACTATAACAATCAATTCACAATTCAAGGGTTTTGACATGAGAATTACATCAATCAACATACATGCTATCTTATGTTCATGAAACTTATAATTAAATCTTGAATGTAAACCCATACAATAACACAAACATGAATACAACCCAATTTGAGCATGTAAATCATGAAATTGAAAACTTGTAGTTTTAAAAAGAGTTCTTGAACTCCAAGGGTGGAAGAAAACCCAAGGATGAACAACTAATATACCTTGATTGTTGATTTCGTGAGAATTGTGGTGAATTCTTGGGACTTGGACTTGAACTTGATGAAACTAGGGTTTTGTTCTTGAGAGTGTTTGTGAGATAATGACTGAATTTTGCCCTTTGGGGGGTTTAATTTCATGTTTTGGCTGAATTGGGTGAGAAAAAAAGGACCTAATTGCCCTTGGAAAGTAGAGTTTAATGAGCAAAATATGTCCAGCGATGCGGCAGGTAACGCGCCGCGTCGATGGTGTCTATGCGGTGGCCAATGCACCACGTCGAGGCTGTCGACGTGATAGCCAACGCGACGCATCAAAATCGCGTTGGCTTGCTGTTTTGGTCATCTAAACATGACTCAAATGACGTCCAATCATCTAAACATGACTCAAATGACGTCCAAAATTTTTGAAACTCACCCAAGATGACCTATTGACATCCCTGATCATGAATCAATTTAAAAATCGACAATATAAGGTCGTAAGGATAAAAAATAAGATCATTCAATTGTGAAGGCTAAAAATAATTCTATGTCTTAACACTTGGTTGAATTTTTTTCTAAGTCTGGGACCCCTTATTACAAGTTATATGGGACTAAATTGAACTACTTTTATGGGGTCTTACACTGTCAGATGCCTTTAAGTCTAGAGTTTTCTCAGGAGCTACTACTTCCTTCTTGATTTCATCAATTTGTATTTCATAAGTCGTCAGATTTCTCACCAGTTCGTCCAAAGTTATATTAGTAAGATCATTTGCTTCCCTAATGGTAGTGACTTTGACATCCTATTTAGACTTAGGAAATACCGTCAACACCATTTTAATTTGTTCTTCGAGAGGGATGACTTTACTCAAGGATGTTAATTCATTTATTAAAGTGGTAAGTCTTGTCTTCATCTCATGAAGAGATTCATTCTCCTTCATTTTAAATGCCTCATATTCAATAAAGAGATGAGTAATTTAGAATTTTCTTACTTGGGTGGTGCCCTCATGTGCATTGACCAAAGCATCCCAAATTTGCTTGGTAGTTGTATAATTTGATACCCTGTTGCACTTAGCTAGACCTAGTCCACACACTAAAATATTCTTAGCCTTTACGTTCTTTATTAAAGCAGTCTCACTTTCTTGACTTGTTCACCATCAACCAATTTGACTGGAATAGTTGGACCATCAGTGATCCTGTCCCATAACACGTAATCTTCACCTTAAAGAAACATTTTCATCCTGGCCTTCCACCAAATGAAGTGAGACCCATCAAAGAGTGAAGGCCTAGTAGTTGATTTACCTTCACTGTGACCAGTAGATGGTGCGAAATTCATCATAGTGATATTTTTCTTAGGTGCTAACCCTCTTTAAGACAACCTCTCTCTGATACCACTTGTTAAAGTATGTGACCTATTGATTACCTTATTTTAGCCTAGCTGTTGCCTATAGATGAAACACGTTGCATAACATGTTTCAAACTAGCTAAAATAGTAAGTAAATAACACAGTGAATTTTTACATGAAAAACACCCGACTCAAAGAGGTGTAAAAAACCACGGCCTTTACCTCTACAGGATTTAACCATTACTCCACTAAATCACTTGAGCCTTAACAATCAACTAATTACAATACTTCTCTAATTCCTACTTCTACAAAATACAAACCTTCTCAAGGTGAGTGTTCCCAAGTATTCGAGTTCCCCAACTTGATGACAATACTCCTTACTCAGTTTATACTTCACTGAGACTAGAAATAAATAAACAATACAACTCAAGAACCAACCTTATACATAAAGTCTAAGGCGCCTTAACTCCAAGTAATAGGAACAAGTTTAACTATGACTCCTTCAAGCTTTGGAACTACAGGAATAATTTATCAATCGTTGCTCTCTTTGTAAGTGCGTACGTGATTATGCCAATCACTATCTCTATTTAACAACAACTCTTCAAAGAGTCCTTCTTGTCATCAATCTTCTATCTTCAGTTGGACTCTTCAACTCATCAAAATTTGTTGTTAAGTCAAAGTCCTTCTTCAAGTCAATCTCCTTATCTGAGTGAAACTCTTTCTTCAACTTATCTTCAAGTGTTATACTCAATCACCACTTTTTTTTCAAACGTGATCAATCATAATGATTTTATCAAGTCCTAATCTCAAGCACTCTTTTCTTGTCTTCATCTTTTAGCGACGAACATGTGTTACCTTCGCTCTGCACACTAGTTCAGTGGACTATTTCTACTAACATGTTTCATTTTTCATGTCGATCACCAAAACCATCCCAACACCAATTAACTCCAGACCTATCGACAACACAATAATCCAACAATAATTTATCAATCCTTAAACATAAGGAAAGGACCTTGTTTTCTTTTAATTCTCCTATTTTCACTCAATTGTACTGTTAAATGTCTTAAATAGTAACTCTTTTCTTGATTTCATATTAGTTTTAATACTTAAAGATGACTTTCTGAAATAGTAACTGTTAATTGAGTCATAAATAAGACCGTGCACCTGCTAGTATTCAGTTTCATATTTTTGTTTCATTGGGTGTGTTGTTATGGTATCTAGATCAATAGATATAAATGAATTTAAAATGAAATTAACTATATATAAGTGAAACAAAGAACCTTCTAGAAAGTATTGGGACTTATTTATTGAACTAAAATTACATATAACTGTGACTTATTTATTGAATTTAAATTATATATAATCATGAGAGGTTAATTATATTTTCATCCTAAAATAGGTAAGTTTGTTTGAATTATTAATGTTTGAAAAGGAAAAGGATTATTGTAATACCCCACACTTTTTCTAGTTTAAATTAACCCCTAAAGTGTTAAGGGATAACTTTAAAAATGAATAGTATTTATTTTGTGTGGAATTATTTAGATTTAGACTTTTCATGGAGTGGAAAATTGAATAAGCTTTCCATCAATACCAAATTCGCCCAATTTCGACACTCGGTGAAGAAGTTATGGCTATTTTAAGTAGGGGTGTACAAAAATCAAACCGACAAAAATGTTATTGGGTAGTTGGTATTGGGTTATTGGATTAACGGTTATTTATTGATTTTATAAAAAAATTATTGGGTAAACAATTTGGTTTTAGCTTACTGGGTTATCGGTTAAATCGATAACCCAATAAGGATACACTAAATTATTGTTTTATAGTCCTATTTATGTTATATTTATAAATCTCTCTCTCTCTCTCTCTATATATATATATATATATATAATATGCACTACTTATTCACAATCCAGTGATTCACAAAGTATTAACCTATTCAGGGTAACAAAGACACAATATATAACTCGGCTATTATTGTATTGAAAAGCTTGAAGCATTTATAGCTTCCAGCAATTAAGATTCAATTTTTTTCTGAACTAATATTTAGTTCAAGTTTGAAGATTCTTGTAAACTAAAATGCATTGCGTAGTATTTTGGCGGTAACTAAGATTTCATTTTTGTATGTTAGTTGTTACTATTTCTATTCTCCAAGTATTTTCTTTTTGGTTAAACCGAAACCCGATCCATTAAGGATCAAAAACCGATAAACTGAAACCGATAAGAAAATATCTTATTGGTTGCTTATTGGTTTTACATATTTAAAAATCCAAAACCGATAAACCGAACCTATCACACATAAAATCAGACCGAATGCACACCCTTATTTTTAAGTTCAAGTTGTAAAACACCGTTGTTTGGACCCTTAGCGCGTCGCGGATCAATGTAAATTTCCAATTGTCCCATTTCAGTGGCCCTTCGCGGAGAGGGTCAATTTACCATTTGTCAATTTCCAAAGGTCCAGCACAGTAATGACGCGTCGCGTCAAATGCCAAAATGACATTCCAAAGGGGCACCGTGATGTCTCCGCATCGCAGAGTTTGCCCAGTTTCCATTTGTTGATTTTCAGTGAGCCACCGCGATAGTGGCGCGTTGCGGTGGCCACTCAGATTGGAAAAATATACGTTTTTTAGTTCCGTTAAAAAGTGTAAAGGGGGTATTTTGGTAAATCTCCAACCCCCAATCCATCCAAAAATAAAAGATTAATCATATTTGAAAGCACTTTATGCTTTATTCATCATTCTCTCTCAAACAAAATCCTAAGGCTCATACTTCCTGTCCAAGAAACCCAAAATTATCTCCATCAGTTCTCCAAGATAATACAAGATTGAGAATCCCCAATTCAAAAACTTTAAGAAGTCATCTCCAAAACATCAATAGAGATCCAAGATTCAAGTTCTAGCATCTAGATCATCAAATTAAGGTATGTGGGGTTTGAACAAGGATACTCCTTTCATCTTTGTGCCTAAAACTTTTTTTTAATTACAAATTTTCTGAATTTTATATAATTTCCCATGAAATTCAAGTTAGGGTTTACACCCATTATTGTTATTTTCAAGCTTATGATGTTTTCAATGATTTAGAAGTTGAATTTCATAATTATGTTCATATTTTCATGCCTATTGATGAAATTTTTGAATTTTAGTATTTTTAAATTTTAGTTGATTTATCAATATTTCCACTATCAAGCATGATTATTATGATGATTTAACATGATATTGATGCATGGGTTATTTACCCCAAGATTGAATATTATTACTTCACGAAAGATGATGCTTTAAGCATCTTATGAGCAAATTATTTTCAGTTTTTCAGAAAACCTTTGATCTTTTTAATCATTGGTTTAGCTTTGAAATCCACTACAAATTATTACAGTTTATAGAACTTAGAATAGCTTTATTTACAGATTTACTCATATAAATGCATAACTAGTTTTCATATAAATCCTTATGCTAGTTTTTAAAAGTGGATTTCCAATGATTTGAGCATACAAATTTAAGAGGGAGTAGTATTTAGCACCGAGTGGGAAGTGTGAGATTAGCGCGCCCTTTCTTCTGCCGAACTACGTAGCCAACATAGGTACAGACTCAGATTATTTCCATTTATATGGATGACAAATTTAGCTTGTGATCGATCACATGGATTAGGTTATAATCCTTGGCAAGAGTATCCCACCTCTCCCGAATGCAAGGTTTTCTTCTTAGAAGGTCAAGACATTGAAATCCATGTAGCTCACATGGTTTATGTCGGTTAAGAGAACCTCCCTATAACCTAACTGTAAAGATTTTCAAAATAGTTCTAAAAGTATTCTCCCTTCAGTTTGACAGTTAAGAATATATTCCCTAAAGTTTTGAAAGAATTCCCTTGCAGAATAAGTTTTCAGCTATGATTTGAGAATAAGAACAGAATACAGATTTTAGAACTTAGTGTTATGACTCCCAAATTTATACTATATGCTTTACTATTCATGACTTAAGATTTTTGGATTTCATATTTCTCAAGCCTGTGTGAGTTATTTACATTTAGCATGCATGATTTGTTAAATTGTGATGATATTATTTACTTATTGCATGCACCCCCATATACTCAGTACATCCTCAAAGTATTGATCACATATATGTCTATGTGCTACATTGTCTCATAATGTAGGTTCAGGTGCTCAGTCTCAACGACGTGAGTGATTCCTAAGCATCTCATCTATATCCATGTAGTTGGTGAGTCCTCATAGTTTGGGAACTTAGTTATTCATGCTTTCAGATTATTAGAAGATATTTATCTTTTTATTTCAGACAGTTTGAGTCAGTTGGGTCCTGTCCCAGTGACTCTCTAGATTTAGATAGTAGAGGCCTGTCGGACTACCCGATTTAGTATTCAGATTTAATTTTAGTACTTTGATTTTCAGTATTTGCTTTATTCGGCTAATGAGATTACCATTGTCAGACATAATCAGATAGTTCAGACAGTTTTTATGCATTCATTATGACCTTATATTCATATTTCCCTATTTTGAGATTCAGACTTAGTAGAAAGCAGCTAGGGTTAGCTCTAGACTACTTGTAGTTGGGAGCATCGTGTGGCGACCCGGGAACTCAGATTTTGGGGTATTACATAGTTGGTATCAGAGCCTAAGTTTTATAGATTCCTTAGGAGTAAGACAAGCCGCGTTGCATAGAGTCTTGATCATCGGTGTGAAGCACGCCACATCTATGAGCAAAAAGTTATGGAGCATTTTAGGAAATCATCTCTTTTTTCATGATTTATCGTGAATTTATTATCTCTATATGATTTTAACTCATACTTTCACGTGACAGAAAATGCCTCCTCGTCGAGCTAATGCCCGCAGAAATGATAACCAACTACCTCAGCCTGCAGATCCTTTGAACGAGAATGTGTCACATGCAGAGTTTCGGGCTGCCTTTCAGGCGCTAGACCAAGCTGTGATAGCTAATATTCAGGGAAACCATTAGGTTGCAGTCCCACCTCATTAGGATGGGGACTTAGCCGCAACCAGAATCTGACATTTTATGAGGCTAAATCTGCCAGAATTCTTTGGGTCAAAAGTAGGTGAGTACCCACAGTTGTATCTAGATGAGGTAAAGAAGATCACCCAAATTATGCATATTTCTAAATAGGAGAGTGTAGAATTGACATCCTATAGGCTGAATGATGTTGTATATGACTGGGTAGTAATGTGGAAGAAAAGTAGAGGGGAGAATACAGGTCCCATGACTTGACAGATTTTTCAGGATACATTCTTGGACTAGTTTTTCCCTCATGAGATGAGGGAAGCTAAGATAGAAGAGTTCATGAACCTAAGGCAAGGCTTAATGCCCGTGAAGGAGTATTGCCTCAAGTTTAACCAGTTGTCTATGTATGCCCCTGAACAGATGGCTGACCCCAGGTCAAGCATGAGTAAGTTTATGACCGGTGTGTCTGGGTTGGTAGTTAAGGTATGTAGAACTGCTATGCTTATTGGAGATATGGATCTTCCTAGATTGATGATCCACGCTCAGCAGATTGAGGTAAAAAAGGGGAAGAAAAGAGAGAGAACAAATAAGAGGGCTAGAATAGAGTAGTTTGATCATGGTCAGAATAGGTCTGAAGGAGAGAATTATTTGCAGTTTCAGAATCATTCATCTATGCCTGCACCTTTTTCAGCCAGTGCTCCTGCACCTAAAAATAGGCAAGAATAGTGGGGTAAGTCTTCTATGTCCAAACTTTAGAATAGTGTGAGTGGTAGGCCCAGCTATCCTCAGCGTGCTAGGTGTGGTAAGAATCATCCTGGTAAGTGTTTGGCTGGATGGAGAGTTTGTTATGGTTGTGGCTAGCATGGCTATGGAATCAAAGAGTACCCATATTCTAGACAAGGAAATAAGGATGTTCATCCTCAGACTCAGGCTAATAGTACACCAGCTCCTCCTCAGGGCGCATCATCTAGTACTGGTGACGGTCAGCGCCAGAATCGGTTTTATGCCTTACCATCCCGTCAGGAGCAGTAGGATTCGCCAGATGTTGTTACTGGTATGCTTAGTGTCTTTTATCTTTATATTTATGTGTTGTTAGACCCTAGGTCAAGTTTATCTTATGTAACCCCACTAGTTGCAGTAAATTTTGAGATAAATTCGGAAAAGATCCCTAATCCTTTCCTGGTTTCTACCCAGTAGGTGAGTCAGTTGTTGCTAACCAAATCTACAAGAAATTTCCTATCACTATCCTTCATAAAGTCATGTTAGCAGACCTAATAGAGTTAGACATGGTTGACTTTGATCTCATTCTTGGAATGGATTGGCTCCATTCCTGTTATGCTTATATAGATTGTCACATCAATATGGTGAAATTTTAGTTCCCAAATGATCTAGTCTTTGAATGGTCAGGTAATTCAGTGTCTACCAAGAGTCATTTCATATCTTACCTTAATGCCAGAAAGTTGTTATCTAAAGGTTGTATTTATCATCTAGTTTGAGTCAAGGATACAAAGTCTGAGACTCCAACGCTTCAGTCCGTTCGAGTGGTCAATGATTTTCCTGATGTTTTTCCAGAAGATCTCCCAGGGGAACCTCCCGATAGAGAGAGAATTTAGTATTGACCTTCTCCCAGATACTCAACCTATTTCTATCCCTCTTTATCGTATGGCTCCCGCAGAGATTAAGGAGTTGAAGGAGCAACTCAATGTTCTTATAGATAAAGGTTTCATAAGGCCTAGTATTTATCTATGGGTAGCTCCCGTCCTATTCGTGCACAAGAAAGATGGTTCTTTGCGTATGTGTATTAACTATCGTCAGCTAAATAAAATTACAGTCAAGAATAAATATCCTCTTTCTAGAATTGATGACTTATTTGATAAACTTCAAGGTGCAAGTTATTTCTCAAAGATATACCTTAGATCTGGTTATCATCAGCTTAAAGTAAGGGAATGTGATGTTTCAAAGACAATTTTTAGAACCCGTTATGGTCATTTGGAGTTTCTAGACATGTCTTTCGGGATAACCAATGCCCAACAATATTCATGGACCTCATGAATCGAGTGTTCAAATAGTATCTAGACATGTTGTCATAGTATTCATAGATGACATCCTTGTGTACTCCCGTAGTAAGGATAACCATGTAGATCTTCTTAAAGTTGTCTTGCAAGCTCTTTGGGACCATCAATTGTTCTCCAAATTTAGCAAGTGTGAATTTTGGCTAAGATCAGTAGCCTCTCTAGGTCATATAATTTCTGCCGATGGCATTAGAGTCGATCCCCAAAAAATAGAAGTCGTTAAAAATTGGCCTAGACCTATCTCTCCGTCAGACATTAGGAGTTTCTTGGGTCTGCTGGTTATAATTGCTATTTTGTTAAAGGTTTCTCTTCTATCACGTCTCTTATGTCTAGATTGACCCCAAAAAAAAGGTAAGTTCCAGTGGTTAGATTTCTGCGAGAAGTGTTTTCAGGAGTTGAA
The DNA here is from genome assembly GCA_030864215.1 of Capsicum pubescens. Lineage (NCBI taxonomy): Eukaryota > Viridiplantae > Streptophyta > Magnoliopsida > Solanales > Solanaceae > Capsicum > Capsicum pubescens. The sequence goes on from CM061549.1 coordinate 38,572,554, forward strand.
GACTCGACTCACTTCTGCTCTAGTTCTAGCATTACATGATGGTACAGACGACTTTGTTGTTTACTGTGATGCCTCTAGAGTTGGTTTGGGTTATGTGTTGATGCAGATAGGTTAGGTCATAGCCTATGCCTCTAGATAGTTGAAGCCTCACGAAAAAAATTACCTAACCCATGATCTTGAATTAGCTGTTGTGGTATTTACGTTGAAAATCTGGAGACACTATCTATATAGTGTGCATATTGATGTGTTCACGGACCACAAAATCTTGCAATATGTGTTGACTCAGAGGGAGTTGAATCTCCGTCAGAGGAGGTAGTTGGAGTTGTTGAAGGATTATGACATGAGTATGTTGTATCATCCGATCAAGGCCAATGTAGTGGCAGACTTCCTTAATAGACTATTTTTGGGTAGTGTTGCTCATTTGGAGAATGATAAGAAAGAGTTGGCTCGAGAAGTTCATCGTTTGTCTAGATTGGGTGTTAGGTTGGTTGATTCTGCCGAAGGAAATATTTGTGTCCAGAGTAGTTCCGAATCTTCTCTAGTTTCGAAAGCGAAGGAGAAGCAAGATAAGGATTCTAGTTTGGTCAAATTAAAGGAGTCGGTTAAAGACCAAAAAGTAGAGGTTTTCTCCCAAGGGGGAGATGGTGCGTTGAGATACTAGAATAGATTGTGCGTGCCTTGTGTGGATGAGCTGAGATAGAGAATTATGGCTGAAGCACGTGGTGCACGTTATTCTATTCCTCCAAGAGTTACCAATATATACCGCGACTTGTGGGAAATCTATTGGTGGAATGGTATAAAGAAATATATAACGGAGTTCACATCTACATGTGCAACTTGTCAATAGGTTAAGGTGGAACACCAAAGACCTGATGGTACGTTGTAAGAGTTTGGTATCCCCACTTTAAAGTGGAAAGAGGTGAATATGGATTTTATGACTGGTTTACCCCAATCGCGACGTCATCATGATTCGATTTGGGTTTTTATAGACATATTGATTAAGTCAGCGCATTTCTTGCCAGTTCACATGTCTTATACAACTGAGGATTATGCTAAGTTATATATTCAAGAGTTAGTGAAATTGCATTGAGTTCCCTTGTCTATCATCTCAGATAGGGGTACTCAGTTTACTTTCCAATTTTGGAGAGCTTGTCAGAAGGGTCTTGGTACCCATGTCCATCTTAGCTCAGCTTTCCATTCTCAGACAGATGGTCAAGCAGAGAGGACCATCCAAACTCTAGAAGATATGTTGAGGGCACGCGCTCTTGATTTCAAGGGTAGTTGGGATAAGTATTTGCCATTGAATGAGTTCACCTATAATAACAGTTATCATTCATGCATTCAGATGGCTCTATTTGAGGCTCTTTATGGGAGGAGATACAGATTACCCATAGGTTGGTTTGAAGTGGGTGAGGCCTCTTTTCTTAGGACTGACACATTATTTGAAGCTATGGAGAAAGTTAAGTTGATTAGAGAAAGATTGAAAACAACCTAGAGTCGTCAGAAATCTTTTGCAGATGTGAGGAGAAGAGATCTCAAGTTTGAGGTTGGTGATTTAGTGTATCTAAAGATTTCACCTATGAAAGGGGTGAAGAGATTTGGCAAGAAGAGAAATCTTAGTCCCCGATATGTTGGCCTTTACAGAATTATGAGTCGTGTTGGGAAAGTAGCTTATGATCTTGAATTACCCGCAGATTTGTCAACCGTTCATCCTGTGTTTCATGTCTCTATGCTTAAGAAGAGTATCGGTGATTCCACTATTGTGGTTCCTTTAGAAAGCCCAGATATTTAGAACAATCTTTCTTACGAAGAGATTCCATTTGAGGTTTTAGATCATCAAATCCGTAGACTAAGGAACAAAGAAGTTCCCTTGGTTAAAGTTCTTTGGCGGAATCAGTCGGTTAAGGGCGCCACTTGGGAAGCATAAGCAGATATGTGAGCCAAGTACCCTCACCTTTTCTCCGAAAACTCAGATGTAGCTGAAGGTAATACTCTTCCTTGGTACAGTTATTTTCTACTCATATATTCAGCTATATAGTTTGCCTCATGTAAGTTCATGCACTCGTAGATTACTCAGCAGCTCAAAATGATTTAGATTCAGACTCCCAGTTTATGTCAGTTGTGCATTCTACCTTATATTATCAGATTCCTCAGAAGTTTCAGCTTAACTAGCCACATTCGAGGATGAATATTCCCAAGGGGGAGATATTATAACACCCCACACTTTTTCTAGCATAAATTCGCCCCTAAAGTCTTAAGGGATAGATTACAAAATGAATAATACTTATTTCATGTGGAATTCTTTGGATTTAGACTTTTCATGGTGTGGGAAATTGAATAAGCTTTCCATCGATACCAAATTCGCCCAATTTTGACACTCGATATAGAAGTTATGGCTATTTTAAGTTCTAGTCATAAAACACCGTTGTTTGGACCCTTAGCGCGTTGCGAATTAGTGTAAATTTTCAATTGTCCCATTCCAGTGGCCCTCCATGATATTGGCGCATCATGGAGAGGGTCAATTTTTCGATGTCCAGTGCGGTAATGGCGCGTCGCGCCATGTGCCAAAATGGCATTCCAAAGAGGCACCGCGATGTCTCTGCATCGTAGAGTCTGCCCAGTTTCCATTCGTTGATTTCCAGTGAGCAGCCGCGATAGTGGCGCGTCGCGGTCTCCACCCAGATCGGGAAAATATACGTTTTTTCAGTTTCGTTAAAAAGTTTAAAGGGGGTATTTTGGTAAATCTCCAACCCCCAATCCATACAAAAATAAAAGATTAATCATATTTGAAAGCACTTTATGCTTTATTCACCATTCTCTCTCAAACAAAACCCTAAGGCTCATACTTCCTCTCCAAGAAACCCAAAATTTTCTCCATCAATTCTCCAAGATAATACAAGATTGAGAATCCCCAATTCAAGAACTCTAAGAAGTCATCTCCAAAACATCAATAGAGATCCAAGATTCAAGTTCTAGCATCTAGATCATCAAATTAAGGTATGTAGGGTTTGAACAAGGATACTCCTTTCATCCTTGTTCCCAAAACTTTATTTTAATTACAAATTTTCTGAATTTTATATGATTTCCCATGAAATGCAAGTTAGGGTTTACACTCATTATTGTTATTTTCAAGCTTATGATATTTCAAATGATTTAGAAGTTGAATTCCATAATTATGTTCATATTTTCATGCCTATTGCTGAATTTTTTAGATTTTAGTTGATTTATCAATATTTTCACTATCAAGCATGATTATTATGATGATTTAACATTAGATTGATGCATGGGTTATTTACCCCAAGATTGAATATTATTACTTCAAGAAAGATGATGCTTTAAGCATCTTATGAGCAGATTATTTTCAAATTTTCAGAAAAGCTTTGATCTTTTTGATCATTGGTTTAGCTTTGGAATCCACTACAGATTATTACAATTTACAGAACTTAGAGCATCTTTATTTATAGATTTACTCATATAAATACATAACTAGTTTCCATATAAATCCTTATGCTAGTTTTTAAAAGTGGATTTCCAATGATTTGAGCATAATAATTTAAGAGGGAGTGGTATTTAGCATCGAGCGAGAAGTGTGGGATTAGCGTGCCCTATCTTCCACAGAACTACGTAGCCAATGTAGGTACAGACTCAGATTATTTCTATTTATATGGATGACAGATTTAGCTTGTGATCGATCACATGGATTAGGTTATAATCCCTGGCAAAAGTATACCACCTTTCCCCAACGTGGGGTTTCCTCCTTAGGAGGTCAAAACGTTGGACTCCATGTAGCTCACATGGTTTATGTCGGTTAAGAGAACCTCCCTACAGCCTAACAATAAAGATTTTTGGAATAGTTTTATAAGTATTCTCCCTTCAGTTTAACAGTTAAGAATATATTCCCTAAAGTTTTGAAAGAATTCCCTTGTAGAATAAGTTTTCAGATATGATTTGAGAATAAGAACAGAATACAGATTTTAGAACAAAGTGTTATGACTCACAAAATTTATACTTTTACTATTCATGACTTATGATTTTCGAATTTCAGATTTCTCAAGCCTGTGTGAGTCATTTACATTTAGCAAGCATAATTTCATAAACTCTGATGATACTATTTACGTATTGCATGCACCCCCATATGCTCAGTACTTTCTCAAAGTACTGATCCACATATATGTCTATGTGCTACATTGTCTCATAATGTAGGTTCAGGAGCTCAGTCTCAGCGGCATGGGTGATTCTCGAGGATCTTATCTACATCCTTGCAGTTGGTGAGTCCTCATAGTTCGGGGACATAGTTATTCACGCTTTCAGATTATTAGCAGATATTTCTCTTTTTATTTCAGAAAGTTTGAGTCAGTTATGTAACGCCCCGAAATTAGGTCCCGAGACGTCACACGGTGCTTAGGGTCACAAGTGACCCCAAGCTAACCCTTTTACTGGCATAACTCATAAGCAACTGAATAAAAATACAAATCCATACAAATTAGCAGAAATTAACTCCTTTCTGAATCTGATCGATACAAACGTGAAATTTTACAGGATTATAATTCTGCCTTTACAACCAAAATTGAAACAACATACATCAACTTCTACTAACTGTCAATGAAGCCTCTACTAGTACTGACTGTAGGTAGTCGGGTCATGACTCCCGACTACCCCAACTCAATACGACTGAATAAAGAAAATACAACACTATAACTCTGCATAACTAACCTAAGCCCTTGAATCAAAAGGACTCATCACCTGCTGACTGGATACCACGAACTGACTGGATCCGAATGTGCAACTATACCTTGTACCTACAATCCGAGAAAATGTAGCCCACATCCGAAGATGTGGGTCAGTACCATGGAAAGGAACCGAGTATATGGGGGTGTATGTAGTTGTATAAACATCATCAACATAAATATTTATAAGAAATATGCAGGATGTATGAAAGACTCACATAGCCCAAAGAAAATCATCATAATCATGAGAGGATGAAATAAGTATAATAACACATGTGAGTCATCATATAATTTGTCAATCACTTTCAGTTCATCAAGAATATCAATTCTCATAATGTAAATATCATTTAAATCTTTCAAAAGAATAACTTTCACAATTCCACTTTCAAATCACTTCACCATTCACCATAGACACAAGGAATCACACACACACTGGGAGATCCTATAACCGACATAAACCATGTGAGCCACATGGAGTCCAACGTACAACCCACGTTGGGGAGAGCCCTCCTATCCTTGCCATCGGAGTAGGACTTCCAGTATCAATTTAAAAACACTAGTGATCACTATATAAATCAGCCTCAGGCTCACATCCTATGGGGGCACGTAGTTCTAGGGAAGTAAGGTCACTTTATACCTCCCACTCGGTGCTAAAGATTACTCCCGGACTTAGCTCAGAAATTTAAATCAGCCTCCAGCTCACATTAAAGAAAATCCACAATAAACTCTTCAACAATTTTCATCGGGAGCCAATTTGCTACCCCTTTATCATAATCAATAAAAACGTGGATTTCTTTCACAGTCGAGTTCAAAATAACTCATTCACGACCAAAAGGTCAAATCATTCAAAACATCTCAAATTATTTAAACTCAAGGTGTTTATAACATATGATTTTCTCAAAATAATAATCTCAAATAGTGTTTCAAAAACCCATACATCAATATCACCATAAAACCTTCCAAAGTTTCATACTTTATGACATAAGCACAAAAATAATCACTTACAACTTAAAATTTCAGCTTTATAATCATACATCTTGGTAAACAAAATTAGCTTTGGGATTCAAATCTCATTGTGCTTATAGCACATAATTTCTCAAAGTACAATTCCAATTAGGACTCAAGGTCTCATAATCAAAATCATAGTAAATTTTCTCAAGATTCATGCTTTTCATCATAAATATATATATAACTTACTTTAAAATCTGGAAAATTCAGCTTTATGTACAAAAATGTCATCATTCTCTTTCAATTCAACTTTCAAAACATAGAGAGTATCATAATCTCCTATAAAATCATATAGAGTATAATTTCATGCTTCAAATTCATATCAAAACATGTAAAATCATGTATATTCATAAAAGAAAAATCAATTTGGGCACAAGAACGAAAGAGAGTTCTTGTTGAGAAACCCCACATACCTTGAATGATGAACTTTAGATCGATACTCGTTTTTGAGATGTTAATCGTGCCTTTGAATGATGGTTCTTGGAGTTCTTGAACTAGGAGCTTGGAATCTTGAATAAATTTGCAGAATTAATGGTGAACTTTGGAGGTTTTTGAAGTTCTTGAAGTAGGAACTTGGAATCTTGAATAAATTTGCAGAATTAATGGTAAACTTTGGAGGTTCTTGAAGTTGGATGTAGGAGCTTAAGGTTTTCATTTTGAGTGAATTTGATGAAATATAACATATAATTCTTCTAATAGGCTTTAATATAGGGTTTGGACGGATTTTGGGTGAGGGGGAATGACCAAAACGCCCCTAAAAATAAAATAATTCTCGCATCTGTCCTTTGGTGGACTGTTTTGATAGTCTGAAGTAGATTAACTATAACTGTTTACTCCGATATCTAAATTAGATGAAACCAATTTCATTAGAAAGAGGACTCTCTTATATTTCCTTTGATATATAGTATCTCACCCATATCATTGTGTACGAGGAGTTATGATTGTTTGAAGTTGACCCAAAAATTTACTTTTGATAGGCTGAAGTAGATCGACCATAACTTTTTTCTACGATAGACAAATTGAATGAAACCAATTTCATCGGAAAGAGGACTCGCAGATCTTTCCGTTGATATATAGTAGATCAACCATATAATTATGTCCAAGGAGTTATGATCATTTAAAGTTGGAGCAAAAATACGCCAGGCCTCAGTACTTTTTTCCCTGCACGTTTTACTGTTCACTACTATTCACGGTTTGATCGGAATGTTCATAACTCGTCGCTCAGGTGTCTGTTTTGGATGATCCACATTTCGTTGGAAAGCTTATTCGATACTCTACACAATGGTGGGTCATAATCTAAGACATTCCGCATGGAAAATTTATAATTTATTCTAGAAGTTAGAACCCAACACGTTTACGCACAAAATTTCAACAAAAAATTTTCTGCGGTATTACATCATCTCCCCTTTGGAAACATTCATCCTCGAATGTCGATGAATAAGTACAGAATACCATGGAAATGAGGACAAAAGGATGGGATAATGAAATCAATCCACTTACTTAACTCCAAACTTTCGAATACTTCATAGAATATGCGATTCATAATGAGAATGGTCACATAGTTGGATCTTAAACAAATGAGACTGATTTTAAGGAATCGATATCTTTTGTTTATTCAGAGACTGAGAATCAAAAGTCTCGAAGGGGATCTCATCAAAAGAAGGACCACTTGCACCCAAATGAAACGTCCCTCAACACTCCCTCCAAAAGATTCAAATGACATTGTTCGGGGAGAAAATGAACCATAATTTGATACAATCCTATCGTATGGGAACAAGGACCCATATGGCATAAATTAAGATAGGAATTTCTAGGTCTTGGGAAACATAACTCCTTGCTTCCAAACTTAGCAACACTTCCCAACTACTCCCTCGACTATGTTCAAGCCTAACTCCAAGTACTCACGAGATACGCCACATAACACTATAATATTAATCTATATCATGAACCTCAATACACACTGAGCCTCACAACTCCTCACTTCAAACATAACTCTTATTGCTACTCCAACAACCACATACAATCTTATACTAGGGATCCGCTAACTTGCGGTGCATTCTTTTAGATATACAACCATAACATTCAAGCCTACACTCATAACCACATACGCACTTCACACATGCACCTCTAAACGAACACTCATAAAGCATCTTCCTCGCTTTCTCTAAGATTCCATCAACTACATCATTCACACATACTGGTCAATTCTTTAAACGACACACATAACATTTTCTCAACCAATTGAACTATACACAAAAACTCTGTATTACTATTCCTACAACCTCATAGAAGTGCATAAAATCAACGCACAATAATCTTTCCAAATAAACATTTAAAACTTCAAATAACCACGGCATGTATCAAGGACTTAGCCTCAATCTAACTTCACTTCACCGCCGTGAGCACACCACCTTCTATCATAGATAAGGAAGTATCTTCTCTCCCTTCTAGACAACTGCTCAACACCATTAGCTTGACATAATGAAAAGGTCACAAAATTTTAAAACATGAAGACCTGAAACATGAAGGGATAATGTAAATAACTCGACTCTCTCTATTGAGGCCTTAGGAATAAAATATCAAATACAATGGGTTCATTAAGGTATAAAAACTAAAGACACCCATAACGGAAACTGAATCTCACTGATCAATAAGAGTATTGCCTGAGTACTGGAACTGAACATACTGTAAAACTTGAGTATATGAGTCATGGGCGGCATGCCCAGAATTTAGAGCTCATAACTTATGGAATGTGATTCCAACTGCTAGAAGAACTGGAATTTCTCATTTTTGGAAACTAGAAGAGTATGTAATTCTCCATCACGTGTATGAACATGAATTAAGATCATGGAACTGAAATGTAAAACATGAGTAGGTTTTGGGACAACTGAAAATACTGAAATAACATTGGGTCAAGCACCGATCTTTCTCACAGCAAATTTACAACTTACTGGTACTTCTACTAAAATGTAAAAGCTTGACTTGGCTACTTGTTCTATCATCTCCCCCTTAGCTTTAAGCCACCACTGAAATTCTCAAATGCTTACTAATTTTGAATCTCCACAAACATCTCTATCTCCGGAATGTACACCATCTAGTGCTTCAACTCTTATTTCTATTAGCTCAACTTGAATACTTTCTAACCTTTTGATAGACCATGCTACTTCTGTCTTCTCCCTCTCATACGATGCCTATGAACTTATGTTTCTAACCCATAAGAATCAAAATCACACTTAAGAGGCTCAACATTTCCAATCATATGCCTCGCCTTAACTTAGCCATCAAAACATCATCCATCGTCTAACTAGTATTTATCCATCTAACAATCCCATGGCACGACTCACTATACCACATACACTAATCCTCAAAATTAAAGCAGTCCCATTATATCTTGGGTGAACTTTCTCATCATAATATAATATTAAACTTAATTACAAGTCAATTACACTTAAACTCTTGTGTACACTGTTCAAGCCTATTAGGTCACTTCCGGCAACTAATACATTAATCCGGAAACTGTCACATTCGGCTTCATGATCACCAATCGTTCAAACTTAAGGTCTCACACTTCACATAATTTACAACTCCATCTCACGCATAACTCTTACGTGAAGATTATAAAACAACACATCCATGAACACTAGCCCACTTAAACTTCATAACAATAATAATTGGTCCTAATCATATAGCCTATCTTATTCACAATCCGTTAACACATCCTTCTTTCACCCGTAACTACTATCTATCCTTCATACACAACTTAACATAGTTCATAGCTCTCTACGCCTTAACTTAACTTCTTCTTGCAATTTGGGGAGCGCCTAAATTAACAACACTTACCCACCAAGTACTTTCATCAATAACCTATACTTTTCTAACACCACAAATACCATCAATAACTCTTTCCTACCCTAAGCAAACAATAATCCACCTTAACTAATAACTCCTCCTCTAACTTTTACTAAACTAACAAACAAGGGTATATCACTTCATTACTAATTCAATCATAAGCAAAAATTCAGATATACATATTCAATAAATCGCCCTTACCACCTTTCTTGTCACTACACTTCCAACCCACACTTTCAACTAACACAGGAACGACAAGATAAATAACAAGTTGCTAGTGAATCGAAATAGGCCTCACACGCCTTTACTAGACTTTGGTTTTGTGTTTTGATCAAGAAAGTTATATGAATAACAAAGTAACTATGCTAGTGAATCGAAATAGTCCCCACACGGATTCACTAGACTTTGGTTTGTATTTTGAACAAGAAAATGAGATGAATAACAAAGAAGCTTTGCTAGTGAATCGAAAGAGCCCCACATGGCTTCACTAGACTTTGATTTTTCACAAACATAATGATAACAAGATTACATACTACAAGAGATAGAAACTTGACACAAAACATTCAACGATCTAAGAATACACCTTACTCCGTCTTAATTAAATAACTCATAAGAATGAGGACATAACTTTCAACTTAAGGAAATTAACACACCAGAGAGCTTCTCTCAAGCCCTTTGTGTAACTTCTGAAATTTCTTCTAGAAAATATAGAAGCATTACCTGGGGAAGAACTGGAGCTTGCGAATCATGTTATCTCAATAATAATACATAGAGGGAGAAGTATATATTAACATTGTAGATTTTGAGGAGGAATCTGAAAGCACAACTAACCTAGGCTTAGTTCACGACTTTTATGAACATGAATAAAGTACTTCAATCTTTGGAACTCAAAAGCACTGACAGGATACTTTCTAGCTCTCTTACAATCCCATAACTATCTACGGAGAATTAAGCTTAACTGTTTCTGATACCTTGAAAATGAGGCAGAGTTGGCCAGAATAGAGTAAGATGAGAATCTATATAAGCTTCTTGGAGAACCTTTTTATAACACAATCTTAGACTTGAAAGAAGGGAAATATTTCCTAAATGCCCTGTAGCCTCTCGAAGAAAAGTACAGACGTCTCCGTACTATTCCGTGAGAATCTACTAGACACGACTTCATAGACACCCTAGGACACTTGGACTCTGTTCTTTGATACCAAGTTTGTAACGCCCCGAAATCGGGTCCCGAGACGTCACAGGTTGCTTAGGTCACAAGTGACCCCAAGGTAACCCTTCTACTGGCATAACTCATAAGCAATTGAATAAAAATACAAATCCATACAAATCAGCATAAATTAACTCCTTTCTAAATCTGATCGATACAAAAATGGAATTTTACAGGATTACAATTCTGCCTTTACAACCAAAATTGAAACAAAATACATCAACTTCTACTGACTGTCTATGAAGCCTCTACTAGTACTGACTGTAGGTAGCCGAGTCATGACTCCCGACTACCCCAACTCAATACGACCGAATAAAGAAAATACAACACTATAATTCTGCATAACTAACCCAAGCCCTTGAATCAAAAGGACTCATCACCTGCTGACTGGATACCACGAACTAACTGGATCCGAAGGTGCAACTATACATAATACCTACATTCCGAGAAAATATAGCCCACATCCGAAGATGTGGGTCAGTACCATAGAAAGAAACCGAGTATATGGGGGTGTATGCAGTTGTATAAACATCATCATCATAAATATTTATAAGAAATATGTAGGATGTATGAAAGACTCACATAGCCCAAAGAGAATCATCATAATCATGAGAGGATGAAATAAGTATAATAACATATGTGAGTCATCATATAATTTGTCAATCACTTTCAGTTCATCAAGAATATCAATTCTCATAATGTAATTATCATTTAAATCTTTCGAAAGAATAACTTTCACAATTCCACTTTCAAATCACTTCACCATTCACCATAGACACAAGGAAACACACACATACTGGGAGATCCTATAACCGACATAAACCATGTGAGCCACATGGAGTCCAACGTACAACCCACGTTGGGGAGAGCCGTCCTATCCTTGCCATCAGAGTAGGACTTCAAGTATCAATTTAAAAACACTAGTGATCACTATATAAATCAGCCTCAGGCTCACATCCTATGGGGTCACGTAGTTCTAGGGAAGTAAGGTCACTTTATACCTCCCACTCGGTGCTAAAGATTACTCCCGAACTTAGCTCAGAAATTTAAATCAGCCTCAGGCTCACATTAAAGAAAATCCACAATAAACACTTCAACAATTTTCATCGGGAGCCAATTTGCTACCCCTTTATCATAATCAATAAAAACGTGGATTTCTTTCACAGTCGAGTTCAAAATAACTCATTCACGATCAAAAGGTCAAATCATTCAAAACATCTCAAATTATTTAAACTCAAGGTGTTTATAACATATGATTTTCTCAAAATAATAATCTCAAATAGGGTTCCGAAAACCCATACATCAATATCACCATAAAACCTTCCAAAGTTTCATACTTTATGACATAAGCACAAAAATAATCACTTACAACTTAAAATTTCAGCTTTATAATCATACATCTTGGTAAACAAAATTAGCTTTGGGATTCAAATCTCATTGTGCTTATAGCACATAATTTCTCAAAGTACAATTCCAATTAGGACTCAAGGTCTCATACATCAAAATCATATTAAATTTTCTCAAGATTCATGCTTTTCATCATAAATATATATATAACTTACTTTAAAATCTGGAAAATTGAGCTTTATGTACAAAAATGTCATCATTCTCATTCAATTCAACTTTCAAAACATAGAGAGTATCATAATCTCAAGTAAAATCATAAAGGGTATAAATTCATGCTTCAAATTCATATCAAAACATGTAAAATCATGTATATTCATAAAAGAAAAACCAATTTGGGCACAAGAACGAAAGAGAGTTCTTGTTGAAAACCCCACATACCTTGAATGATGAGCTTTAGATCGATACTCATTTTTGAGATGTTAATCGTGCCTTTGAATGATGGTTCTTGGAGTTCTTGAACTAGGAACTTGGAATCTTGAATAAATTTGCAGAATTAATGGTGAACTTTGGAGGTTTTTGAAGTTCTTGAACTAGGAACTTGGAATCTTGAATAAATTTGCAGAATTAATGGTAAACTTTGGAGGTTCTTGAAGTTGGATGTAGGAGCTTAGGGTTTTCTTTTTGAGGGAATTTGATAAAATATAACATATAATTCTTCTAATAGGCTTTAATATAGGGTTTGGACGGATTTTGGGTGAGGGGGAATGACCAAAACGCCCCTAAAAATAAAATAATTCTCGCATCTGTCCTTTGGTGGACTGTTTTGATAGTCTGAAGTAGATTAACTATAACGTTTTACTCCGATATCCAAATTGGATGAAACTAATTTCATTAGAAAGAGGACTCTCATATCTTTCCGTTGATATATAGTATCTCACCCATATCATTGTGTACGAGGATTTATGATTGTTTGAAGTTGACCTAAAAATTCACTTTTGATAGGCTGAAGTAGATCGACCATAACTTTTTTCTCCGATAGACAAATTGAATGAAACCAATTTCATCGGAAAGAAGACTCGCAGATCTTTCCGTTGATATATAGTAGATCACCCAAATCATTATGTAAAAGGATTTATGATCATTTAAAGTTGGAGCAAAAATACGTCAGGCCTCAGAACTTTTTTCCAGCACATTTTACTGTTCACTACTATTCACGGTTCTATCGGAATGTTCATAACTTGTCGCTCGGGTGTCTGTTTTGGATGATCCACATATCGTTGGAAAACTTATTTGATACTCTAAGCAATGGTGAGTCTTAATCTAAGACATTCCACACAGAAAATTTATAATTTATTTTAGAAGATAGAACCCAACACGTTTACGTTTAAAATTTCAACGAAAAATTTCCCGGGGTATTACAGTTAGGTCCTGTCCTAGTGACTCTCTAGATTCAGATAGTAGATTCTTGTCGGACTACCAGATTTAGTATTAAGATTTTATTTTAGTACTCAGATTGTTAGTATTTGCTTTATTCGGCGGATGAGATTAGCATTGTCAGGCATACTCAGATAATTCATACAGTTTTTACACATTCATTATGATCTTATATTCATATTTTCCTATTTTGAGATTCAGACTTAGTAGAAAGCATCCATGATTAGCTCTAGACTACTTGTAGTTTGGAGTACCGTGTAGTGATCTGAGAACCCAGATTTCGGGGCGTTACAATTATTCAACGGCAGCACCTTGGGATAGGATCTTATAAAGAAGGTAAAAGTTAATGAATTTATTTGAGAAAAAAAATAAATGCATCGTTAAAGTTGTTTCAAATTTCCAATAATAATATCAGCCAGAGCCTCATAGGTGTAGATCCTTTAGGACGGTACTGCTAGAATATGATTGGTCAAAGACTAAGTTTGTATATTATAAATAATTACTCTTATTCATTTATAAAGAGATCTGCTCTCTCTTTTTTCTCAAGCAATACAATAATAGTTACTCGGCCCCTAAGTTTTTTTGTTTACTTTCTATCTAGAAAAAAAAAACAATGAAACTTGATCTCCGATGGCTCTTGAGGACATATTCGACGCTCTAACTCGTTTGCTTTACTGGCTTAGTATTTACTTATTTCATTATAGTTAATTAATCTAAGCGGTAACAAAACGAACCCCTAGTAGGATTGAACCATAAAGCGTATTTTTGACTCACTTATAAATTCAACTTTACCAAATCAATAGTAAATATAATTATAATTTTATAACTAATATATTCAAATATAATGTAATATGAAGGATCAAGAAATACACATATTTTAATTTAATTGGAAGGTCAAATATGTTTGAATCATATTTCAAATCAATAACAAGATTTACGGAGCCCTAACAATAATGTGCCAATCCATACACATCAAGAGAGTATTGTAAACACCTAGTTTTTGACCAAACCTAATGTTTTTATGTCAATTTAGTGTCCAATTTATTTTATTTTATTTTTAGGTCTAAATTAGATATTGTAAGTTTATTTTATTTTACAAGGTTTATTAAAATTTTTGAAAACTACAAAAAATAGATTCACATTTTAAACAAGTTTTTATTTTTATTATTATTATTATTTATTTATTTATTAAAAAAATAAAAAAATATTTTTTTTTGAATTATATTCATTTTCTTCTTTTAATTTTTAATAAATAATTTAGTGATATTAATATTTTCTCAATCATGTTTTTAGGACTAGCTATTTAATTTCTTGTATATATTATCACTTCAAAATAATATTCATATTATTTTTATGTTTGACTTAAACAAGATTCTAATTAAAAATAAAAATAAAAAAATCCTAGCCTAAAACTACTCATCAGCTCCTCCTCCTCACGTCTCCCTTTTCCTCCTTAAAATACTCCCCTAAACTTCCCCATTACCTCCACTACACAACACACGACACACACACACACATGCACTAAAATATATACATTATATTATATATTATGTGTAGTTTATTATTTATATGTAGTTCATGTCTACATCTTTATTCATAACTCGTGTGTTATTTTTCTAAAATAATGTTAATTAAACTAGTTTTGCATTTTAAATGAGATAGTTATTAAAATTAATAACGTTGAAAGATTGAAAAGGTTACGTAGAAAGTATTTATGATATATCCTAGCTAATACGTGACCCATGCATTCATGACCTTGATATCTAAACCTACTGTTAATCAAGAGATTCTCAAATCATCAAGCCTACACAATACATGAGTAATATTACCTTTAATTTGTGGTATTTTATGTTCTCTGTTGTCTGTGATCATAAATAGTCATAGCAATAATAGGCCCATGTATTATATAAGTATGTAAATGATAAACAAGTTTTAAAAAGTTATAGTTGTTTCAAAAGTAGTAAAAGAAAAATAATAAATAGTTGTTTCATTCATTTAAAAGAAATGACGTGATTACATTTTTTTTTTCTATATGTTAATTTCGTTGTAATAAATTGGTTAAATGCAATATGTGATCTTTTAATTTTTTGGGTTAACTTCGATATTGTAGTTTCAGTAAATGTGACTATTAATTAACTGTGTTGCGAAAAATTACATTAATGTGGCTTTTAAGTAATGTTTGTTTAAGTTTATGTATTAATAATTTGTGTGCAAGAGTAAGACTATTCCTTTATGTTTAAAAGATTAAATATATATATATATATATATATATATATATATATAGTCATAATTGAAAAAGAGAGGGGAAAAATCAATTGTAAGGGAGTGAATTTGTAAAAGAATGAGATAGGTTCTTAATCTTTAGAAAATTTAAAGTTTAATATACAAGAGAAAATTAACGATGAAGTTGGAAAGCCCTGCTATCGACTATTTATTATAATAAAATTTTGAAGCCGTTTGAATCGGGTTGGGTGGATTCTAAACCTATTAGGTGCTTATTTAGACTAGAAAAATGGGACGATCCATAAAGGCCTCAAAGGCGCGAGAAATAAATTCAAATCCATGGCATGATCGGAAAGTACTGCTACCGGCAAGTCACACATTAATATAATTAAATAATTTAAAATAAAAGCGGGAGGTAAATAACTTTAGGCTAACAAATACTTCCTCCGTCCCAAATTTCCTAATTTGGTGTCCCATTTTACTTGTCCTTTTTGACTTATCAAGACAAGACAAATTCTTTTTTCCATATTTTACCCTTTGCATTAATTACTTTTTCTTTAAATTAAAATGTAAACATCATTCAATAGGGGTACTATGGTAAACTAGCTATGCTATTTATTATTTTTCTTAATAGCCGTGTCATCCCAATTTGGGACGAGCAAAATGGGACGGAGGGAGTATTAAATATCCAAAAGATTAATTTAAGCCAGACATAAGTCATTAAAGAGACCGTGCTAGAACCACGAGACTCGAGGGGTGCCTCACACCTTCCCCTCGATCAATAGAAATCCTTATCCGTATTTCTAGATCGCAGACCAAAAATTAAGAGTCATTTCCTTTTGAATAGGGATTCAATAAGGTGACTTGGAACACCCAAACTCAATTCTAAGTGGCGGCTCTGTAAAATAAATAATCCCTTTTCAAAACGTCGCTTTAATTAAAAAAATCCATTTTCTCTAAAACCAGCTCCCTAGCGGGGTTGGGGCGATAAAAATAGGGGTGTGACAAATATCTTGCTTTTTGGGTGCTACTTATCAAAAAGTATAAATAACATAAATACCAACCTTTTAAAAGTAAGTACACTCTCTCCCATTTTTTTAATTACTTTACTCTCTTTCCCTATTAATATACATAAACATATACATAACATTCTATGTATATGTGGGATTTTTGTAATATATTTAAGGAGTTGAAATTTTTTGTAATATTGAAAAGATAAGTTGTGTATTTATGTAAATTTTAATATAAAAAAATCAAAAGATAATTCCCTCGAAACAAATCTCCAAAAACAATTATATTCCAAAACGTCTATAGAATTCTAAACAAACAAAATTTACTAAAAAAAATTAGTCTCCTGCTATGTTCCGGATCCCGAAAAGGATCAGACCACGTGTCTCCTCCCGTGTTGCATCTCTATTTGAGAAGAGGTTTTTGTGCTTCTTCATCCACCACAATTGATCTTAGAAAACACTGCCAAAATATAACACATGGTATAACAATAAAGAAAATATACCAAAAAAACAAGAATAGCCATACAAATGCAATGCCCAGCCTCTTATCATTTTCAAATTGATACCAATTCTTCATCCGATCTCTCCAACAATCCATCGTCGCACAATTCATTATTACACCAATTGTAAAGTACAAAAGCTTAAGTGGATTTTCAATAATGTCGAATATACAGTCAAATACCATCACAACATTATTAGAGAAAATATTCATGTAAATATGCCTCAATGGTCTACAATTAACTACATCCAATGGATCCCTATCTTCATCATCGTATCTGAAGAAAACGAGCCATAAGTATACAGAACAACACGTTAAAAACACGAATATGCTCCTCTGAAACCTAATGTTTACATCCTTTGGTGTGTCGAAAAATGGCGAACGGAACAACATATCTAAGATTAAAATAAATTGAATAACTAAGATGAAAACTCTAATAATATCCAATTTCATATTTGTGTTTTACTAAATATGTTATTATTGTTGTATCTCGATAGATGGAAATTAAACAAAATTGAAGTGAAATATATATATATATATATATAAGTGAAATAAAGAACCTTTTAGAAAGTAGTGTGACTTGTAAAAGGCTATGTGAAACCAAACTAGGGTTGGGTAATGGAGCCTCCAATTTATTGAATTAAATTTTATATTATGAGAGAATAATTGTCAGCCTAAAATTGGTAAATTTTGTAAATTCTTATTTGGAAAAGAAAAGGATTATTCAACACCGGGACATTAGGAGAGGATCGAAAGAAGGTAAAAGTCATTCAATTTACATTAAATTATTATGATTAATTATAGTTTAGTGATAACAATGATTAATTATATTTGGAAAGATCATCGCTGTATTTATGAAGTACAACTTTAATTGCACGTGTGAGGCAAGTGTAGCGTTTGATAATTTAAAATTAAATAGTTTTATTTATTTCGGAGATTTTTAATTAGTATAAATCACATAAATTCCATCCTTAATGAAATTATTTACATAATATCCCAGATGTACTCTCTCTCTCTATTTTGGGTAAAATACATATACATGTCGTTGCTCCTCGTACGTTGCTTCAATGTATGATGAAATCGTTTAGCCTATATTTATGGAAAGCAAAATTAGATACAACACTACTAAAAAATTCGGAAAAACCGACCACAAAAAGTGGTCGGAAAAAACTGACCACTTGTGGTCGGTTTTTTAATTATTTTTTTAAAACTTTTTTTATTAAAAAAAGCGACCACATGGGGTCACTTTATTATTATAGAATATCAAAATAAATATTCCAGTAATTTTTATATTAATTATTTTATATTTTAAAAATTAAAATTTTAAAAAAATAAGAAAACCGACCGCAAGTGGTCGTTTTTTTTAAGAAAATTTAATTTAAAAATATTTCCAAAAACCGACCACAAGTGATCGGTTCTTTAAAATTATTTTTTAATTAATTTTTTAAATAAACCGACCACTTGTGGTCGTTTTTTTTTTTAAAAAGAAAATATTTTTAAAAAAGCGACCTCTTGTTGTCGGTTTTTATTTAAAATAAAAAGAAATTAATTTTTATAAACCGACCCCTTGTGGTCAGATTTTATTGAAATTACAAAATTAAATTAAATTAAAAAAAACTCCTACTTGTTGTCGTTTTTAATTTAATAATATTATTAAAATTTTTAAAAACCAACCACACGTGGTTGGTTTTAGATTTTAAAAAGATAAAAAGTAAATAATTATTTTTTAAAAAGTAATTATATCCCATATATAATATTGTTATTAGTAAAAATAATATATTAGATTATATAATATAATTATTGTTATTAGTAAAAATAATATATTAGATTACATATATAATATAATATATTTACTTTATTAAAAATAATTTAATATATTATTTTTTAAAATTATACTGATTACATGTAGTCAATAACCAATATAATAATAATAAAAATCAATCAATATAACGTGAAAAAACTCACACTAAAAATATATCAAATATAATATACAAATTATGTATAACGTAATCTTTATCTTTTACTTATGTTTCAATATATAAAATAAATATTTTCCTTTATACATACGTTAAATGCCGTTAAACATGCATAATCTTTATATAATTAATATTTGCATATATATATCATACCGTTGGGATAGACTATTGAAAACTGTTGTATACGTATTTGAAAGATGAAAACTGATCTTTATAGTACGTATTTGAAAGGTGATGTTTAGAGTACGTATTTACAGTCATAATAATGTAATATATAACCGATAATTCATCAGAATATAATGAACGTGGTCTATTATAAGGTAATATACTTGTGGATGTGATATATATAGTACGAATTCAAGAGTTTATATCTATAAATCTCTCTCTCTCTCTCTCTCTCTCTCTATATATATATATATATATATATATATATATTTAGATATTTATATATGATGTAGTGATCGATTGATGAACGATGTAGTCAAAACCTAGTACTTGTGTACGTATGTGTGATATATATCATACGTACTTAGAATTTGATATAGTCGATAGTGTGTATATGCATGTGTATGTATAGGTATATATATATATATATATATAAATATCTATATATATATATATATATATATATAGTATATACATAATATACAGTGAAGGTATACTAATGATATAAGATAATGTAATCTATAATTCATTCGAGTATTTGTGAAATACGTGGTATATTATTATGGGATAGTAAAATCGTGTATGTGATGTTTATTGTACGTATTTTAAAGCTAACAGACAAATGAATATATGTATATGTACGTATATCTCGTGTAGTGACGTATGTAGTAATCGAAAGCTAGATAACTGAATCTATCTATCAAACTATTGAGGAAGTCGATATACTATTTTCGGTCAATGTAGACACGTGTATTTTTTTTAAAGTTGTAATAACGTAAGACTAGTATTACGAGGTATATGCATGAGAGGGGGAGGAAGGAAGCAGGGGAGGGGGATTAACATGTTGTATTGGGAGCGAGGTATATATATATATCAATGAATTTTGTAAATTATGATAAAGTTTTGGTTAATTAGCTTTTAATTACGATATTGTATATATATAAATATATAAAATATCACAATTCACAAAATTCATTGATATTATTATATTACTGAGGAAATATACTACTCTTGTTAATGTGTTGATAAAATACCCAAGTATCTGATTTGTACATATACGCATTGCGTTAAATATGATGATAACATAATTAATTATATGATTTAATCATTTTATTAAAATTGAGCAATGTGATTGTTTTTCGATAATAATTATTATTAAAGTAAATCGAACACTTATATTTTAATTTGTGATTATTTTTGTAAAATTTTGTATAACTTAATTAATATATTAATTTATTTTAAACTAATTTTTAATATTTTTTAACTAATTAAAATATATATATATTTTAATAATTCACGAAAATCGACCACTTGTGGTCGATTTTCGTGAATTATTAAAAAAAAATATTTTAATTAAATCCGCCCCTCCCCATCGATTTTAAATATTTTAACCGAAAAAACCCCAAATCAACTCCCCCACACAAAAAAACCCGATTCTCACATTCCCCGAATCCTCAAATCCTCTAAATCTGCAAATCTACCCCCATTGCCGTCGATTTCCGCTGCCCCAAGCTCCGGTAAGTTTCAAAAACTTTTAACTCTTTGTTTTTCTTGTTAGATACTAGCTAAAGGGTCAAATTTATTAAGTCTTGGTAGTAATTTTAGTTAGCTCAAAGTTAAAAAAGTATTTGTTGTAGTTATTATGCTTCATTACATAATTTTAGTTAGTTGAAAGTAAAAAAAGTAATGAAAATTTCATTTTAGTTAGTTGAAGATTCAATTTTAGTTCAAGAAATATCTCTTTAGTTAGTTCAAGATTCAAATTTAGTTGAAGAAATTTCCTTTTAGTCAGTTGAACATTCAATTTTAGTTATTATGCTTCATTACATAATTTTAGTTAGTTGAAAGTAAAAAAAATAATGGAAATGTCCTTTTAGTTAGTTCTAGATTCAAGTTTAGTTCAAGAAATTTCCTTTTAGTTAGGTCAAGATTCAATTTTAGCTAAAAGTTCTCCTTTTTGTGTTTTTTAGCTAGTAATTTAGGGCCTTTAGAGGTGATTTTAGCAGAATGTTGGTGGTTTGTTTATGGTAATTTTAAGCTAAAATACGAGAAAATAAGGATGCCAAGATTTTTGTTATTTTGCGTAATGATCAATTTTTTTTTAATTCTACTAGCCTAATGGGTTGCTTGGAATTTGATGTTACTATTTGACACAATCCGAATTCAGGAAAAGGATTGCTTTACTATTTTTCTAGTGACCACTTATATCTTTCACTTGAATTTAGGCCAAGCTAAGGTAAGTTGACTTCTCTCTAATTTGTTATAATGAAGCCTTGTTATTTTTCCTAATGAAGTCTAGTGAAGCTGTGTGTGACCTTGTTCGATTCACTAGCATTGTTGTTATCCTCTTGTTATTGTTCATATTAAAGTCTAGTGAAGCCGTGTGAGGCCTTGTTTGATTCACTAGCATTGTTGTTGACATCTTGTTGGTCTTGTTATTGCTTGTTTCTTGTATTGTGAACTTGAACTTGTATCATTTGGTTGGTACTTTAAAGGTGATTTATTTGTTTACAATGTGACTTGTTTGGTGACTTAGTTACTTGAAAATGGTTAAATGTAGGGACTTTAAAGGTGATTTTTTTGTTTAGAATGTGGTTTGATTGGTGGCTTAGTTACTTGAAAATGGTTAATTGTAGGGTCTTTAAAGGTGATTTATTTGTTCAGAATGTGATTTGATTGGTGGCTTAGTTGGTTGAAAATGGTTAAGTGTAGGGACTTTGAAGCGGATTTTTTTGTTTTGAATGTGGTTTGACTGGTGGCTTAGTTACTTGAAAATGATTAAGTGTAGGGTCTTTAAAGGTGATTTATTTGTTTAGAATGTGGTTTGATTGGTGGATTAGTTACTTGAAAATAGTTAAGTGTAGGGACTTTAGAGGTGATTTATTTGTTTAGAATGTGGTTTGATTGGTGGCTTAGTTACTTGAAAATGGTTAAGTGTAAGGACTTTAGAGATGATTTTTTTTGTTTAGAATGTTACTTGGTTGATGACTTTGTTAGTTGAAAATGGTTAAGTGTAGGAACTTTAGAGGTGATTTTTTTGTTTAGAATGTGGTTTGATTGGTGGATTAGTCACTTGAGAATGGTTAGGTATAAGGACTTTGAAGGGAATTTCTTTGTTTAGAATGTTGTTTGTTAGGTGACTTAGTTGGTTGAAAATGGTTAAGTCTAGGTACTTTGAAGGGGATTTTTTTTGTTTTGCATGTGGTTTGATTGGTGGCTTAGTTACTTGAAAATGGTTAAGTCTAAGGACTTTAAAGGGAATTTTTTTGTTTTGAATATGGTTTGTCAGGTGACTTAGTTGGTTGAAAATGGTTAAGTGTAGGGACTTTGAAGGGGATTTTTTTATTTTGAATTTCTTTTGTTTGGTGGTTTAGTTACTTGAAAATGGTTAAGTCTAGGGACTTTAAAGGATTTTTTTTGTTTTGAATGTGGTTTGTTAGGTGACTTAGTTGGTTGAAAATGGTTAAGTGTAGGGACTTTGAAGGGGATTTTTTTTATTTTGAATGTGGTTTGTTTGGTGGCTTAGTTACTTGAAAATGGTTAAGTCTAGGGACTCTAAAGGATTTTTTTTTGTTTTGAATGTTACTTGGTTGGTGACTTTGTTAGTTGAAAATGGTTAAGTGTAGGAACTCTAGAGGTGATTTTTTTGTTTCGAATGTGGTTTGATTGGTGGATTAGTTACTTGAAAATTATTAAGTATAGGGACTTTCAAGGACTTATGTGCCACCACATTAAAAGAAGAAAATCTGGCGCGAATGGAAATTAGTATTGTTATCACCAACAAGCTGGAGAAGATTTTTCCACCAGCGTTCTTCGATGTGATGGAACATCTTCCAATTCACCTTGTGCACGAAGCTCGGCTAGGCGGTCCAGTTCAAACTAGGTGGATGTATCCATTCGAACGGTAAGCATTTGCAACATATTTAAATCCATACATATCTTTTTTAAATATTGTAAACATCTAACCTTAACATTGTACAGGGAAATTGAAAAATTGAAAAGGGGTCCCAAAAACAAACATAAGGTGGAAGGCTCTACAGTCGAGGCATATCTTGCAAGAGAAACTTCTCAATTTTGTTCATACTACTTTCGTGATGAAGTTGCTTGTTCAAGAAACCGATCGAATCATCATCAGGACGATGTGAATGAGCCTCATTTGCAACCGATATCAATTTTCAATCAATCTGGTTTTAAGGCTAAAAAGACCATACCTCACCGCCTCACTCCCACGGAGCGCAAGTCAGCAACGTTGTATGTCATGCTGAATTGCCCGGAAATTGAGCCCTTTCTAAAGTAAGGAGATTAAAATTTTAACATATCTTATTTGTTTACTCATTCACTTAAAGAAACTAATTGTGTTTCCCATGTTGGATGTTCAGTTCATTTAAGACTCAATTCCACAAAAATCAAGTGTATTCATCCTTTGCAACATGGTTTAAAAATGAGGTTCGGAAGTGTATTAATATTTCTACATAGTTTAAACATTTAGACATTCCTCAACTAAAATATATATATGTATAATATTTTTAGGTACACCATTCACCAAATGTAGCCGCATACGATCAACTCTTGAGAGATATTTATTTGGGTCCAGTCGAAACTAATGCAATGTCCCAATACAAAGTAAATATATTTAAATTTTCCACAGAACAACACTCCAGAACAAGGAAAACAAACAGTAGTGGTGTTTGGGTTAAGGGTAATGATGATGTTGATTACTTTGACATCATACACGAGATCTTAGAACTAGAGTATGCTGGTTTCCTAATAAAAAAAATTGTCCTCTTTTGATGTAAGTGGTTTGATCCATGCACAAAAGGAACAAGAGTACATAGGGAGCATAACATCATTGAAGTGAAGTACAATAGCTCGTATCCTATTTACGATCCATTTGTTCTAGCACAAAATGCTAAACAAGTGTATTATGCACCTTATCCGTTGCACAATCACAAGTCTGATTAGTGGGCTGTAATCAAAACAAAGCCTATAGATCGGGTGAAAGTTGAGAATGTGCTGGAGACTGCGTATCAAAATGAAATGCAGATTGATCACCAGCTAGTGGACGTTGAATTAGTGGATGGTTTGAATTATCCAGAAAATATATTTGAAGAAGTTAATATTGCGGAAGAAGAGGTTGAGTGGGCAGGAGATGAGAAAACCTCCAAAGAGGGTGAATGGTTTAGAGGAGAGTTTTCAGAAGAGGAGGATTAATTGTGTAGGTTGTATTTATTATGTATTGATGTCTTTATGCTTTGTACGATATATTTACCTTCATGCTTCTTGTTTAAGATTGATATGTAATATACTATTTTACTTTGTTGTCTCCACTTTTCTATGATTTATATAGTAATAAAAATATTTTTGTCTATATCTCGTGTTGTTGGAGCTATTTGAATTGTGAATTAGTAACTTGAAATTATTTACTTGGAATGTTTTCTTATACATTCATTTTGTAGTAACTAACTATTTGTTAACTTAACATAATTTAGATGTCAGGAAGAGGTGACAAAGGTAAGACAAAAGTTGATACTACGAAACCAAAAAAGAATAGACAACCTCTGCCTTATACACGACCGACATGCATTCATATATCTGAGGGTCGGTTTGCTGATGCGCTAGCACGACCCTCATATTCTAGGTCGTTCGAGAATTCGATAGTTACTCCTATTCATGTGGGGCCACTACATGGGTCTGCATCGACTCATTCTGCTGCTATGACCGTGCCACCATCAGCACAGTACTATCGGACAACTGCTTGCCCCTCCAGACATGTACCATCATCGATACCCTCCTGCAGCAGTCACACCGCTTCACACAGTGATTCAGCTGGATCTATTGGGTTGTGGATCTTCAGCCTGGAGGCACTCCATCTGGTGCTTTAGATCTGCCCACGCCAGTGCATCCACCATCACTTACTAGGTAGCCAGGAGACAGAGATGATTTTGGGAGGATTTATCTTATTCCAGTTGCGAGAGGGTAAGATTTCTAAATATAATAATGTTACTCATTTTTTCATTACTATATTATTATGCTCTATGAAATTACTGTTTGATCTTGTGTTGTAGGTTTACGCCGGATGCTGGAGTTGGACAAAAGGCATGAATATGCATTACTCGGCATTTCAACAGTTACTGGACCAGCTGACAAAAGGTTCCAGAACTTGACAGGAATAAAATGTTTGAAGAATTTAAGGTAAGGATTTAACTTATCGACTACTTATTAGCACTTTTTTAGAATAAAAGATTGAATATTATATTTTTGTTGTAGAAATTTTACTGGTGGGATGATGCAAATACATTTCTTATAAAGAAGAACTTTTTCATAAGATGTAGAGCCAGATTTAACTATCTCTTGGATTATGCCCGAAAGAAATTGGTAAAACCTAAGTGGATTCTTGAAGCCGTATGACAACTGTACCTTCTCCAATGGAGTAGGGCAGAATACCAATTGTTGAGTGAAAAAAGAAAGAAATCCCGGGCATCATCCAAGGGTGGCTCCCTACATACTGCGGGTGCCAGAAGTACTCTTGCTGTGAAGGAAAAAATGGTATGTAACTTTTACAGTTTTAATTATTTGTTTCTGTTTAATTTTTTTTATTATTTGAACATTGAAAATTTTTTCATATGCAAAAATAAAAGGGTGGGGAAATACCAACTAATGAGCTATTCGAGCAGACTCATCTGAAAAAAAAAAAGAACCCGACTGATGAAGATGTCTGGGTTAAAGCTCGTGCAAAATCTGTCCACGTAAGAATTTTTTTTTGAATTTATGAATCTCTTTTTCAAAGTTGATATTATTCAATTGTAACTAATTTAATATTTTCTGACTTTTAGTATTAACTTTACTTTGAATATAGGACGAATATACGCGTCTTGTTGGTGAGTATCGTAGTAGTCAGCCTCCTGAAAGTCAGGGTGACCCAATATCACAACATGTACAGGAGGAGTTATGGACAAAAGCTGCGGGTCCTACAAATAGAGGCCATTTCTACGGATAGTACACAAAACTTTTTGGCGATAATATGAGGTGTTCGCCCGACGCTGTATACTCTAGCTCTTCAGTTGATAGAGAAACCATTGAAAGACTATAAAATACGATTTCTCAACTCACTGAAGAGCTTGATGAACAGAGAGAGGGGTTTGCTGAATAGAGAGAGAGGCAGAAGAAGACGGAAAAGGCAACAACATCACAAATCAAGATGCTGTAGCAGCAGTTCAGCTCTTTCATTCAGATTGCGGGGGTTATTCCTCCGTGTCCTGGTGATGCATTTCGGGCTGCAAAAGGTCTAGGCCCCCTGGATGATTTCAACACGGATGATGATATGGAAAACGAGGACGAATTCGATGATGATGACTTTAGTTTTTTTATTTTTGTAGTTTTTTCATACTAACTTTTGTTGTACATTTTGTATGTGTTGTACACTTTTGAAAGTATTTACATTTGGTTTTTGATTGTTGTTGCTGCCGTATTTGATTTGGTTACTGCTGTATTGGATTGTTGTTGTTGCATGCTATATTTGGATTTTGATTTTTTTTTTTTAAATTTCCCACAAAAACCGACCACTTGTGGTCGGTTTTTGATTTTTTTTTTCCATAAAACCGACCACAAGTGGTCAGTTTTATATTAAATTTAATTAATTAATTTAATAAAAACTGACTACTTGTGGTTGGTTTTTTAATTAATTAATTAATTAATTTATTAAAAAACCAACCACAAGTGGTCGGTTTAATATTAAAATTAATTAATTAATTTAATAAAAAATCGACCACTTGTGGTTGTTTTTTTTCCTTAAATTATTTTTTTTAATTTTAATAAAATAATAATGAATTTTAAAAAAAAATATATATTTTTAAAAAATCGACCACTTGTGGTCGATTTTTAAAAAACTATCACTACTTTACCGACAACACATTTTGATCGATTTTGTGGTCGAAAATCTGGGAAAACCGACCACATATGGTCGGATTTCGTGGTCGATTTTACCCCTTTTTTAGTAGTGCAATGATTCTATGATTAATTAACGACATTAATTAATTCT
The DNA here is from genome assembly GCA_030864215.1 of Capsicum pubescens. NCBI lineage: Eukaryota > Viridiplantae > Streptophyta > Magnoliopsida > Solanales > Solanaceae > Capsicum > Capsicum pubescens. The sequence goes on from CM061549.1 coordinate 38,600,037, forward strand.
TCCGATTTAGTGGATGCTTAAAAATAATAACTAAAATTCAAATTCAAAAAGTATCTTTAAACATTACCATAATTTTTTTTAATTACGATTTGGAATTCACACTAAAAAAAACACGTCCACATCTGGTTTCTTCTCTTTCCAATTATCAATATGAACATTGCTACATTGTTGCGTCATTCGAGTTCTTGGGAGTCCAAAATTCTTTATCAACAATACAAAAGTGATGGAATTATTATTTCAGAAAGTATAATATTCTTGAAATTGATTTCGACGATTTCTACGGAATTGAATATTGATGAAGTTCGTAAAAAAATTAAAGTAAAATACATTGTTGAAGATAATTCCTCTCCAATTATTATAAGGAATAATAATGAAGTGAGGATGTACATTGAGTTGAAGAAAACTTGTCCAGAATTTGTAAATTATCCGTTGTGCATTTCAATATTTGACAAGTCCAATAAGGAGATTGAGTTTGATAGTGAAACAGGTGCTGTTCTTTGTATTAAGGGAACCGAATCTGATGCTCTCGCGTTAACGATCGTTGAAACGCAAAATTAGTATTCATTAAATGTTTCAAAATTTGAAGTGAAATACTTCATTACTGATTGCAGGAACACAAAAATAAAGATTGATCAGCTTTATAAGGACAAACAAACTATGGTTACGGTAATGGTGAAATATGCATTAGCAAATGGCTTTAACGCCAAAGCTAAACGATCTGACAAACAAAGGTATGAACCGAATATAGATTTAAATTTTTTGAATGTTTAATGTATGATTATAAGTTAACAAAAGTTGAATACAAATTGCAGTTTTCATATTATATTTGGTTAGTTTTTACTGCTATGTATGGTGTCATATTATACGTTGAATAGGTATGGTAACTCGAATTGTTCTAGTTTACAAAGGATTTCCTATAGATTTGTGTAACTAGGGTTACTCTAAGTAGTAATGTATTGTCAGATGTTATACATTAAAAAACATGAAAAAACTGTATTACCAGTGTATATTAACTCCTTATACATACATATGTATGTATGATGAAATCTTGCCACATGAAAATTAGCATTTTAGGAAACCATGAATTTTATATCTATATTAAAATACATTGATTACTTGTGTATATTTGATGTAGCTATGTGTTGCACTGTTGTAACAAAGATTGCAAATGGGTCCTCAAGGCATCTTGTATGAATGAATCGGATATTTTTGTGATTCAAACAGTTGATTCAGAACATACATGCTGTCTTAGTGTTAGAGAACTGAAAAACTTGGCTGCTACAACAACTTTTGTGAGTGAATTTACAGCACCAAAATTAATTAATCACAAGAGAATACACACACCGACGGACATAACTAAAAAGATGAAGGCCGTTTATGGAGTTGATATTAACTATATGAAGGCTTGGCATGCAAAAGAGAAGGCAATTGCAATGCTTAGAGGTGGTCCAGCTGATGGATATTGAAAAATACCGCGATATCTATATATGCTAAGCAAAGTGTATCTTGACTCGCATATTCGGATGAATAAGGCATTGGATAATGAGTTTAAATACTTGTTTGTTGCCTTACATTCCATGATAAGGGGTTTTCAGTTTTGTCGACCTGCTGTAGTTGTTGATGGTTCCCATTTAAGCAGATCATACAAAGGAACTTTTCTATCAGCAAGCACTTGATGGTGCCGGTATTATTCTTTACTATTTTTTTAACGCTGTTAACATATGCGTATGTGTAACGTCGTAATATTCTAGGTTCGTCTTAGCTCATTCTTGCATGTAGAAAGGGGTCCAGGACTTAGAATATTTTACTAAGTGTTAGGATTTAGTCAGTTCTAGAGCCTTTAAACTTTGATGAATTTTAGTTCGACCTACCTGGCCTTAAAACAACAATTTCCAAGTTGATTCATGATCAGGGTCACTTGTAGGTCATCTCAGGTGAGTTTTGGATTTTTTGGACTAGTGCAAGGGTAAGTTTTGAAGTCCAAAATAGAAAGGGGTCATGATAGGGCTGCGTCGCGAGGGCCAGTTGACCCAAGCTCAGGTCGTGCTGTGAGGGCTGATTGACCCAATCAGGGGTCACACCATGATGGCCGTTTGACCCAAGCAGGGGTTGCGGCACGATGAGGACCCCTGTTCAGCCTTTTTGATTTGGGTTTATGCGGGGGGGGGGGGGGGGGGTATATGGGTCATTTTTCCCTTACATTATTCAGCCATAACACGAAATCAAACCTCTTAAAGGGCAAACTCACTCATTATTCACAAAATTCTCTCAAGATCAAGCCCTAGGTTCATCAAATTCAAGTCCAAGTCTCAAGATTTCACCATCAATTCTCACGAATTTAGAAACCAAGGTATGTTAAGTGTTCATCCATGGGTTCCTTCCACCCATGGAGTACAAGTATCCTCTTTTAAATCTAAAGTTGTGATCTTTCCAAGTTATTATGATTTTTAATTGTGATTTTAACCATGAACTCCCATGAATTGTAATTCTAAACCATGTTTACATTCAATTGTGGTTGATATTGTACCCCACACGTGTGAATAATGTTATTTGTTGATTTAAACCCTAATTAGTTATGTTAATGTTGAAATCGTGCTATGTCTGCAAGCTTTAAACTACTTTCATGTTTAGTTTACACTATACATACCAAGTGTTTGATGAAATGCCTACAAGAACGAATTTTGAATAAAAGCCTTCATATTATGTTCCAAAGTTTTAGTACTATTTTGCTATCATTGCTATTGAGTCTCGGGGGTTATGAATACCCAAAAGCTTAGCTGATTACTAAGCCTCAGTATCTTTAGATTAGTTTCAAACATGTTATGAGCAATATCAATTTAGCCATTCATCATGATCAGTTTAACTTAGAACAATTCAGTATTCTGAGTCAGTTCAGTTGGGAGTAGGAATTAGCACCGAGCAAGTGCCGAGATAATGACTTCCCTATTAGTTAGACAGAGTCGTTAATAGCAGTCCCCGTACTCTAAAACTATGTAGCCAGCGTAGGAAATTGAGGAGTCACCCGTCAGTTTAGGCTTGACACCATTAGTCCTTGGGATAGTATACCAGTAGATCCACACAGCCAGTGTTAGTACATGTAGGAGGGTACTGGCTCCCTTTCAACTGGGGATACAGGTTAGACCCTAATTTTCTCATTGAGGCATGCCGGTTAGATGATAGCTCCCACAATATCAGTTCATTCATCAGTTCAGTAATTCAGTTTCAGGTTTGCTTGACTATAGCATATAGATATCAGTTATTCAATGATCAGATCTCAGTATTTTAGTTTGCAGATTATATTTAGAATATGTTTTATGCTTTGTCATGCATTCTCAGTATCTATAGATTTCACGCTTCTTCAGTACTTACAGTTTTCATGCATCCTATTCAGTATACCATGCTATATATATATATATTCAGATAGTCATTAGTCTTGTTTATGAAACCTCACATATCATCCTATCTCATTTAGCATACCAGTACATTCAAAGTACTGACAGCATACTCTTTCTTGTGCTATGATATATCATATCATAGGTTCGGAAGCTCAGTTCCTGGATGGTGCATATATATTTCAGACTATCAGTAGTAGCAGTTGTGAGTCCTCATATTTTGAGGACAGACTATATTTATTTCCATGATTCCAATTTAGTATTTAGTTGGAGTTAGTTGGGGCCTGTCCCATCAACTCTTATTCACTAAATTTAGAGGCTTTTGGACACTACAGTCAGTTATTCAGTTTTTTAGATTTCAGTTGTTATTGTCAGACAATTTTATTAGTTATACCTTACAAACATTTTTAGATTTATGATTTAAAACCTTATGGATTATCAGTTGTTCTTCTGCATGTGTTATTATGTAATGTAGTGCTCACAGCAGGTACCAACATGGGTTAGCTTGTGGTCCTTTGGGGTCATAAGAATCGTGTGACTCTCAGGGTGTACTCTTAGGGTATTACAAACTTGGTATCAGAGCCTAAGGTTTTAAAATTTCCTAGGAAGTCTGAAAGCCTCGTCAAATAGTGTCTTATGCATGGGTGTGAAGCATGCCACGCTTATGGACAAGAGGCTACGAGGCATTTTTAGGAAAAGTTCCCCTTTTCAGTGTTCATATCGTGCGAGTGAGCATGAGCCTAAGTTAGACTCTCTGTCTAATCCAATTTTTCCTTCTTTTTATAGAATATGCCTCCCAGAAAGACTAATAGAAGACGAACTTTGAACCAACCAGCACCTCTGCCCTTTCAGGAAGATCCCCTGAATGAGTATGTTTCTCATGCAGAATTCAGAGCATTATTTACCACTCTAGCCCATTCTCTGGTAGCCCAGAATGTTCGACTAGCTGCCGTTCAGTGGCCAATACTGCTGCAGCTATAATTTGGGACTTCACCCAAATGAATTCTCCTTCATTTTCGGGATCCAAGTCTGATGAAGATCCACAAAAATTCTTAGATATGGTACAGAAGGTAACATATATCATGGGAGTGACTTATAGTAAGAGTGATAAGTTAGTTGCCTATATTCTACAGGATGTATCCCATACATGGTTTAAGCAGTGGAAGGTAGATAGAGGCACAGATGCAGGGCCTAACAAATGGGAAGAGTTTGCTACTGCCTTCTTAGATAGGTTCTTTCTGTTGGAGCTGAGAGAGGCTAAGGTGTTAGAGTTTATCAACTTGAGGCAGGGTAACATGACTATGAATGAGTATTCCCTTAAGTTTATTCAGTTATCTAGGTATGCTCCTTATGTGGTAGCGGATAGCAGGTTTGAGATGAGCAAGTTTGTGTTTAGGGTATCTAATAGTGTGGTGAAAGAGTGCAGGACTGCGATGCTAATTAAGGAGATGGACATATCTTGGCTTATGGTCCATGCTCAACAGATTGAGAAGTAAAAGAATTAGGAGAAGGAAAGAGATAACAAAAGAGCTAGAACAGGTAGTCTCAACTTTACTCAGCTAAAGTCCAAATATAGAAATCGTCCTCAGTTCTGCCAGAAATCTTCAGTCTCAGCTCCATCTTCATCTAGTGCCTCAGTACCCAAATTCAGAAATGATAATAGGGATAGAGCACTAGGCTTTAAGTCTTAAGGCAGTGTCAATAGTGGTCGTACCAATCCTCTTTGCCAGAAATGCGGTAGCAACCATCATGGTGAGCGTAGAGTTAACAGTGATATATATTTTGTGTGTTGGAAGTCAGGCCATCGAATTCAGGAGTGTCAGGTCGTTGCTCAGAAAGGAAGGGATTTGCGCCAGCAGGGCCAGTCCCATCAGTCAGTCATTAGTTCTAGTCGGCCCCCAACTCAGCAGGGTACCATTTGTAGCACTACTAGTGTTCATCTTCAGAACAGGCTCTATGCACTTTAGTCCCGACAATATCAGAAAAGTTCTCTTGATGTGGTCACTGGTACGTTACAAATATTTCATTTACATATATGTGCTTTACTAGATCCTGGGGCTTCTCTTTCTTTTGTAACCCCTTATATAGCCATCGACTTCAGAGTCAGTCCCAAAATCTTAGCAGAGCCTTTCTCTGTGTCTACCTCAGTAGGTGTCTCTATTTTATCCTTGTGGGTATATAGAAACTGTTCGGTCACAATATCCTAGAAAGTCACATCAGTAGAACTTGTAGAACTAGAGATGACGGATTTTACGTCATTTTTGGTATAGATTATCTCCATTCATGCTATGCTATAGTTGATTACAGAAATAGAATAGTTCATTTTCATTTTCCAAATGAACCATTCCTTGAATGGAGGGGCAGTACTATAACGCTTAGGGGTCATCTTGTTTCATATCTTAGGGCAAGAAAGATGATATTTAAGAGGTGTTTCTACCATCTTGTTTGAGTTAAAGACTCCAATTCCAAAAATCTAAATCTTAAGTCGTTCCTAGTTGCAAATGAATTTCCAGATGTGTTTCTCGAGGATCTCTCCGGAGTTCCCCCTAAAAGGAAAATTGACTTTGGAATAGACCTTCTTCCTGATACTCAGCCTATCTCTATTCTGCCATACAAAATGGCTCCAGCCAAACTCAAAGAGTTAAAAGAACAGTTGAAAGATCTCCCAAAAAAGGGATTTATCAGGCCCAACATCTCCCCGTGGGGAGCACCTGTTCTATTTGTGCATAAGAAAGACGGTTCTCTTAAAATGTGTATTGACTACCGTCAGTTGAACAAAGTCACAGTCAAGAAAAAATATCCACTTCCCAGAATTGATGACTTGTTCAATCAACTTCAGGGTTCCAGCTAATTTTCTAAGAAAGAGCTCATATCCGGCTATCATCATCTCAGAGTCAGAGAATGTGACATTCCGAAAACAGCTTTCAGAACTTGGTATGGTCACTTTATGTTTCTAGTCATATCCTTTGGTATCATAATTGCCCCAACAGCCTTCATGGACTTGATGAACCGATTGTTCAAGCAGTAATTAGACATGTTCGTCATAGTCTTCATTGATGATATTTTTGTCTATTCCCATAGCGAAAATGATCATGCAGACCACCTCAGAATTGTCTTGCAGACTCTTAGAGCCCATCAGTTGTTTGCAAAATTTAGAAAGTGCAAATTTTGGCTAAGATCAATTTTCCTTGGACATATTATCTTCGGTGATGGCATTCGAGTTGATTCTCAAAAGACTAAAGCAGTGAGAAACTTGCCCAAACCCATATCTCCGTCAGATATCAAGAGTTTCTTGGGCTTGGTTGGATATTACTGTCGGTTTTTAAAGGGTTCTTATCTATTGCGTCCCCCATGTACCGATTGACTTAGAAGGAAGTTCAATTTCAGTGGTCAGATTCTCGTGAGAAGAGTTTTCAGGAGTTGAAGACTCGACTCTCCTCAGCCCCAATTTTGACATTACCAGATACTTCAGATGTGTTTGTTGTGTACTGTGGTGCTTCTAGAGTTGGTTTAGGGTATGTTTTGATGTAGAGAGGTAAGGCTGTGGCCTATGCCTTTAAACAACTTAAGCCTTATGAAGAGAATTACCCTACCCACGATCTTGAGTTAGTAGCTATTGTATTTGCCTTAAAGATTTGGAGGCACTATTTGTATGGGGTGCATGTTGATGTGTTCACAAATCACAAAAGTTTGCAGTATGTGTTTTTACCGAAGGATTTGAATTTGCGTCAGAGGAGATGGCTGGAATTGTTGAAAGATTACGATATGAGTGTTTTATATCACCCGAGCAAGGCCAATTTAGTGGTAGATGCCCTAAGTAGATTGTCTATGGGTAGTGTTTCTTATGTTGAGGATGACAAGAGGAAGTTCATTCGGGAAGTTCATCAGCTTGCTAGGTTAGGTGTTCGTTTGGTTGATTCAGCTGAGGGTAGTGTATGGGTGAAGAATAGTTCTGATTCTTCCTTGGTTGCTGAAGTAAAAGAGAAGTAGGATAGGGATCCTAGTCTGGTGAAGTTGAAAGAGTAAGTCAGAGATTAGAAAGTAGAGGTTTTCTTCAAAGAGGGAGATAGTGTGTTGCGTTGCTAGGGTAGATTGCGTGTGCCATGTGTTGATGAGTTGAGACTACAAATTTTTGCAGAAGTGTATAGTGCGCGTTACTCCATTCATCCAGGGGCCATTAAGATGTACCGTAATTTGTGGGAAATCTATTGGTGGAGTGGGATGAAGAGGGATATTGTAGAGTTTGTAGCAAAATGCTCTACCTGTCAACAGGTTAAGGTTGAGCATCAAAAGCCTAGTGGGTCTATGCAGGAGTTCAGTATTCCCACATAAAAGTGGGAAGTAGTGAACATGGATTTTGTGACGGGTTTGCCTCGTACTCATTGTCAGCATGATTCGATTTGGGTCATTGTGGACAGGATGACCAAATCAGCCATTTCTTGCCAGTCCATAGTTTTTATTCAGCCAAGGACTATGCCAAGCTCTATCTCAGAGATTTGGTTAGGTTGGACGGTGTTTTGTTATCTATCATTTCAGATAGAGGTACTTGGTTTACCTCTCACTTTTGGAAAGCTTTTCAGAAGGGTCTTGGTTCTTAAGTTCACCTTAGTACAACCTTTCACCCTCAGATAGATGGTCAGACAAAGAGGACCATTCAAACCCTTGAGGACATGTTAAGAGCGTGTGTTGTCGATTTTAAGGGAAGTTAGGATGACCACTTACCTTTGATTGAGTTCGTGTATAATAAAAGTTATCATTCTAGTATCCATATGGCTCTATTTGAGGCTTTTTATGAGAGGATATGTAGATCTCTGATTGGTTGGTTTGAGGTAGGTAAAATTACTTTGATAGGCCCTGACTTGGTGTTTGATGCTTTGGAGAAAGTATAGTTGATCATAGAGAGTCTTAAGGTAGCCCATAGCCAACAAAAATCTTATGCTGATGTGAGAAGGAAAGATCTTGAGTTTGAGATTGGGGGTTTCGTGTATCTAAAGATCTCTCCCATGAAGGGAGTAAAGAGGTTTGGTAAGAAGGGGAAGCATAGTCACCAATACATTGGTCATTTCAGAATTTTGAGTCATTTTGAAAAGATGGATTATGAGCTTGAGTTGCCTGCCGACTTAGCATCAGTGCACCCCATGTTCCATGTCTCCTTACTAAAGAAGTGCATAGGTGACCCAACAATTGTAGTCCCCGTAGAGAGTGTAGATGCTCAGAACAATCTCTCCTATGAAGAAGTCCCAGTCAAAATCCTTGATCGTCAGACCCGCAGATTAAGGAACAAAGTGGTTCCCTTGGTCAAAGTTCTTTGGCAAAACCTGTCCATAAAGGGAGCCACTAGGGAAGCAGAAGCAAACATGCAAACCAAACACCCTCATCTCTTATCCACAGACTCAAACTAGGCCTAAGGTAACATTTTTCCTTAGATTTACTCGGTTCCATGCTTAGTTCCAGTTGCATATCATTCTCATATCATTCAAAATTAATGAATCAGTTTAGTCATGTGTCATGTCTCAAGATTCAGTCATGTTTTAGCTATGTAAGTTAGTATAGTCGTAGTACCACAGTGCCTCTAAGCTTAAGAAGTCTCATTCGAGGATGAATGTTCCCAATGGGGAGATATTGTATGACCCCGTAAGATTTTAGGTTCGTCTCAGCTCATTTTTCCATGTAGAGAGGGGTCCAGGACTTAGAATATTTTACTAAGTGTTAGGACTTAGTCATTTCTAGAGCCTTCAAATTTTGATGAATTTTAGTTAGACCTTCCTGGACTTAAAACACCAATTTCTAAGTTGATTCATGATTAGGGTCACTTGTAGGTCATCTTAGGTGAGTTTCAGATTTTTCGAACTAGTGAAAGGGTGAGTTTGGATGTCCAAAATAGCAAAGGGGTCGCGATAGGGCCGCGTCGTGAGGGCCAGTTGACCCAGGATCAGGGTCGTTCCGTGAGGGATCTTGACCCAACTAGGGGTCACATCATAATGGCCACTTGACCCAAGTAGGGGTAGCGACGCGATGAGGACCCCATTCAATATTTTTTAATCCGGGTTTGTGGAGGGTAAATGGGTCATTTTCTCCTTACATTATTCAGCCATAACATGAAATCAACACTCCCAAAGGGTAAAATCACTCATTATTTCACAAAATTCTCTCAAGAGCAAGCCTTAGGTTCATCAAATTCAAGTCCAAGTCTCAAGAGTTCACCATCAATTCTCACGAATTCAGAAACCAAGGTATGTTAAGTGTTCATCCATGGGTTCCTTCCACCCATGGAGTCCAAGTATTCTCTTTTAAATCTAAAGTTGTGATCTTTCCAAGTTAGTATGATTTTTAATTGTGATTTTAACCATTAACTCCCATGAATTGTAATTCTAAATCATGTTTACATGTAATTGTGGTTGATATTGAACCCCACACGTGTGAATAATGTTATTTTCTGATTTAAACCCTAATTAGTTATGTTAATGTTGAAATCGTGCTATGTATACAAGCTTTAAACTATTTCTATGTTTACTTTACACTATACAAACCAAGTGTTTGATAAAATGCCTACAAGAACGAATTTTGAATAAAAGCCTTCATATTATGTTCCCAAGTTTTAGTACTATTTTGCTATCATTACTATTGAGTCCTGGGGGTTATGAATACCCGAAATATTATATGATTACTTAGCCTCAGTATCTTCAGATTAGTTTCAGACATGTTATGAGCAATATCAGATCAGTCAGTTATCATGATCAGTTTAACTTAGAACAGTTCAGTATTTTGAGTTAGTAAGTTGGGAGTAGGATTTAGCACTGAGTGAGTGCTGGGATGAAGACTTCCTGGTCAGTTAGGTAGATTTGTTATTAGCAGTCCCCATACTCCAAAAATAGGTAGCCAGTGTCTGAAATTGAGGAGCCATCCATCAGTTTAGGCTTGACTACTTCTTAAGGGTGACCCGTTAGTTTAGGCTTGACACCCTTAGTCCTTCGGGACAGTGTACTAGTGGTTCCACACAGCCAGTTTTAGTACCCGTGGTATGGTACTGACCCGCTTCCAACTGGGGTTACTGGTTGGACCCTAATTTTCTTATTGGGGCATGTCGGTTAGATGATATCTCCCACAGTCTTAGTTCAGTCATCAGTTCAGTAACTCAGTTTCAGGTTTGCTTGACCATAACATACAAACATTAGTTATTGAGTGATCAGATCTCAGTATTTCTGTTTATAGATAATATTCAGAACATGTATTATGCTTGGTTATGCATTTTCAGTATCTATAAATTTCGTGCATTTCAGTATTTACAGTTTTTATGCATCCTATCCAGTGTGTCATGCTATTTGTATTTGGACATTCATTACTCATGTTCATGAAACCTTCATATCAGCCTACCTCATTTAGCATACCGGTATATTCAAAGTACTGATGACATACTCTTTCTTGCGCTATGATGTATCATATCATAGGTTCGGATGCTCAGTTCCCAAATCGTGCATAGACATTTCAGACTATCAGTAGTGGCAGTGGTAAGTCCTCATATTTTGAGGATGGACTATATTTATTTTCATGCTTCCAGTTCAGTAGTTAGTTGAAGTTAGTTGGGGCTTGTCCCATCAACTCTTATTCAGTCAGTTTAGAGGCTTTCAGACACAATAATAAGTTATTCAGTTTTTAGATTTCTGTTGTCATTGTCAAATGATTTTATTAGTTTTACCTTACAGACATATTTAGATTTATGATTTAAAACCTTATGGTTTATTAGTTGTTCTTTGATGATAGGCGTATTTACACGCCTAAAGCACCTTAATTTACCCATATTTTAGCTAAGTTTTGAGGACAAAATATATAATTTATGCACTTTTAGTCCTTTTTCCTGTAAGTGAGCTAACAAACGTGATTAGCAAGTTTTCAGGTATAAATGATGAAGATTCCAGCACTTTATGGATAACTTGACGCCAAAGGAAGCTTCACGAAAGAAGGAAAGCAACGTTTGGACGCCTATGGACTGAAAGTGATGCATGGATAACTTGTCCCAGAAAAAAAAAACATTTCTAAAGACTTTGGGGATCAACAGTAACTTAGTAGGATTAGGATAAGGATGCAGTAACCTAGTAGGATTAGGATAAGTACGCAGTAGCCTAGTAGGAATAGGATATGGGTGTTAATAATACCCTATTTTGCTTAAACTTTTTAGCATTCATTCAACTCGCTCATTCATTAATTCAAGTTTTTCCATTCGACTTTTACTATTATTCAAGTTACAGATTCTGTAAGTTTTAACAGAGAAACAAGGCTCTCTTGAGAGCAACGGGCCAAGAGGAAAACGTCGATCTTGTTGTAACGCCACATTCCTATTCAATGTGAGATTTCTAGAGTTGTGGTATGATGATGATGTCTTCGTTGATTTACGTTACCCTCATGAGTAGCTAAACTTCTCTGTTAGGGTTATGGAAGCCTTATGATATACTATCTATTGCTATAAGTTTGTGAATTCTTGATACGCATGCTGCTTATATCATTACTCTCTTCATCTTAATTAAATTCTTGTGGTTGCAAACATATAGAATACGCCAGTATAGCATTAACTTGTTCGAAAGAAAAGTTACATGTCTGGAAAAGAGAGAATGATAAGGAAATAGGGCTACCAACCCCTGTTTAAAAGTTAGTGCCGTAACTGGATTAACCTCTTGGAGAATTCGTACCATTAGTATACGCTTTAAGCTCGAAAGAGTTAAAGTGATATAATCCTTGATGGTCGAAAGACACTAGGATTTACCATAGAATACGAATCTCTATAAGCGCATGCATGTCTGAATTCCGCATAACTCATAGCCAATAGATACGTAAAACTCATAAGGTGGACATAACCCTAACTTACAATTCTCATTGATTAAAACCTACTAAACATTTCGTTTTTCTTTGTTACTTTGATACTCTTAATTCACACTACAATTAAATCCCCCCTTTTTCGTAGAATTTTCGATCTACAGTCTACTAATCGTTGCATACTTAGTGACCAAGTATTCCCTGTGGGATTCGACACCCAACCCAGTTGGGTTCTATATTTGACAACGGCCGCTTACACTCTTACGAGAGCTGTAGTTTGAGCGTTATCAAATTTTGGCGCCGCTGCCGGGGAATACGGTTGTCAACTAAGTTTGTTATAGTTACTAGACCCTTTGGTAAAAAGTTCTCAGATTTTACTTTTAGTTGTTGTTTTTGTTTTCTGCAGGTTTTGTTCAGTGCATGCCTCATACTCGAAGTTCGGGACAACCATTATTACCCATAAACCCTGAACCGCAACTTATTGGTAGGATGGAGGCACAACGTGATATTGAAAGAAGGGTTGCTCAACATGAGCAGGCTAGATTAGCTTCTTTGGCTGCCGCTCAAGTGCATCAACAGAATATTGATAACCCTAGGCGAGCAACAAATCCTGACGATGAGGACCTAGGTGATGACGAGTTACTAAACCCTAGGCGTGATGCTGAGGTGGCAACACCTGCTAACAGAAGAGATCGTCAAGCTAGATTTAGACCTGAACGCCGAGCTATGCAGATTTCTTTTGATGATGATGATGACGATCTGGACGGAGCCGGTGCCACAGGAGCTATTATTTCGCCGCACTTGGCACCCAGAGCTAAGTTCAATATCACTAGCACCATGATTCAGTTATTGCAGCTCAAGGGACTATTTGGTGGACTTGCAGGTGATGATCCGAATATGCATCTGGTCAACTTTATCTCTACATGCAAGTCATTCGACAATCCAGGCGTTGGATAGAATGCAATTCGGCTGCGATTATTTCTATTGTCTCTATATGGGGAGGCAACTCTATGGTTGAACGGGCTAACTCCTGATTCAATTACTAATTGGAGGCAACTGAAAGACGCTTTCCTAGAAAGATTCTTTCCGCCATCCAAGAGAGCCCAATTACGGGATGAGATCAGCAATTTTCAACAGCTTCCAACTGAAGCTCTCCACGAAACATGGGAGAGGTTCAAGAAGAAGCTTATGCGGTGCCCAAACCATCAGATGACGAATATCCACTTGATGGAGATATTATACAGGGCTTTGAACTCAGTGACAAAGCCAGTGGTTGATAACGCTGCAGGTGGGTCATTCATGGACCTTACTTTTCTTGAGGCAAGTGATATGCTAGATCGTATGACAAAGCAGAGTAGAGCTTGGCATACCAGGGATTCTGAGGTAGCAAGCTCTACCGTATCTATTGGCTTGACTGCAGAGCAGAGGCGTAGACAAGAGGAACGTGACCAAGATATGGCTCACATGAAAACGCAGATGGATCTTCTTACCAAGCACTTATTATCAGGGAAGACCGAAAAGGTTAAGGCCGTTGTATCATAGGGAAGAGATGAATCCGACTATGAGGAAGAAGCGAACTACTTGAATAATCAGGGGGGTTTCCGAGGCAATGCCCAAGGAAACCAAGGTCGAAACTATTATGATAAATCTGGATACAAGGCAATGCCTATGGTCACTTTTGGTCTCCAAATCCGATTCCAAATGGGTCAAAACCCGACCCAAGCTTGTCCTATAAATAGAACCTTAGTCTTCGAACAAAAATGCATTGCAACTTCAACCTAGGCGCCGCCTACCTCTCCAAAATCTCTCAAAATTTTTCCTTTTGCTCTTTTACTTTGCAAGAACATCTTCCGAGGCCATCAACCAAGTAAGTACTTCTTTGTTCTTCTTTTATATTCCGTAAGTACTACACTACTACGCCTATAATGAATTGTTAAATCTTGAAGTAGTATTGGTGATTTGAATGTGTTTGATTTGTTGTGATACAACTAAGTGAGTGAAAGAATACGTAAGGATGATCTTGACTTGTTTCCAACTTGTATTTGATTTTGATGCACTGTCATATTTTTGCGGAATTGACATGGTCAAGAAAATTGCATAATCTTATAACTAGAATACTTACATGTTGGAATGACTAGTTCATCGAGATGAAAATCATGGTTGACTACAAACATACGATGTTGTGATTATTTCTAATGCCTTAACTTGATTCAATCTCTATGTAGTAGTCTTGCTCAAAAGATACATCAATCCAAACATGAAAGTATTGCCAAGATTTCATGAAATAGAATAAAAAAGGATAGTTAAGATGACAAGAAAAGTATGACTGCACTGATTATATTGTTGGAACATAACACCTAAACGTATACCGATGAAGTCTGAGTAATCGACATCGTTCACTTCACTAGTTTATGCCAACAAATTAAGTGTGGGGTGGTGCCACTACTGCTTGTTTGTTGATTGTATCCACCGAGATAAAGCTAACATGACTATTATTTTAATCTCAGGTACAATGGCACCAAAAGCAAGACAAGGAAAAGAAAAAGCAACCACTTCACAAAAAGGCCAGAAAAGGGGACGAAAAGAGCAAGGTGAATCCTCCTCGCTGCAAATACCTCGACGCATGTACGGATAAAATGGGTCCTAGAGGAGGAAGGAAAGGAGTGGTACAAGAACAATAAATTAAAAAAATATGTTCATGTGGAGTTGATACAAAAGGAGAGCCTAGCAAAGAAAGAACCCCGCATTTTGGCTAAAATCATGGCGCTACATCTTGATTTCATTTTTCAAGATATGGATGAATGCAATCTTGATCTAACACGAGAATTCTATGCCAATTGGTCCCCAAAGACTACCGAAAGTGAAGTGGGTAAAGCACCTTAATTTACCTATATTTTAGCTAAGTTTTGAGGACAAAATATATAATTCATGCACTTTTAGTCCTTTTTCCTATAAGTGAGCTAACAAACGTGATTAGCAAGTTTTCAGGTATAAATGATGAAGATTCCAGCACTTTATGGATAACTTGACGCCAAAGGAAGCTTCACGAAAGAAGGAAAGCAGCGTTTGGACGCCTATGGACTGAAAGTGATGCATGGATAACTTGTCCCGGGAAAAAACAACATTTCTAAAGACTTTAAGGATCAACAGTAACTTAGTAGGACTAGGATAAGGATGCAGTAACCTAGTAGGATTAGGATAAGTACGCAGTAGCCTAGTAGGAATAGGATATGGGTGTTATAAATACCCTATTTTGCTGAAGCTTTTTAGCATTCACTCAACTCACTCATTCATTAATTCAAGTTTTTCCATTCGACTTTTACTATTATTCAAGTTACAGATTCTGTAAGTTTTAACAGAGAAACACGACTCTCTTGAGAGCAACGGGCCAAGAGGAAAACGTCGATCTTGTTGTAACGCCACATTCCTATTCAACGTGAGATTGCTAGAGTTGTGGTATGATGATGATGTTTTCGTTGATTTACTTTACCCTCATGAGTAGCTAAACTTCTCTGTTAGGGTTATGGAAGCCTTATGATATACTATCTATTGCTATGAGTTTGTGAATTCTTGATACACATGCTGCTTATATCATTACTCTCTTCATCTTAATTAAATTCTTGTGGTTGCAAACATATAGAATACGCCAGTATAGCATTAACTTGTTCGAAAGAAAAGTTACATGTCTGGAAAAGAGAGAATGATAAGGAAATAGGGCTACCTACCCCTGTTTAAAAGTTAGTGCCGTAACTGGATTAACCTCTTGGAGAATTCGTACCATTAGTATACGCTTTAAGCTCGAAAGAGTTAAAGTGATATAATCCTTGATGGTCGAAAGACACTAGGATTTACCATAGAATACGAATCTCTATAAGCGCATGCATGTCTGAATTCTGCATAACTCATAGCCAATAGATACGTAAAACTCATAAGGTGGACATAACCCTAACTTACAATTCTCATTGATTAAAACCTACTAAACATTCCGTTTTTCTTTGTTACTTTGATACTCTTAATTCACGCTACAATTAATCGTTGCATACTTAGTGACCAA
Source organism: Capsicum pubescens (assembly GCA_030864215.1). NCBI lineage: Eukaryota > Viridiplantae > Streptophyta > Magnoliopsida > Solanales > Solanaceae > Capsicum > Capsicum pubescens. The sequence continues at coordinate 38,616,291 of CM061549.1, forward strand.
GTATTCCCTGTGGGATTCGACACCCAACCCAGTTGGGTTCTATATTTGACAACGACCGATTACACTCTTACAAGAGCTGTAGTTTGAGCGTTATCAAATTTTGTTCTTCTGCATGTGTTATTATGTTATTCAGTGCTCACAACAGGTACCCACATAGGTTAGTTTATCGTCCTTTGAGGCCATAAGCACTGTATGACTCCCAGGGTGTACTCTCGGGGCGTTACAATATGTCTATGTATTGGATATGCAATTCATTAATATGATATGTATATGGAGTTCTGTACTTGCAAAATTAGTATATATATATATTACATTCACATAATTTATGGGGTTGTTATTGTTTTTGTAATAGGTTGTATTCTGTCATTAGCTTACGGTGTTGTGGATTCTGAGAATGACAATGCGTGGACTTGATTTTTCCATCAGTTTAGAGAATTATTTGGAAAACGGGATAACATGTGTATTATATCAAATCGAAATAAGAGTATCATAAAAGGTGTGAGAATTGTGTATCCTAATGTCCCCCATTTTGCATGTATTTGACATTTATGAAAAATTATTAGGAAAAGCAAATACATACATGATGACCATTATTAATCTATGTATAAAGCTTATAGAAAAGAAGATTTTGATTACATTATGTCAACGGTATCTAAGATTGATCATAGGGTTAAGAAATACCTGAAAGAAGCTGGACATGAAAAATAGTCAAGAAGTCACTTGCCTGTTAATAAAGGTAGAATGATGACCTCTAATATAGCTGAATGTATTAAGGGTTGCTTGTTAGAGTCTAGAGAACTTCCTATTTTATGATTCCTTGAAGAAGTTAGAATTTTATTTGCAGCATGGAATTGTAAGAACCATGAAATCTCATCTTATACCATGACAATATTAGGGCAAATATTTGAAGACATTCTGATTCTTAATGGGGCTAAGGCTTTACGGATGACGGTATGCATTTGAATAGTTATGAAACTAAAAGTTTTTTAAATTCATTAATAATTTTATGTTACCATATGTATTGATCATGTGTGTCTAATAAATTTAGGAAGTTACAAGTTATCTTTATTGTGTATATAAATTCATAAGGAGGTACATTGACGATATTAAACGTGGCAGGTGCAACTGTGGCTGGTATCAAATTGATGAAATACTCTGGACACACGCAATTTCTATATTTAAGATTAGAAATATAGAAGATTATAGTCCTTACTGCTAGAAATTTTAGAAGCCAAAAATTATAGTTAAGACGTATGAAATTGTGATAGTTCCATTGTAAGACCCCACAAAGTCCTAGTCATTTCAGTCCTTTATAAAATGCCCAAAGAGGTCCCAGACTTAGAAAATTTCAGCCAAGTGTTGACACTTAGTCTCATTTTGGGCCTCGATATTTCAATGGCATCATTTACGATCTTTCTGACCTTAGAATGTTGATTTTTTGAAATGATTTATGATCAGGGTTATCTATAGGTCATCGCGGGTAAGTTTTGGATTTTTAGGACGAGGGTTGGACCCTGTTCAAATTTCACAAACAACAAGTCACCGCAAGTTCATCGCTTCTCGGTGACTATGGTTATGGAAAAGCCATCGCGTTGCGGTGGGTAGAAAATCAACAGTTGGCTGATTCCAGTAAACCATCGCAATTACACCACGTCGCGGTGGAAATTGTGATGGAAGCCTCACTGCATTGCGGTGAAGGCCTAATCGGCAGTTATCAAAACCAGTAACTCACTGCAATTGCACCGCGTAACGGTAAGTATAACGATGAGGCTGTCACCACCACCCTTGGAGTTCAAGAACCTTTTTTAAAAACTTAAATTATGATTCCCATGTTATGAATTGAATTATGCTCATGTTTGTGCTGTTGTATGGGTTTCAAGTTAAGATCTTTTATGAATTTCATGAAATTAAGTTAGCATGTGTATTGAATTATGAATCTCTCATGTCAAAACCCTTAAAGTTGCATGTTGTAGTTATGATTCCCTATGTTTGTATTTCTTATTTATAACAATCATGCTCCCCAAGTGTTTGATAAAGTGTCCATGTGAGTAAATTATGCATGATAACCAATTGTTGTGTTGCTAGAGTTGTGATATGAGTTTATCTATTATGATATGGAGTCTTGGGGGTACTTATTGTCCAAAATCTAGTTGTTTACTTAGTTCTAGTAGTTATAGAATAGTCTCAGTAAAGGTTAAGAATAGTAGAACTCAGGCAGTTAATAGAATACACAGTGAACTCAGTCCAGTTTAGTTAGTCAACACGATCAGTGTCAGTTCAATCAAGCCTAATATAGTTTAGTGATTAGTTTAGTGTCGATTTAGTTGGGAGTAGGATTCAACATCGAGCGAACCCAGGGATGGGGGCATTCCTGCCAGCAAAGGGTTTGACCCTTAGTAGAAGTCCCTGCCTTATAGAACTACGTAGCTAGCATAGGGTAAGACGTCCTCCTTCCAGACTTGGGTTGACACAATCATATACATATTTCATGAGTCTTCCTGCCAGATTAAGGTTGACACAACATTGTTAGTATCCCGTGGCAAGTAGGGGTGTGCAAAATCCGAACCGACCGATAAACCAAACCGATAAAAATGTTATTGGGTTATAGGGTTAACGGTTTGTTAATTGTTTTATAAAAATAATTATTGGGTTATTGGTTAGATTCGATTTTTTCTTACTACCCAATAACCCAATAAGAATATGTATATATCCTATTATTTTAATTATAAAAACTCTTAATTTCTCCTAACAATATTTAGTTCAAACTTGAAGATTCTTGTAAATTAAAACACATTATGTATGTAGGATTTTTGGTTACAACTAAGATTCAATTTTTTTTTTCATGTTAGTTACTACTTATTTCTATTTTATGAGTATTTTCTTATCAGTTAAATAAAAAACCGAACCATTAAGGACTAAAAATCGATAAACTGAAACCGATAAAAAATATCTTCTTGGATTGGTTATTGGTTTAGCATATTTAAAAATCAAAAATCGATAAACTGAACCTATAATATATAAAACCGAATCGAACCGACCGATGCACACCCCTAGTGACAAGGTGCTAACACCGTTCCAACTAGGGTCACAGGTTGACCCTAAATCAGGTAATACCAATACCGGGGTATGTCAGGTTGATGAACACTCCCACAGTTACAGTTTCTGTCTCATTACTCAGTAAAGAACTCAGTCAGTTCTACAAAACCCGATTTTGCTAATGGTGGTGTCCTAATGCAAGAGGTCCACCCGATAGCGTTTGAAAGTAGATAATTGAATGATGTGGAGCGGCGCTATACAGTCCACGAAAGGGATATGACGGCCATTGTCCATTGCCTAAGGACATGGCGTCATTATTTGTTGAGAGCTCATTTCATCGTTAAGACAGATAATGTAGCGACCAGCTACTTCCAATCACAGAAGAAACTCTCGCCAAAGCAGGCTTGATGGCTAGATTTATTGGCAGAGTTTGATTACTCATTGGAGTATAAACCAGAAAAAGCAAACGTTGTGGCCGATGCATTAAGTCGCAATGCTGTTTTGGCGACACTTTTGAGCACTACCAGATGTGGTGTACTGGATACCATCAAAGAAGGGATGAAACATGATCCTGTTGCCAAGAAACTTCTTGATTTGGCGCGCAAAGGCAAGACCCAAAAGTTTTGGGAGGAGGACGAACTGTTATACACCACCGGAAGGCGAGTGTATGTGTCTAGATGGAAAAATCTTAGGCGTTTGTTAATCAAGGAGGGCCATGACACGACGTGGGCTGGTCATCCGAGACAGAAACGCACCATGGAATTGTTAGAAGCAACTTATTATTGGCCTCGCATGAGGGACGATATAGAAGTATACGTTCGCACTTGCCTTGTTTGCCACCAAGACAAGGTGGAACACAAGGCGCCCGGTGGATTACTTGAACCGCTGCCCACCGCGGAGAAACCATGGGATAATGTCACCATGGATTTTATCACATGTTTGCCTAACTCGGAGGGTTGAGGAACAGTAATGGTTGTCGTTGATCGCTTCTCCAAATATGCAACATTCTCAACTGCCACGTCTAATTGCAAAGCCAAGGAGGCAACCCGATTGTTTCTCAAAGATGTAGTTAAACTTTGGGGCGTGCCTAGGAATATCATTAGTGATCGAGACCCGTGATTCACTGGAGAATTTTGGAAGGATCTATTCATTTTGTTGGGGTCGGAGTTGTACTTTTCAACTAGCTTCCATCCCCAAACCGACGGACAAACGGAGCGAGTAAATGGGTTACTCGAGTGCTACTTGAGGCACTTTGTTAGTGCCAATCAAAGGGAATGGTCAAGGTTGCTTGACATGGCCCAATTCTCGTACAATTTTTTGCGGAGTGAGGCAACAGGTCATAGTCCTTTCGAACTTGCAACGGGGCAGCAACCAAACACTCCACAATCCTTACCGGTTAATGCCGGAATGAGGAATCCGGGTGCTTATCATATGGCAAAGGCTTGGGAGGAACAAGTCGATATGGCGAGGTCATATCTTGATAAAGCAGCCCGCAAAATAAAAAAATTTTCTGATCGCAATCGTCGTCCAGTCCATTACCGGATTGGAGACAAAGTGATGGTCAAGCTCAATCCTAGGTAATTCAAGTCGTTGAGGAGTGTCAATCAAAGTTTGATCCGACGGTATGAGGGTCCATTTGAGATTTTTTCCAAGGTTGGAAAAATTTCATATAAGCTGGACATGCCATCACATTTAAAGATTTATCCCGTCTTCCATGCAAGCAAAGTAAAACCGTATTTCGAAGACAAGGAAGACGTGGAGCGGGGTAAGTCTAGTCGGGCCCAAATCTTCATGATGTCCGCTGCCATGAAAAAGCAAATTGAGGACATAATTGATCATCAGTTGTTTCGTGGAAAAGGTTGGGGCAATTCAAGTGTCCAATTCTTAGTCCATTGGAAGGGGCAATCGCCCGAGGAGGCATCGTGGGAGAAATATGAGGACTTGTGGCAGTTCAAGGAGCAAGTCCACAAAAATTTGCAGCTATGTGGTACCGCAGTCGTCGCCAAATCAGGTGGGGGAGAGTGTGACACCCCGCGTCACTACCCATTAAATTCATCATGTTTTGGATATGATTCCGAGCATTTCGGGTGCATTTCCAAGCTCGACGGGGATTCCGCAACGTCAATTGACAAAGCCAACGTGGAGGCATCTTTGGGAGGCTAAATTACAAGCATGGGTCAAAATTTGTGGGGCTTTGGAGCCTTGTCTAGCTGCTGAACAGAAAAGTAGGTTTCAAGACATAGGCCTTTCACTATTTTCATGGATTGCATGGCCAAATGTAGAAAGTTTGACTAGCTTGTTGTGGACCATTGTATAGGGTCATTTTCTTGCATTTATTGTGCCTTTTGACTAAGGGACTTTATATATATCTTGTAAATCCCTCTTAGGAAGATACCTCATACTTGTATTACTCAAGAAATATATCAGAAAATTTGCTCTTCGGGCCTCCCAAAACAAGTGTCTTCCTTTGTTACTTTTTCTTACGTACTGGTGTGAATGTTCAATGGTTCTTGGGGACTGTTTTTAGAGATGGTTCAGGACTTAGTTTAGCATCGATATTGAGGGTGTTAAGCTGTCCACACATGGCTAAATATAGGCCTGTGACAAGTGGTATCAGAGCAGCACTTTGAACATGGCATACGACGGTGACGAGGAGGTTCATGGCGGAGAAAATTTGGTCAAAACCAAGACCAAGAAACGTGACAAGTGTAGGAACAAGGATGACGCTCAAATTCTAGATAGTGAGGCTTTCACAAATGTGGAAGATGGTGAAGGTTCCGCATCTCGCTCTCTTGATGAGAGAATCGTTAGCACGGAGGCTGGTTTAGCGGTTTTGGGCCATCGCTTCAGGACCCTTGAGTCCAACGTTGGTACCCTTGAGGCGGCTGCTCTTGAAGGGCTAGACGAAGTCAAAGATGATTTGTCCGAGCAAAATGAAGAGAACAAGGAGGGGTTGACCAGCTTAGAACTCAAGCTTACGAAAGAATTATCGGTGCTACACGAGGAGTTTGGGTCAAAACTATCCGAGGTGATGTTAGGGTAGTCCGCTTTGCAGGAAGAAGTTTCTTATTTGAAGCAACAACTGGAAGCAGCCTGTGTTGGTGGAAATCATGGTTCCATGGGTTACCATGATGCTCGTATTGAGGCTCCTAAACCCAACGTGTTTAAGGGTGAGAGGAACGCTCAAGACGTAGAGAGTTTCATACTGCAATTGGAGTCGTATTTTGAGCATGTCAAGATTGTTGACGGGGCAGCAGATTCGGATTGCAACCATGTACTTTAGCGACGTCGCAATGTTGTGGTGGCGTAGGAAAAAAGTGGACATGGAGAGGGGTCTTTTCACCATAGCTTATTGGGATCAGTTTAAGGATTAGTTGAAGGAGCAATTTCACCCTCAAAACGTTGTAGATGAAGCCCGATGGAAGTTGAGGGAACTTAAGCAAACTTCTACTATTCATAACTATGTGAGGGAGTTTACGAAGCTCTCACTTCTTGTGATGAGTTTCAGCAGTGAGGATTTGCTATTCTTCTTCCTTGATGGCCTCCAAAATTGGGCCAAACAAGAGTTGAGGAGGCGTAATGTCAAGACTGTGGATGAGGCCATTAAAGTGGCGGAATCCTTGATTGATTTTCATGCCGATTATGCCAAGGCGAAGGATAGTCGGAACAAGCCCGTTTCTTCCAAGGGAGATCGTGGAGACAAGGGCAAAGACAAGTTTTTTCCCAACAAAAATCGTGAGTTCAAAGGCGAACGCAACCAGCCATCATCATTCCGCAAGAACTACGAGGAGAAGAAGAAAGGTGTAGCTAACCGCGATAGTGGCTGCTACCTTTGCGGGGATACGTCTCACTTTGCGAGATCTTGTCCTTCATTGAGTAAGCTGGGAGCGATGATTACATCAACACGGAAGGATCAAGCTAGTGCGCAAGCCGGGGGTTCCGGGGAGCAAGAAGCACAAACGGCCAATCCAGAGAAAGGAAAGGGACATGCCGTGGGTTTGTTCAACCACATGACGCTTGCTTCTCTTTCTGCAAAGAAGCATAACGTTAGAGATCGAGAGTCATTATTTGTTTATGGAGAGGTGAATGGCCGAGTAGTCCGCATTATGGTGGACACCGGAGCAACGCATAACTTTGTTACGGAGGAAAAGGCCAAAGAACTTGGACTTGCATTCGTGACCAGCGATTCAATATTAAAGACTGTTAATTGTCTCCCTACCAATGTCAATGGCCTCGCTCCTCGGGTGAGTCTCACCTTGGGAGGTTGGAAGGGAGAAATGGATTTTTCGGTTGTCCCGATGGATGTCTTTGATATTGTTTTGGGGCTGGATTTTTGGTATGAGATTAATGCGTTTATTTCGACACGTCTCAACCAGCTATCCATTTTTGATATGGGTGTTTCTTTCATTGTTCCACTTATTCGTGTCTCTCAAAGTGGCACACGTTTGTCGGCGATGCAACTTGTTAAAGGATTCAAGAAAGGGGAACCAACCTTTCTTGCGACATTGATGGAGATTGTGGGCTGCCAAGAAGCTAAACTATTGCCCTCATGTGTCCAACGTGTTCTTGAAGAGAACAAGGATGTAATGCCGGAGGAGCTTCCCAAACGGTTACCTCCACGAAGGGAAGTTGATCACGAAATCGAGTTGGTTCCCGGGGTAAAGCCACCAGCTATGACCCCGTATCGAATGTCGCCTCCGAAGCTTGAAGAACTTAGAAAACAACTCAAGGATTTGCTGGAATCAGGCCACATCCGACCATCTAAGGCACCCTTTGGAGCTCCGGTCTTATTTCAAAAGAAGAAGGAAGGGACGTTGAGGTTGTGTATTGATTACCGTGCTCTTAACAAGGTCACGGTGAAAAACAAATATCCCATTCCCTTGATAGCTGATTTGTTTGATCGCTTGGGGCAAGCCAAAGTGTTCACAAAGATGGATTTGAGGAAGGGCTATTATCAAGTTCGGATAGCCGAAGGAGATGAAGCCAAAACAACTTGTGTTACTCGTTATGGGTCCTTTGAGTGGCTGGTCATGCCTTTTGGACTGACCAACGCACCAGCCACGTTTTGCACCCTAATGAACAAGATTTTCCAGCCATACTTGGATCAATTCGTGGTCATATACCTGGACGACATTGTTGTTTATAGTAGCTCAATGGAGGAGCACGTTAGACACCTTCAACTAGTGTTTAATGTGCTACGGGAAAACGAGCTATGCGTCAAAAGGGAGAAGTGCACTTTTGCACATCCAAAGGTGAAATTCTTGGGCTATACGATCAGCCAAGGGAAGATTCAGATGGATAGCGACAAAGTTGAGGCGATCCGGGATTGGGAGGCTCCAACGAAGGTGCCCGAATTAAGGTCCTTCCTTGGCCTTGCTAATTATTACCGGAGATTTATTCTTGGATACTCGGATATTGCTGCTCCGCTCACGGATTTATTGAAGAAGAATCATGTTTTGGAGTGAAATAGTTCGTGTCAAGAGGCATTCAACCACCTCAAGGCAGCCATCATCAAGGAACCGGTTTTGGCTTTACCGGATTTCATGAAACTGTTTGAGGTGCAAATGGATGCGTCCGATTTTGCTATTGGTGGTATCCTAATGCAAGAGGGCCACCCGATAGCATTTTAAAGTAGAAAATTGAATGATGCGGTGCGGCGCTATACAGTCCACAAAAGGAAGATGACGGCCATTATCCATTGCCTAAGGACATGGCGTCATTATTTGTTGGGAGCTCATTTCATCGTTAAGACAGATAATGTAGCGATCAGCTACTTCCAATCACAAAAGAAAATCTCGCCAAAGCAGGATCGATGGCAAGATTTCTTGGCAGAGTTTGATTACTCATTGGAGTATAAACCGGGAAAAGCAAACATTGTGGCCGATGCATTAAGTCGCAAGGCTGTTTTGGCGACACTTTTGAGCACTACTAGCTGTGGTGTGCTAGATACCATCAAAGAAGGGATGGAACATGATCCCGTTACCAAGCAACTTCTTGATTTGGCGCGCAAAGGCAAGACCCAAAAGTTTTGGGAGGAGGACGGACTATTATACACCACCGGAAGACGAGTATATGTGCCTAGATGGAAAAATCTTAGGCGTTTGTTGATCAAGGAGGGCCATGACACGACGTGGGCTGGTCATCCGGGACAGAAACGCACCATGGCATTGTTAGAAGCAGCTTATTATTGGCCTCGCATGAGGGACGATATAGAAGTATACGTTCGCACTTGCCTTGTTTGCCAACAAGACAAGGTGGAACACAAGGCGCCCGGTGGATTACTTGAGCCGCTGCCCACCGCGGAGAAACCATGGGACAGTGTCACCATGGATTTTATCACATGTTTGCCTAACTCGGAGGGTTGCGGAACAATCATGGTTGTCGTTGATCGCTTCTCCAAATATGCAACATTCTCAGCTGCCACATCTAATTGCAAAGCCAAGGAGGCAGCCCAATTGTTTCTCAATGATGTAGTTAAAATTTGGGGCGTGCCTAGGCATATCATTAGTGATCGAGACCCACGATTCACTGGAGCATTTTGGAAGGAGCTATTCAGTTTGTTGGGGTCGGAGCTGTACTTTTCAACCAGCTTCCATCGTCAAACCGACGGACAAATGGAGCGAGTAAATGGGTTACTCGAGTGCTACTTGAGGCACTTTGTTAGTGCCAATCAAAGGGACTGGTCAAGGTTGCTCGACACGTCCCAATTCTTGTACAATTTGCAGTGAAGTGAGGCAACAGTTCGTTGTCCTTTTGAACATACAACGGGGCAGCAACCAAATACTCCACAATCCTTACCGGTTAATGCCGGAATGAGGAATACGGGTGCTTATCATATGGTAAAGGCTTGGGAGGAACAAGTCGATATGGAGAGGTCATATCATGATAAAGCAGCCCGCAAAATGAAGAAATTTTCTGATCGCAATCGTCGTCCAGTCTATTACCGGATTGGAGACAAAGTGATGGTCAAGCTCAATCCTAGGCAATTCAAGTCGTTGAGGAGTGTCAATCAAAGTTTGATCCGACGGTATGAGGGTCCATTTGAGATTGTTGCCAAGGTTGAAAAAATTTCATATAAGCTGGACATGCCATCACATTTAAAGATTTATCCCGTCTTCCATGCAAGCAAAGTAAAACCGTATTTCGAAGACAAGGAAGACGTGGAGCGGGGTAAGTCTAGTCGGGCCCAAATCTTCATGATGTCCGCTGCCACGGACAAGAAAATTGAGGACATAATTGATCATCAGTTGGTTCGAGGAAAAGGTTAGGGCAATTGAAGTGTCCAATTCTTAGTCCATTGGAAGGGGCGATCGCCCGGGGAGGCATCGTGGGAGAAATATGAGGACTTGTGGCAGTTCAAGGAGCAAGTCCACAAATATTTGCAGCTATGTGGCGCTACGGTCGTCGCCAAATCAGGTGGGGGAGAGTGTGACGCCCCGCGTCACTACCCATTAAATTCATCACGTTTTGAACATGATTCCGAGCATTTTGGGTGCATTTCCAAGCTCGACGGGGCTTCCGCAACGTCAATTGACAAAGACAACGTGGAGGAATCTTTGGGAGGCCAAATTACAAGTATGGGTCAACATTTGTGGGGCTTTGGAGCCTTGTCCAGCTGCTGAACAGAAAAGTAGGTTGCAAGACAAAGGCCTTTCACTAGTTGCATGGATTGCATGACCAAATGTAGAAAGTTTGACTAGCTTGTTGTGGACCATTGTATAGGGTCATTTTCTAGCATTTATTGTTCCCTTTGACTAAGGGACTTTATATATATCTTGTAAAGCCTTCTTGGGCAGATACCTCATACTTGTATTACTCAAGTAATATATCAGAAAATTGGCTCTTCGGGCCTCCCAAAACAAGTGTCTTCCTTTGTTATTTTTTCTTACGTGTTGGTGTGAATGTTCAAAGGTTCTTGGGGACTGTTTTAAGAGCTGGTTCAGGATTGAGTTGAGCATCGATATTGAGGGTGTTAAGCTGTCCACACGCGGCTAAAAATAGGCCCGTGACATAAGGCTTTACGGATGACGGTATGCATTTGAATAGTTATGAAACTAAAAGTTTTTTAAATTCATTATTAATTTTATGTTACCATATGTATTGATCATGTGTGTCTAATAAATTTAGGAAGTTACAAGTTATCTTTATTGTGTATATAAATTCATAAGGAGGTACATTGACGATATTGAACGTGGCAGGTGCAACTGTGGCTGGTATCAAATTGATGAAATACTCTGGACACATGCAATTTCTATATTTAAGATTAGAAATATAGAAGATTTTAGTCCTTACTGCTAGAAATTTTAGAAGCCAAAAATTATAGTTAAGACGTATGAAATTCTGATAGTTCCATTGTAAGACCCCGCAAAGTCCTAGTCATTTTAGTCCTTTATAAAATGCCCAAAGAGGTCCCAGACTTAGAAAATTTCAGCCAAGTGTTGACACTTAGTCTCATTTTGGGCCTCGATCTTTCAATGGCATCATTTACGATCTTTCTAACCTTAGAATGTCAATTTTTTGAAATGATTTATGATCAGGGTTATCTATAGGTCATCACGGGTAAGTTTTGGATTTTTAGGACGAGGGTTGGACCCTGTTCAAATTTCACAAATGACAAGTCACCGCAATTTCACCGCTTCTCGGTTACTATGGTTATGGGAAAGCCATCGCGTTGTGCTGGGTAGAAAATCAACAGTTGGCTGATTCCAGTAAACCATCGCAATTACACCACGTCGCGGTGGAAATCGTGATGGGAGCCTCACTGCATTGCGGTGAAGGCCTAATCGGCAGTTATCAAAACCAGTAACTCACCGCAATTGCACCGCGTCACGGTAAGTATAACGATGAGGCTGTCACCACGACTCGGTGAAGGTCAAAAATGGGTTTCCAGTTACGAATTTAACTTTCCAAGAGAAATTTGGTCTTTTTCCTCTCACCCAATTCAGCCAAAACACAAAATTAATCTTCCAAAAGGGAAAAATACATTCATTTTTCACAAAACCTCTCAAGAACAAAACTGTAGGATTATCAACTTCAATTCAAAGTCTCAAGAATTCAACCACAATTCCCTCGAATTCAACAATCAAGGTATGTCACGTGTTCATCCTTAGGTTTTCTTCCACCCTTGGAGTTCAAGAACCTTTTTTCAAAACTTAAATTATGATTTTCATGTTATGAATTGAATTATGCTCATGTTTGTGTTGTTGTATGGGTTTCAAGTTAAGATCTTTTATGAGTTTCATGAAATTAAGTTAGCATGTGTGTTAAATTATGAATCTCTCATGTCAAAACCCTTAAAGTTGCATGTTGTAGTTATGATTCCCTATGTTTGTATTTCTCATGTATAATAATCATGCTCTCCAAGTGTTTGATAAAGTGTCCATGTGAGTAAATTATGCATGATAACCAATTGTTGTGTTGCTAGAGTTGTGATATGAGTTTATCTATTATGATATGGAGTCTTGGGGGTACTTATTGTCCAAAATCTAGCTGTTTACTTAGTTGTAGTAGTTATAGAATAGTCTCAGTAAAGGTCAAGAATAGTAGAACTCAGGCAGTTAATAGAATACACAGTGAACTCAGTCCAGTTTAGTTAGTCAATACGATCAGTGTCAGTTCAATCAAGCCTAATATAGTTTAGTGATTAGTTTAGTGTCAATTCAGTTGGGAGTAGGATTCAACATCGAGCTAACCCAGGGATGGGGGCATTCCTGCCAGCAAAGGGTTTGACCCTTAGTAGAAGTCCCTGCCTTATAGAACTACGTAGCTAGCATAGGGTAAGACGTCCTCCTTCCAGACTTGGATTGACACAATCATATATATATATTTCATGATTCTTCCTGCCAGATTAGGGTTGACACAACATTGTTAGTATCCCATGGCAAGTAGAGGTGTGCAAAAACCGAACCGACCGATAAACCAAACCAATAAAAATGTTATTGGTTTATTGTTATTGAGTTATAGGGTTAACGGTTTGTTAATTGTTTTATATAAAATAATTATTGGGTTATTGGTTAGATTCGATTTTTTCTTACTACCCAATAACCCAATAAGAATATATATATATCCTATTATTTTAATTATAAAAACTCTTAATTTCTCCTAACAATATTTAGTTCAAACTTGAAGATTCTTGTAAATTAAAACACATTATGTAGGATTTTTGGTTACAACTAAGATTCAATTTTTTTTTCATGTTAGTTACTATTTATTTCTATTTTATGAGTATTTTCTTATTGGTTAAACCGAAAACCGAACTATTAAGGACTAAAAATCGATAAACTGAAACCAATAAAAAATATCTTCTTAGTTTGGTTATTGGTTTAGCATATTTAAAAATCAAAAATCGATACACCGAACCTATAATATATAAAACCGAATCGAACCGACCGATGCACACCCCTAGTGACAAGGTGCTAACACCGTTCCAACTAGGGTCACAGGTTGACCCCAAATCAGGTAATACCAATACCGGGGTATGTCGGGTTGATGAAAACTCCCACAGTTACAGTTTCTATCTCATTACTCAGTAAAGAACTCAGTCAGTTCTACAAAACCATGGCTACCAGTTATCAGTTACCCAACCATCAGAATTTAATATTGAATTATAGTATAATCTCGGATACAAAATGTATACCTATATGCTTAGTATTTCATGTTCATTATGTTCAGTAGTTACAGTTTGACATGCGTTTTCATCCTCTTAGTTCATGATGTTTATTTAGTTAGTTATAATCTCATGCATATGAACCCATGTTTATCAGCCTTACCTCACACAGCATACTAGTACATTCCACGTACTGATGTATACTCTCTTTTACTCTATGGTATCTCATATCATAGGTCGGACGCTCAGGCTATCAACAACAGTTATAGTGCCAAGTCCTCCTATTTTGAGGACAAAATTTACCTATTTTAGTATTCCATCAGTTCAATAATAATTTCAATTGGAGTTAGTTTGGGGTTTGTTCCATCAACTTCCTATTCAGACAGTTAGAGGCTTTCAGACTAGCATAGTTAGTTATTCAGTTTTCAGATATTATTATCAGTTATACTTAGTTGTTATTTTATTCTTTTGAGAACCTTATGGCATTTTCAGATTTCTTCTGTATATATATTCCAGTATTATATTCAGTGCCCACAGCAGGTACCAGTTATGGGTTAGCTTGTGGTCCTTTGGGATTGTAAGCACCGTGTGACGCCCAAGGTGTAGTCTTGGTGTGTTACAAACTTGGTATCAGAGCCTAAGATTCTAAAGTATCCTAGGGATTCTGAAAATCACATTAAGTAGAGTCTTGTGCATGGGTGTATAGTGCGCTATACTTATGGGAAAGAGGCTATGAGGAATTTTAGGAAAGAGTTCCCTTCTTTCAATGTTCATATCATGCGAGTGAGCGTGATCTTAAGCTAAACTCTCCATCTAATCCAACTTCTCCTTCTTTTTATATAACATGCCTCCCAGAAAGGCCAACCAAAGAAAAATTAGGAACCAGCCAACACCTCCTCCCATTCAAGAAGATCCCCTGAATGAGCACGTTTGTCACTCAGAATTCAAAGAAACTTTTACCACACTAGCCAATTCTGTTGCAACTCAGAATGTTCTACCAACTGCTATTCAGGCCAACCCAGTGGCTAATACTACTACAACTAGAATTTGGGACTTCACCCAGATAAACCCTCCTTTATTTTCAGGGTCTAAGTCCAAGGAGGACCCATAGGAATTTCTTGACATAGTGCAGAAGGTAACAAACATTATGGGGGTAACCGCTAGTGAGAGTGCTAAGTTAGCTGCCTATTAGTTGCAGGATGTTGCTTATACATGGTTTAAGCAGTGGAAGATTTATAGGGGCACAGATGTAGGACCTATAAAATGTGAAGAATTTGTTTTTGCTCTCTTAGATAGGTTCTTTACGTTAGAGTTGAGAGAGGATAAGGTGTTAGAGTTTATCAACCTAAAGCAAGGCAACATGAGTGTGAAAGAGTATTCCCTCAAGTTTACTCAGTTGGCCAGGTATGCTCCTTCAGTGGTAGCTAATAGTAGGTCTAAGATTAGCAAGTTCGTTTTTGGTGTATATGACAGAGTGGTCAAGGAGTGTAGGACCACAATGCTAATGAAGAAGATAGACTTAGCTAGGTTGATAGTCTATGCTCAACAGATTGAGGAATAGATGACTAAAGAGGATGAAAGGGAGAATAAGAGGTCTAGAACTAGTAACTTTAGCTTCACTCAGCCTAAGTCA
Organism: Capsicum pubescens; assembly: GCA_030864215.1. Classification (NCBI taxonomy): domain Eukaryota; kingdom Viridiplantae; phylum Streptophyta; class Magnoliopsida; order Solanales; family Solanaceae; genus Capsicum; species Capsicum pubescens. The sequence goes on from CM061549.1 coordinate 38,631,566, forward strand.
GAGGGTGGTAATCGTCCTTAGTTCTGCCTAAAATCTTCAGTCCTAGCTCCGTCCTTAGCCAGTTATCCGGTGCCTAAGTTCAGAAAAGGTAATAAGGATAGGGCGACAGGCTCTAAATCTCAGGGTAGTGTTAGCAGTGTTACAATGATGTATGTTTCGGGTAGTATTACAATGTAGGCTCTAAATACAATGATGTATGTATTTAAATCTCAGGCTCTAAATCTCAAGGTAGTGTTACAGTGATGTATGTTTCGGGTGTGGCAAACTAGGTCATAGAATCAGAGAGTATCCTCAGGTGGGGTCGCAGAGTTAGCATAATCATCCCCAACTTAGTCCAGTCGCCCGTCTCAGCAGGGTGACACTTCTAATGCTTCCAGCGGGCAACACCCAAATAGGATCTATGCACTCTAGTCCTGGCAGGATCAAAAAAATTCTCCTGATGTGGTCATTGGTACGTTACAAGTTTACCATTTACATGTTTATGCTTTATTAGATCCAGGAGCTTTTATATCTTTTGTAACTCCTTACATAGACGTCAACTTCGTAGTTTGTCCTAAAATCCTAACAGAAATAGAGCCTTTCTCAGTCCTTACCCTAGTGTGTAAATCTATCATAGCCCAGCGGGTATACATGAACTCTCCGATTATGGTGTCTCAGAAAGTTACCTCAGTAAATCTTGTAGAGTTAGAGATAATGGATTTTGATGTCATTCTCGGTATAGAACGTCTCCATTCATGCTATGCCTCTATTGATTATAGAAATAGAGTCGTCTATTTCTAGTTCCAGAATAAACCTATCCTAGAATAGAGGGGTAGTACCTCAACATTTAGGGGTCAACTTATTTCATACCTTTGAGTGAGAAAAATGATATCCAAGGGGTATGTCTATCATTTGGTGTGAGTCAAATTCTCTAGGTACGAGACTCCTAATCTTTAGTCAGTTCCAGTTGCAAGTGAATTTCCAGATGTGTTTCCCGAAGATCTCCCCAGAGTTTTTTTCAAAAGGGAAATTGACTTCGAAATAAACCTTCTTCCTGATACTCATCCCATCTCTATTCTGCCATACAGAATGACTCCAGCTGAACTCAAAGAGTTAAAAGTATAGTTGAAAGACCTCTTAGACAGAGGATTTATTAGACTTAGTGTTTCCCCATGGGGCGCACCAGTCCTATTCGTGTGAAAGAAAGACGGTTCTTTTAAAATATGTATAGCCTACCCTCAATTGAACAAAGTCAGATTCAAGAATAAGTACCCACTTTCTAGAATAGATGACTTGTTTGACTAACTTCAGGTTGCCTGTTACTTTTCTAAGATAGACCTCAGATCCGACTATCATCAGCTCAGAGTCAGAGAAAGTGACATTCCAAAAATAGCTTTCAAAACTCGGTGTGGTCACTTTGAATTCCTAGTATTGCCATTTGGTATTACCAATGCCCCAGTAGCTTTCATGGACATGATGAACCACGTGTTCAAGTAGTACTTGGACATATTCATCATAGTCTTCATAGATGATATTCTTGTCTACTCCCATAATGAACATGATAAAATAGACATCTTAGAATAGTATTGCAGACTCTCAAAGCCCATCTCAAATTTATGGATGAGGGTTGGACGATGTTCGGATTTCCATGATTGCAAGTCACCATAATTTTATTGCATTGCAGTAACAATGACGATGGGAAAGCTATTGTATCACGGTGGGCAGCAAATTAGCAGTTGGCTGATTCCAGTAAGCCACCGCGATTCCATCGTGTCATGGTGGAAATCCCGATGGGAGCCTTACTGCATCGCGGTGAAGGCCAAATCGGTAGTTGTCAAAACCAGTAACTCACCGCAGATGCAATGCATCGTGGTAAGTATAGCAATGAGGCTGTCATCGCAATACAATAAACGTCAAAAATGGGTTTCCAGTTATGAATTTAACTTTCCAAGGGAAATTTGATCCTTAACCCTTACCCAATTCAGCCAAAAGACAAAATTAATCTTCCAAAAAGGAAAAATACATTCATTCTTTACAAAATCTCTCAAGAACAAAATCCCAGGTTCATCAACGTCAAGTTCAAGTCTCAAGAATTCATCCACAATTCTCTTGAATTCAACAATCAAGGTATGTCAGGTGTTCATACTTGGGTTTCCTTCCACCCTTGTAGTTCAAGAACCTTTTTTCAAAACTGGAATTATGGTTCCCATGTTATGAATTGAATTATGCCCATGTTTGTGTTGTTGTATAAGTTTCAAGTTAAGATCTTTTATGAGTTCCATGAAATTAAGTTAGCATGTGTGTTGAATTATGAATCTCTCGTGTCAAAACCTTTGAATTTGCAAGTTGTATATTGTAGTTATGATTCCCTATGTGTTTATTTCTCATGTATAACAATCATGCTCCCCAAGTGTTTGATAAAATGTCCATGTGAGTAAGTTATGCATGATAACCTATTGTTGTGTTGCTAGAGTTATAATATGAGTTTATCTATTATGCTATCAAGTCCTGGGGGTATTTATTGCCTGAAATTTAGTTGTTTACTTAGCTGTAGTAGTTATAGAATAGTCCCAATAAGGGTCAAGTATAGTAGAACTCAGTCAATTAATAGAATACATAGTGAACTCAGTCCAGTTCAGTTAGTTAACATGGTCAGTTTCAGTTTAGTCAAGCCTAATACAATCTAGTGGTCAATGCAGTGTCGATTCAGTTGGGAGTAGGATTCAGCATCGAGTGAACCTAGGGATGGGGTCATTTCTATCAGCAGAGGGTTTGACCCTTAGTAGCAGTCCCTGCGTTATCGAACTACATAGCCGGTATAGGGTTAGACGTCCTTCTGTCAGACTAGGGTTGACGCAATGATATACATATTTCAAGAGTCTTCCTGCCAGATTAGGGTTGACACAACATTGTTAGTATCTTGTGGCGAGGTGCTAACACCCTTTTAACTTAGGTCACCGGTTGGACCCCAAATCAGGCTATACTAATATCAGGGTATGTTGATTAGATGAACACTCCCATTATTACAGTTTCAATCTCAGTACTTAGTAAGGAACTCAGTCAGTTCTACAAAACCATGGATACCAGTTTTCAGTTACCCAACCATCAAAATTTAGTATTCAGTTTCAGTATGATCTCAGATACATGATGTATACCTATATGCTCAGTATTGCATGTTCAGTTTGTTCAGTAGTTATAATTTTGCATTCTCTTTCATCCAGTTACTTCATGATGTTAATTTGGTCAGTTATCATCTCATGCATATGAACCCATACATATTAACCTTGCCTCGCTCAGCATACTAGTACATTCCACATACTAACGCATACTCTCTTTTATGTTATGATGTCTCATATCACAGGTTCAGACACTCAGGTTCCTGACCTTACTTAGCAGCTCAGGCTATTAGCAACAGTTATAGTGGTGAGTCCTCCTATTTTGAGCACAGAGTTACCTATTTCAGTATTTCATCAGTTCAGTAGTTATTTCAGTCAGAGTTAGTTGGGGGTTTGTCCCATCAACTTCCCATTCAGACAGTTAGAGGCTTTCAGACTAGCATAGTCAGTTATTCAGTTTTCAGATGTTATTATCAGTTATACTCAGTTGTTATTTTAGTATTTTGAGAACCTTATGGCATTTTCAGATTTCTTTCGTATATATTCCAGTATTATATTTAGTGCTCACAACAGGTACCAGTCATGGGTTAGCTTGTGATCCTTCGAGATTGTAAGCATCGTGTGACACCCAGGGTGTAGTCTCGAGGTGTTACATCCAATGCCAGATATGAAGGATTGAAATATTCCTCAATTTGTAGAAGAAGAAGAAGTTGTACCGCCCAAATATAGAAGACCTCCGGGTAGGCCCAAAAAGAATGGCACTTGAAATCTAGTGAATCACTTTCTTCAAGTTCAAACTGTTGAGGTAAATGCGGACGTGCATGTCACTATCGACGTACGTGCAATTTTTTTCAAAGGAACCGTGAAAAAGATAATTTGATTTTCCATGTGATGATGCATCATTTGGTTTTGTTTGAATAAATAATTTACTTTGTTGATGCAGATAATCTGGAATAATTTTGAACATCTTTTATAGTCTTAGTTCATGTTCAGTTCATAATAATAGTTTGATATTGTCACAACAATATCTTACATTAGACATAAATCATATTGCATTCCTTTAACTATTTCACTTTACATTATACAAAAAGGTGTATAAATACAATCTAATTTGACAGCTATAACATTAAATAGTCATTCATAGGTATTGTATAACAGACAATTAAACATTAAACTGTCAGTTATATGCAATGTATAACATTATTTCTAACTGAACTTCCGTAAACTTTCATTTTTATATACAGATTTTCCTTACACTCTTGTATGGAAGTTATTTCCATTTAAGTAATCCTGCTATAATGCGTTATACGTATGAGAATGTATTATACATTTATTACTTTGTGTGTTGTCAAGATTATATATATGAACTGCTCTCAAACAATATCATGTTTTATATGTATAAAAAAGTTTTATACTTTAGTTTCTATGTATGATGTAAATGTTTTCATTTTTTTATTTAAGTTAAATTTTTTTCACTATATGTATGAGAATATATCATACTTAACTTTCTATGAATGATACAAATATTATATGTATGAGTTACAATCCATACATTAGATGTAACTGACCGTTTAATGAAGTTCTGTTCTTGAAAATATTATACATTAGATATAAAATAACACTTTAATGTATAATTATTTGTTATACATTATATATAAATCACTGTTTAATGTAATGACTGCCAAATTAGATATTACCATTACCAATACAATATATTGTACGTCAAATATAATAGCTGCCAACTTAGATTGTACCACTCTAATATATTGTACGTCATTGCAATATACTTAATTAAAACTGAAACATGATCCTAGTAAACAAAGCTGCTAACTATACATAACATATATATGTATAAGCAGTTCCAAGAGATCAATAAAATATAAATTTCAAACCAACATCAAATACTAACTAGTGTTGTAAGTGTTTAACATCCATTACTAAAATAAGAATTAGATGTTTACATGTCGATTGTTAAAAAACCGTGCTACTCTAAAGTAACAATTGCACTTTCATCAATTGATTGGAGATAACTATTCCTTGGATGAGGAGGATTGTCATTATCGCTTGTGTATCCTTCTATTTCCTTTCTCACTCCGTAATTTCATAGTAAAGATGCATAGCATGCACGTTGACTTTGTGCGTCAAACCCATATGAATGCACAACCAGTCTTTCACTTAATATTTATGCATATGCAACAATAAAAATGTCACAGTCTCTGATATAAAAAACTATGAATTAACAGGTCATCTAATAATTATTACATGATTATTGATGTAAAATAATATTAACCAAAAGCACTTACAGACTAGAACACACTTATTGTGGTATGTTTTTTCCATAGTCAACATTAAATGGGTTTTGATTGATAAGTTGAGTGCACTAACCAAACTTGTCTTTGTATGCATCTAGTGTTGTCCAGTTAGTAGGCTCTGTCTTTTCAAGAAAATCACTGTCTGACAAGTAAGTAGGCAGCATCACTGCCAACTTGTGTATTTTATTTGATGGTTTCATTTTTCTCGTACCTAATAATGAATCATAGACATGTATCACTCTCTTCTTTAACACAATTACAATCAACACCCAGTGAAACTCTTTGCCACAGTTAACTGAAATGTAGACCTCATCAACCATATTCCATGGTAATCCAATAGGAATACAAAATTCATTATTCTGTTGGTAATCGATTCTTTATTATTAGCCACAACACATGATTTTGCGTAGTCTTCTTGCATAGAGGTCTGAACATATGAAGCATCCGGATAATATCTACAATATGTCTTCTTGATATATATTTTGAAGCAGTAACTTGTTGTTGTAAATCTGTAATTTTCACAAAGCTGCAACTTTGATTTCTTTCTCAAATGGTTGAAGATCACATCTAAATGCTACATATACAAACAGGTAAAAGGATAAAAAATGATGAAAATAATAAGAATAATGTATGACAGACCAAAAAATCATATTAAATAGAAGTTTCATAATTTATAGTGGTTGAAAAAAACCGTATGGGATGATTTTATACAGTAATTTGTGTGTATGCTGCTAATGTATTTGATTTTAGCTATAAGTACAATTTTGCACAGTATTTTATGATTAATTATAATGCATTACCCAGTTTGAATGATAATTTGACATTATTTTATAAATTTATCCTACAAATAATAGATGTATGCTCCAACAACAATATGCATATGATACGTATTTACATTCTTGTATGACAGTTAGTTTAATTTATGTAGTCGTACCAGCATGTGATATAGGTATGGGGATGTATTATACATTTCTCTCTATGTATGAGGCCAATGTTATTTGTATGATTTACTCTCTAACAACAGCTTGGTCTACATGTATGAGAATGTATTATACTTTAGTTTCTATGTATGATGCAAATGATTTTTTAAACATAAATGAAAATAATGTAACTGTATGTATTATACTTAACTATCTATGTATGAAATCAATGTTCTATATATGATTTACACTCCAACAACATCTTGTTATATATGTATGAGAATGTATTATACTTTACTTTCTATGTATGATGAAATTATATTCATGTCTTAAGATTTAAGTTAAAACAGTTCACATTATTGTATGAGGTATTATAATACATTGTCCATTATGTATGATATATATCATCACATATGCAATTTACAGAGCAAAAAAATATCTTTACACTCCAATAACAGTATGTCTTGGATATTTATTTACACAATGGGTTGAATGAAAGTAAGTTTAATTTACCTCGTCGTTCCAGCATGTGTTAGTTTGTGACATCAGGTAATTCTTCGATTGTGGATGTGCAACGACAAAGTTCAACTCTGGATAACCTAGTCCGAAACTATTTTTAGATAGTGATTATCGGTCTGTTTTCTATACCATTAACAATGTATAAATATTACATATAATTATGTTGACGTACTATTTAAAAATAATAATTTCAAATTACTTACTTACCTGCATGATATTTCAATAAACCTTCCCCAACCCATTTAAAGTAATCCAACATCAATTCATTAGGCAAATCTTGATAAATGGTACAACCCTTGAATGCATACTTCTACTTCTCTTCATTGTCAGAACTGTCCTCACCCTTAGAGCTTGAACCAAATTTTGTTAGGTAAGATGACTTGAAAATCCTGGACTTCTTTCAATCCCTTTTTTACTAATGCTTTCGTGGCTCCACGATCCCAAAATTGAGCATCTAGGAAATCAGGTGGAAACTGACTGCCGGGAAGCGTTCATTGGCTCTCGGTTATTGTAATTGGAGTACCAACATTTAATGGCTTTGTAGTTGAGGGTGTTGTCAACCCAAATAAGAGTGCATCAACGTCTAGAACTGAATCTGTTATTGTTCCACTAAAATCATCCTACATACATGGATATTAATATGTTATGTAGTGATAAGTGTAGTGCAAAGAAGCGTAAATCAAAAAATAGATAAGAATTAGATTTTCCATAATTACTTTACATATGTAAATTCTTTTTTAATGAATTATTTTTCATCGGACAATCAAAATATTCATAATGTATAGTAAATCATTGGTACTTAAAAATATTAAATACCAATCCACAAAATATATAATTATATGCAGTTGCAAACACATATAATTTATTAAAAACTTATGTAATAGTTGAATGTATAAGTGGTTAGATAGCTTTAGAAATTTCCAATAAGACATAATGGATGCATATATAAAACTATTTATGCATAATCTATATATGTATAAGTTGATTCATACATGATATTTTGCTATGATTAAATACCTCAATTCAGTAATACATAACAGTTAACAGATTAAGCAGGTGTCATACATAAAATTAATACGTATAATTAGTTAGGAAACCTATTATATAGGATCAAAAGACAAAAATAAAAAAAATTCTATGATTCTAATATAGATACAACTCTCCCATACATATTAGTTTCCCAGTACAAATATGGAATAATAATATCAAAATACCTTCTCTTGGCTTTGAACGTTAGTTGTTATTGTACATTCAGTATTTGTGGTGACATATCCTTGGATATCCGTGTTCATAGGTTGAATTTCAACGGGATCATCATTTGTGATTTCATTTAGTGAACCCTTGTTTGAATCTTCATTCTGTTTAATAACGAAAAAAAACATGTTTACCAATGATAGAAAGACAGATTTATAGTAACAAACACACATATTTAACAAACGAAAATCCAAAAAATCCTCTATGATTGGATTGTCCTATTTTTTCAATTCTTCTTCGCAACCTTCTTTCCTATAAATCATTTTCTCATCCTATATAAAATAACAATACGATTGTATGAATATTCTATCAATGTAATAAAAAATTAAATATAATTTTTTTTATATCGGTGATTCTTTATTTTTTTTCTTCAAAGATTTCATAACCTCAACAGGTATATTTTATATTACTATTACCACATCAACAATCTTTTTATCAACCTTATTATGTACATAAAAATAAAATATTAGTAACAACTCTATCTTTTTTAAAAAAATATTGTCAATAAGAAAGTTAACTTACATAGTACTTGATGTAAGACTTTATCTCTTCCATGTCTAAATTCAACTTAGAAGTTTCATGAGGCATTGTGGAAGATGAAGGAAAAGACTTGACTTGTGACGCTCCGGAGACGCAACAAATTGTCCTTGCTGACCATGGTCAAATTAAAATGATGCCTTATTTATTGAAGCCTCTTGATTTTTTGAAAAAGACCCCAACACATCACCCACTGAATGAGCATGTATAAAAATCTCATCATCTTTCACTCTTGGATTGTCTTTCTCAAACATCACTGTCTTTCTTCTCTTATATGTTTGTTCAACTGATAAAGGTGAAGATAATTCATCCTTAATCAGAATTTTCAGCGGTGGTACAGTGCTAAAATCATCAAAATCTTTAGCTGCAGTAGTAATACGTGGTTGATCGTCATCAGCTGCCCTTTTCAACTTGTGTTCAGCAGATGTGGAAGCAACAAATATTGAAAGTCGATCATATATCTCAAAATCTTCGATAAAAGACAAATACAACGTCTGAACTTCTTTATGTGTAGGTTGTAAATTCTTGTAAGCAAACTGTTAAAGTGAAGTTCAAAAAAAAATTAGAACTTCAAGAAAATTAATTGGAAAAAAATAAAGAAAAGGTTATACATCTACCTTACTGAAGATTCCAACCATAAAAGACTCATACTTAGGCCTTACATACTCTACAGGCCAGTTAAATATCCTTGGGATGATCTCTCTCTGATGAACAATAATTTTTTTATCTACTTCAGAGCAACATTTAAACATCCAAACAGTGAGTACGCATTGCATTCCTCCCAAAGAGTATAACTATTTTGCGACGAAGAAATCTTGCTACTGTGAGTTCATCAACTTGTCAAATGTAACTTTTTCCCATGAAAAATATCTGTAATAACCATCCTCAACCATCTGAAAGTGGACGAAACTAATCGGTGATTCATGATTTTGAGAAAACAAGAATGTATGAAAAAAGTATAGAATGACAATGTTCAGTGTATCTTGGGAGTTATCAAAGTTTCTCATCTTCACACATTGAATCATTGTTTGCTTAGATATTCTAGCTTTAGTGTTGGAGATTTGGGTGATGAAGTATACATTTATTCATCAATATTATCGGTACATTTAAGACCAGTAATAATGGCAAACTCAGGCATCAAAAATTTCAGGACATTACCCTGTACCCATACATGATTCTCATTATGTTTATCCTGTTGGATTTCTAGCATCAGAAGGCATTTGGATATTTTTCCTATCTAGTTGCACTGAAGCATGTCGAGAAATACGCCAAAGATTGTATTTCTAAATTTCCCAATAATTTCTTACCCAATAGGAAAAAAAATCTAGTGAAGGAAAAAGAGTACACATCTCTAATAATACACATTTCGGCTGCCTCATTAAAAACCTTACAAGGAAAACCCAGTGGGACAAAACCTCGTAAGAGAAAAAGAGTACAGTGCATATTAACTCCCCCTAATGAGAACATCCTTGAACCTTTATATCCCGATCTTGTGCACCATCTTCTTAAAAGTTGTAATTGGAGAAGACTTGGTGAATAAATCAGTCACATTGTCAGTTGAATGAATATGTTAATATCATCGTTCTTTTGTAGCTCATGTATGTATAAAATCTTTAGCAAAATGTGCTTAGTTCTATCTCCATTTATGAATCCTCCCTTAAGATGTGCTATGCATCCTGAATTATCTATGTATAAAATTGGGGGTAGATTGTCATATTTCACACCACATTTTTCTCAAATGAGATGTATCATGGACCTCAACCATACACATTCTCGTCTTGCTTCATGAATAGCTATTATCTCAGCATGATTCGATGAAGTGTCTACGATAGACTGCTTTGTATATCTCCAAGATATGGCAGTATCCCCACATGTGAACACATTGTATGTTTAAGACCGAGATTTATGCGAGTTAGATGAGTACCCAACATCAGCATGACCAGTAAGATCGGGACTGCAATCTTTAGAATAAAATAAACTCATGTATCTTATCCCATTTCGATGTTTCCTAGTAGGAGTAGAAATATACCTTGCTAACAAATTGAGAGAAAGGCTGTATTAGGTCTTGTAGTTTTTTACAAGATACATGAGTGCACCAATTGTACTAAGATATGGTACTTCATAACCAATCCAAATTGGTATATTTCTCATTTCAACAAATAATCTTATTTCTTTTGAAAACTCTCCAAGAGTTTCAATAATTTTCAAGCTATAAGCTTATACAATATAAGGATTATCAATAAGTTTCCCAAAAACTTTTATATTTTGAATCCTTAAAGAAGTTTTCATACAAATTTTGTCAAAGTAACAATATTCAAAATTTTATTTGTGACATCTTCAAGTGTCTGGACTGCAAATCAAATAAGTTTTCACTTACGAAGATGCATCCTTTCATGTCACTTGATAAATGTTTCTACGTCAGTATGCTTAAATTAACGTAGAATTCAGATCCTCGTAATTTTTCATAATATTGCGTCAATATTGTGTCAAAGATATTGATGATATATCATTTTATATAGGTTCACAATGCGACATAACATTTGAGATCTCATCACTTCATTATTTTCAGGTACATGAACCTCTCATAAGGTTTCATGAAGTGGTATGTTGTAGGTTCTTCAAGAGCTCATTGCCTTCTTCTTATTATTATTTTCTCCTTATTTTTCAAGGACTATTTCATTTGAAACTGATCAGTCTACCACGCTTCACGCATGCATAGACTTTGTCTTTTAGGATCACAAAATAAGAGCATTTGCACTTAATATGAGATGCTTTCAGCATTTAACTTGAATTATCTTTTGGATGAGGATATGGTGATAATTACTAACATATTTCATAGAGCTTATAATCTCCCTCTTATGTTAGGAAAACTAACATACATCCTCTACTTCTTTGAGTAATACATCGTTGTGCATTATGGTATATTCATTAATTGTATGCCGCACATCAAAATTATTAGATGGAATAATTGGTTTTCGACCTTGAACCAATTGAGGGGGAAGAAATAATCATAATTTATTGGTCTAATGCATGCAAATGCTATTGCAATATATCATATTTCAGACCAATACATTAAGTTTTGTTCTCATTAACAATGGTTTAGATATTTATCAAAGACATTCAATGCTAAACCATCATCATCAAGATGAATTATCATGATTACACAATCTAAAAATTATACTCAATTTATATTGAACAAGTAACTTTATGAATGTCAAACGTAGGTTGACCATGAATATACATGTGATCATCTTATTGATGCATCTTTTCAACATATCACGTTCTAGGTGAACGAGCCCTTATTCACCTTTTATAATTTTCAGATTTGAAGGGATCCAATCCCAATATTAGTTGGTCCAACCAACTTGTCATGAGAACAAACGACTTAAACAATTCTTGAAGAATCTTCTAGTTCTTCAATACATGCACATCTTCGAGATGTCACAATCGTTCATATCAATTTATGAACTTTTATACTAGTAAACTTCAAGTTTACCATGACATGTACTTTTTCTTTAGTAAATTTCAGATTTACTATTACATGAATAAATTTCAAATTTACTACTTCAGAAATAGATTTCAAAATTATTCAACCTCTTTCGGAGGTGAGTTGTGATACAATCACAATCAAGTGCACGTTTGCATTAATAAGTTTCTCATTTTTCAGGAATGAAATATAATCGTGCCTTAAGCCTATCAAATTATGATAGCTTATAACCTCTTTCAAGATTTTTCTACTTCAGAAGCAAATCGAGGCATACATATGATGTAGAGAATTTTTCTCTATCATATCTTATGATCATAATATGCGTGTGAAAATATCATCACTTTTGATGATCATAATCATATTGTCTCTTCACGCTTATATTCGTGCATTCAATCACTTGTCTCCTTTCATACATATTATACACTGCTGCTACAGACACCTCAAGAATGAAGTAAGTTGTCATATTTCAGACTTATCATATATTGCTACCACATTCACTTCATGGAATGGAGCATATTCAATGGGTCGGATTTCATGAATTTTCACCAAATACCCATTATTTTGCCTTAGCCATCATAATATCATCAGTATGGTGCATTGAGATTCAAACTCAACGTCTTATCCATATAAAAGCGTCTTAGGCATAAATCAATGGGACTTGAACCCAACATCTTATTTTCATAGTGTATGCATTCATATCGTGCTTTTGGGATGATGACCATCTTCAAGTGGTCAAATCTTTCTTTTAGGCTATTCCACAAAACAAGTGGATCCTTAGCAGTAAGATATTCAATTTTCAGAATTTCGTCAAGATGATGATGCAAGAAAATCATAGCCTTAGCACGATTTTGATTAGATGTTGTATTTTGTTTCTTTATGGGGTCTCCAAGACTCATAACATCTAAGTGGATTTCAACATCCAACACCCGTGAGAGGTAGTTTTTACTCGAGGCAACGAGCTCAAGATTTGTAAAATTATTAGTCATATGAAAAGAAATAAAATAAAATAATACCTAGTAAAATAAAGACTTACCTTTTAAAGGTCATATATGGATTATGAATACAGAACGATAACCTTTTTCTTTTTTTTCTTTCAATCAAAACTTTACCGGACATCTCTTGCTTTTATCGTAGAATAAGTGCTCATGATAGAGTCTCGTGCGAACAAATCTCAATTGGTATGAGACTTCGTACAGATCTCAATTGGTAGGAGACTTCGTGCTGATAACGTGTTATAAAACAAGAAAGAATAAAGAAGAAGAGTAGAGAGAATAGAGAGAGTAATTGTTATTTCTTCTCTTGAGGTATGAGAGATCATAAGATTGTCAATACAATGAACAAAACCCCTCTATTTATAGGGAAAATTTACTCCTAGTCTGAGTAAAAGACGGATGCTTCAAATCCTAATAGATATCAAAGTAGATCGTGATAGATCTTGATAGACATTCACTATAATGTAAATACATTTATAACAATCTCTACCTTTTGGCCACCGAATTTGTTGGCACGAACATTAATTTCTTACCTTCATGCCATTACTTTTGTTTTGTTGCTTTTTCTTTTATTTTTATTGTATTTTTTTTTTAAATAAAAAATCACTGTTCCTTCTCTTCACTGTTTTTTCTTTTTCTTTTTATTTTTTCGCAACTCCCTTTTATTTTTTTATTTTAGAAAAACTTCCGTTTCTCTTTTTGTTCTTAACAGTCACATATCAAAAAAATATTTTTAAATATATAATTAAAAAAAAAGAATGTAAAGTCTAGATTGCAAATATATGTAACTTTAAAATCAGATACAGATACAAATTGTATACAATAATTGTGTAATTTCAATATACATTTTATACATATAGATATTCTATACAACAATGTTGTAGTTTCTATACAATTATATAATTTTATACAATTGTAAAGATTTGATACACATTCTATACAATACTTATATGATTCTTTTACACATTCTATACAGTAATTATACAATTTTTATACGCATTCTATACGATCTTTGGCTGTAATTATTATTTGAATATGTATTTTATACAATAATTATACAGTATATATACACATTCTGTACATACGTATTTTATGTAATGATGATACAGTTTTTATACATATTCTATACATACGTATTTCATACAACAACTATACAATTTCTATATACATTCTATATATATTTTTTATTTATATTTTATACGTATACATATTTGATATAACTATACAATTTCTATACATATATCATATATAGATATATATTCTATATAATAATTATATTATTTTTATGCAGTTATATTTAATTAGTGTTTTTAAATAACCGAGAAAATAAAAAAGAAAAGCAGACTTTTTTTTAATTAAAAAGTTTGCAGCAAAATTTTAAAAAATAAAAAAACTGAAACATTTTTTTTTTTAAAAAAGGGCTGAATGAAAAATATCTGAAAAAGGCCAATATGGCCCTATGGCCAGTTAATGGCCCAATTACCATTGAATTTCATTATTTTATCCGACTGGACATGGAATGTCCATAAGTCCCATACATGGGCTAATATTATTTTAGTGGCCAACCCATTTTTTTTTTTGTTTTCAAAATATATCTAATGCCCTTCACATATAGATATAGATTAAAGATAAACATAAATCTTATGGGTAAAAATTAGTCATACGTACGGTTAGTTATGCTAAAAAGGAAGTGCTTATTATGGAAAAATATTCATAAAATATAAATTGTATTTATATTTATTATGTTAATACAAGAACTTTTATGGGAAAATATTCATAATCAAGTCCATCATTCTCCTATATTTATAGCCATAAGTTTGCTTGAAAACATGTGAAATTGAAAGGAGTGACATAAAAATTATTTAGCTATTTTAATCACCATGGCTAAATTTTCTTTTCTTCATCTTATAATGTTTGCTTTTCTGTTATCAGGTCAGTATTAATATATTATATGCACCTTTTACACTTTTATCATTTTTCATTATCTGATTTTTCTATCTTTAATTTGTGGCACTTTTTCTTTTAGTTTATTTCTACGTATATCAGAGTGTGTGTAACATGTCAAAGTATTAAAAAAATCTAATTTCAAGAGCGTCATATATTAATATTGTTCTATTCCTAACATTTAAAATGCCACATAGGCTATTTAGAAAAACAATTGATGTTTCTTTGATCAAGAAAATTTATATAATTGACATGTATTGAGATTTGAAGTTTTTCATTAAAATCCTAAGTCAATTGCTAGAGTATATCTTTTGGTGCATATAAAAAGGAATGTCGTCTAATAATATATATAAGTACGTTTAGTAATTGGTGGGATCGTGTAGGTCACGGGGTTGAGCTACGTCCTTTCAAGTTAAAAACATTAAAATTTTGTGTAATACTAGAAGACAAATCCAAAATTTGTTAGAATAAATCTAGCTTGAAGACTACACTGTCTGAAACTCTAAATTACGCCTATATAAAAAGGTAATTATTTCCTAAAAAGGAGATCTCGAATATTTCATAAATTCACACTATCTCAGAAATTTCATAAACTCATAGAATATTAACAAAAAGTGATCAAAACTGTCTCTTCTTGATAATCAAATACAAAATCTACAAAATTCAAATACTCCTTTCATGGAGATCAAATTTAAATTTTCATGTTTAAGAAATACGCTACCAACAATACTCGAATTACAAAGAAAATTCATATCAAATTTAAATCCTCCTACATTTTAGAAATACGCTACAAACTATTCTCAAATTATGGAGAAAATCAAGAGAGAAGAAACAGATTTGTATCCACATATTTATCAATAATTTTTTTTATTTCTTCATATTTTTGTCTATAATTGAAATTTATTTTTTATAAATTAAATTATGTTACAAACACAAGTAGGTTTAATAATTCTGTTTGGAATAAGTTAATACAATTTCTAAAATATGAATGTAATTTGCAGGTGTATTATTAGTTGATGCTCAAGCAAAAAGAAAGAGATGCAGTTTTGTATTACATCGAAATCAGTGTGATCTTCAAAGCTGTATGGATGAATGCAACAAAAAATATGGCGCCCAGTTTTTCACTGGAGTTTGTGCTGGCTTAGAACCACTTAGTTGTGTTTGTGTTTTTTATTGTGATTCTCCTCCTTCTATATAATGTATTTAATTTATTGAATTTTTTTTTGTTTTTACTATCTTCATGAATAAAAATTATGTCAAGACAGTTAAGTAACTTCTTGTTCTAATTTGATTATGACGTTTTTCATCACCAAATTATAAGTATTTGATCTTATAAGATGTAATTATTACATAGATTTGATTAATTTTATCATTACATGAATCTTTGTAGCCTGTTGAAAATCTATGTATAATTACTAGATTCTGTATTGTCACCCTAGTAATTAATTATGTGTAATTATACGATATAATAAATTCAATAACTTAATTTATTTGTCATAGCATAATTACAGTAATGTAATTTTTTTTTTTAAGTTTTGGACACTAAATTAGGTTTTACAATGAATTAAATAAAAAAATTCATATAACGAGTATTAAAGAAAACCCAAGAAAGAAAACAAAAGACAGAAAAACAAAAAGGTGCAATTTGGATGCTGTGGGATGCTGGGGTGTTCACGGTTCGATATGAGTGGGTTTTCTCCAAAAGATTATCTAATCGGTTTAGTGGGATTATCATATGTTAAAATCAAATTAAATCAATTAAGTCGTTTTTTCATAGCTTCAATTTTTGTTAGTTTTTATTTTTGTTTATTCGATTTTTAAGACTGGTTTCATTCTAACCAAAATTAAATCAAACCAATTAAATTTCAGAAAAATATCCTAGCTTCACACAATTTTTCGAAGACAGATTCTCAAAATATCAGATTTGTTGTAAATGAACGTGTAGTAAGGATGGTTGTCAATCTTAACGTGTAAATAAACTTTCAAGGATCTGAACTAAGTACACCTCAGCGAATGTACACATACTAACTAGCCTATACCCATTTCTCCATCATACATCAAAAGTTTCTTGGGTTTAGCTGGATATTATAGATGGTTTGTTGAGAGGGGTTTTTCCATTACGTCTCTCATAAATAGATTGACTTAAAAGAAAGCTAAGTCTCAGTGGTCAGATTCTTGTGAGAAGAATTTTCAGGAGTTAAAGACTTGGCTCACTTCAGCCCTAGTCTTAGCATTACCTGATAGTAGAGATGAATTCATTGTGTATTGTGATGCCTTTAGAGTTGGTTTATATTGTGTTTTGATGCAAAGAGGTAAGGTCATAGCCTATTCCTCTAGACAGCTTAAGCCTCACGAAAAGAACTATCCTACTCATAATCTTGAATTAGTTGTTGTTGTGTTTGCTTTGAAAATATAGAGGCACTATCTTTATGGGGTACATATTAATATATTTACAAACTACAAAATCCTGTAGTATGTGTTTACGCGGAGAGAGTTAAATCTCTATTAGATAAGGTGGTTAGAATTGTTGAAGGATTATGACATAATTATTTTGTATCATCCGAGTAAGGACAATGTAGTGGCAGATGCCTTTTGGCCTTAGTAGACTGTCTATGGGTAGTGTTGCTTAGGTTGAGAGTGATAAGAAAGAGTTAGTTCGGGAAGTTTATCAATTAGCTAAATTGGGTGTTCGTTTAGTTGATTTGGCTGAGGGTAATGTCTGGGTCCATAGTAGTGTAGAATCTTCCTTGGTTTTTGAGGTGAAGGAGAAACAAGATCAGGATCCCATATTAGTAAAATTGAAGGAGTCTTTTAGATATCAGAAGGTAGAGTTTTTATCCTAAGGGAAAATGGTGTGTTGAGATACCAAAGTAGGTTATGTGTGTCGTGTGTTGATGATTTGAGACAACAGATTATGGCTGAAGCGCATGGTGCGCATTACTCCGTTCACCTTGGTGCTAATAAGATGTATTGAGATTTGCGGAAAATCTATTGGTGGAGTAGTATGAACAAAGATATTGTAGAGTTCGTAGCTTAGTGTTTAGTTTGTCAACAGGTTAAGGTAGAGCACCAAAGGCCTGGTGGCATCCTGCAAGAGTTCAGTAACCCCACTTGGAAGTGGAAGAAGGTGAACATGGATTTTGTAACAGGGTTACCTTGTTTGCGTTGTCAGCATGATTCGATTTGGGTTATTGTAGACCGGTTGACCAAATCATCTCATTTCCTGCCAGTTCATACATCCTACTCAGCTGAAGATTATGCTAAACTATATATTAGAGAATTGGTTATATTGCATGGAGTTCTTTCGTCTATTATTTCTGATAGGGGTATTCAGTTTACCTCTCACTTTTGGAAAGCCTTTCAGAAAGGTCTTGATACCCAAGTCTATCTTATCTTAACGTTTCATCCTCAGATAGATGGTCAAGCAAAGAGGACCATTCAGACTCTAGAAGAAATGTTGAGGGCATGTGTGCTTGATTTCAAGGGTAACTGGGATGAGCATTTGTCGTTAATCGAGTTCTCTTATAATAACAGTTACCATGCTAGCATTTAGATGGCCCCATTTGAGGCTCTTTATTGGAGGATATATAGGTCACTTATCGGTAGGTTCAAAGTGGGTGAGGCCATATTGATAGGGACGGGTGTGGTGTTAGAAGCTATAGAGAAAGTCCAGTTGATTCGAGAAAGGTTGAAAACAGCTCAGAGTCATCAGAAATCGTATGCGGATGTGAGAAAAAAATATCATGAGTTTGAAGTTGATGATTTAGTTTATTTGAAAGTTTCACCGATGAAGGGGGTAAAGTGATTTGGCAAAAAGGGGAAGTTTAGTCCCCACTATATCGGTCTTCACAAGATATTGAGCCATGTTGGAAAGGTGATATACAAGCTTAGTTGCTTGCAGACTTGCCATTTGTTCACCATGTGTTCCAGGTGTCCTTGTTAAGGAAGTATATTGGCAATCCAGCGGTTATAGTACCCTTAGAAAGAACAGATATTCAAGATAGTCTCTCTTATGAAGAGAATCCAGTTGAGATCCTTGATCGCCAGATTCGTAGACTAAGGAACAAAGAAGTTCCCTTAGTCAAGGTTTTTTGGAGGAACCAATCCGTTGAGGGAGCCACTTGGGAAACAAAATCAAACATACGAACTAAATACCCTCATCTTCTAGCTGCAGATTTATATTCATTTCAAGGTAATAAGTTCCCTCAAATTATCTCTTTTTATTCTAAGTTTCAGCTTCACATAGCCATTCATTCGATAGTTCTTGCATTTACAAGTCACTTTTAGTTATGCTCCAGTTGTGCATGCCATCATATAGCCTCAGTTACTCAGTATCTTAGCTTAATAAGTCTCATTCGAGGACGAATGTTCCCAAGGGAAAGATATTGTAATACCCCATACTTTTTCCTAACTCAGTTTAGCCCCTAGTGTGTTAAGGATCAACTATAAAAATTAATAAATCATGATACCAGTGTGTAGATAATTGAATCAGCTTTCCAACGATACCAATTTTGCATTAATCCGATATGTGATTGAGAAGTTATGACATTTTAAGTGAGAAACAGCAAATCACCGCATCGCGGTGATGTTCCAGTTCCCAATTGTCCGATTTCCAGTGGGGCACCGCATTATCCCGCATCGCGGTGAAGCCCAAATTCCCATTCATCCCTTAACCAGTAGCTCACCACGATTGGCCTGTATCGTGCAATATTCTCAATAGGACAGACACCACATCACAGTGGAGTGCAAAATAGCACTCGTCCCTTTTCTAGTGAGGACAACATGATTTCACTACGTCGTGCCAAAGGCTGAAATGACATTCGTCTCTTATCAAGTAGGTCCATCGTGATTGCACCACATCGCGTTGTCGGTTAAAATCAGGATTGTCCCTTATCCAGTATGCCACCGCGATTAGCACTGCATCGTGATGGGGCCCAAAATCGAGATTTTTCCAGTTTCGAGTAATTTTTACAAAGGGCAATATAGTCATTTTCCCAAGCCCCAATTCATCAAAAACAAGGAATTAAACCTATTCTAAGCACTTTATGCATATTTTTCATCAATTCTCTCTCAAAGAAACCCTAGCACCTCAAAACTTAATCCCCAAGAAATTCAAATTCCACCATTATTTTTCCAAGATAACCCAATATTCAAGATTCCCAATTCAAGATATTCAAGAATCAATCCTCAAGAGCACAATTAGGGACTCTAAGTTTAAGATTTTTTATCTATTCATCAATTAAGGTATGTGGGGGTTTGAACAAGGATACATCTTTCATCCTTGAGCCCAAAACTAGTTTTTGATAACAAATTCACATGATTTCACATGAATTTCAATTTAGGATTCATACCCATTTATTGTTAATTGAAGATTATGAGATTACACGTGATTTGAAAGTTGAATTGCATGTCTACTTTCGTAAATTTATGCGTGTGATTATATTTTCCAGATTTTGAATTGAATTATGAATACTTTCATTATCAAGCATGAACTTTATGAAGATTTGACATAAAATTGACGCATGAGTGATCAAGCCCTAGTTGAATATTGCTATTTCAAGAATGATTATGCTTTTAAGCATCCCATGATATGTTTATAGACAACTTTGAATAAAGATTTGATCTTTCGATCTCAGTTTGGATATGGAATCCACTTTACATTTTTAGCTACAGTTTACAGTAAACAAATTCACAAGAGGTCACTATAAACCCTTATAATAGTTTTAAAAGTGGATTTCTTACAGAATGAGCATACAGATTTAAAGGGAGTAGTATTTAGCACCGAGCGGGAAGTGTGAGTTTAGAGTATCCTACTTTTCTAGAACTACGAGCCAACATAGGTAAAGATTCAATAGTCCCATTTCTATATGGTTGATAGTTACAGATGTGATCACTTAGCTCAGGTTATACTCCCTGATAAGAGTATGACACCTCTTCCTAACATGAGGTTTTTCCTTTAGGGGAACGAGACGTTGGACACTATGATAGCTCACATAGTGTATGTCAGTTAGAAGAACCTCCCTTACAGATAATCTTTTAAAAAGAAACTCCCTACAACTTAAGAACTTTACAGAACAACTTTTAAAAGAATTCCCTAATAGAAAAGCTTTTATTAGAATTTCCTACAACCTAACAGAAAAGAATGATAGATAACAGTTCAGCATTTAGACTTTAAATGCGATGGCTCACGAGTTTTATACAGTATGTTTTATTGTTCATGATATATGATTTTCAACTTTCAATTATCAAGATATGTGAGTCATTACATACATCATGAATTCTCTATAAATTTTGCTGAACATTGACATATTATTTTACTTATGCATTCACCCCCACATGCTCAGTACTGTACATCCTCAAAGTACTGATCCACATATATATTTATGTGATACATTATTTATTAATGTAGGTTCAGGTGCTCAGTCTCAGTAGCATGAGTGATTTAGAGTATCTTTATCTACATCCCGATAGTTGGTGAGTCCTCATGATCCGAGGGCCTGTTTATCCAGATTTACAGCTTCCATAAGTGATTGGTTAGTTTCTTTTAGTTTAGTCCGAGTTAGTTGGGGATTTCTCCCAATGTCTCTCTAGTTATTGGTAGTAGAGGCTTGTCAGACTGCTAGTTATGATTCAAATTTCTAGTATTGATTGTTCAGACTTTTACGTCTAGTATTTTTAGATATCATGTTCAGATAATTTCAACTTAGCTCAGACAGACTTCCGCATTTTAGTTTGATTATATATATCTACATTTCTTTATTAGGATCTTCAGACTTAGTAACAGGCTTCAGGTTTAGCTTGAGACTACTCGTCGTCTTGAGCATCGTGTGATATCTCGGGACCCATTTCTGAGGCGTTACAATTAAATATGATGTGAGAAAGTGGAATATGTTTATAAGATCATAATGGTTTATAATATAAGATTAAGATCGACTATCCCTATTATTTGACTTTACCCCCCCTAATTG
Organism: Capsicum pubescens; assembly: GCA_030864215.1. Taxonomy (NCBI): domain Eukaryota; kingdom Viridiplantae; phylum Streptophyta; class Magnoliopsida; order Solanales; family Solanaceae; genus Capsicum; species Capsicum pubescens. Next base: position 38,653,594 of record CM061549.1, read on the forward strand.
TCATTTCTTTGGTAGTTGTAAGCTAGTACTACATGTGACAAGGTGTGTGGTAGATTCTAAGATGTGGTAGTAATGTTTTGAAGAGGATGAACTTATGGGCCATAGTTAAGTGAAATATGAGACTTAGGTTGACATTTCTATTTGATTGATTAGTATAGTATATGGCATGCTCCTTATGATTGGTATTGTTAGACAATATGCTTAAAATTTAGATGTGGAGTGTAGTGGTGAAAATAGTAGCTCGAGATTGACAATGCATGTTTTCTGGGAATGAATTAGTTGGTTTGGTGTAATGTTTGAAATAGCCTAGGTTGGCCACTTACGGGATACAGAATGGATAAATGTGATATGATATAGTCATGAGGACTAGTATTAAAAATGATGAATTGTGATTGAGTCATTAAGTGGATAAGGGCGTAAGTATCTAAGAATAAATTATCACCCGATAGCATGTTGTTAGATAAGGCTTTATGTGTATGAGTGTCATGTACACCCAGTCTATGTTCTCATGTTTCTTAGTGTGGTGATGCCTAGGGAGTTGTTATATGGTGTTATGTAGAGTTGGATTGAGGAAATATATATAGGCAACATACGCCTTTGGTATTGTTTTACAAATTTTGGTCAAGTTGTACGTTATGTGATTATAGGTGTAATGGTAAGTACCCTAAGAAGTTGAAGATGAAGTGTTAAGTATTTAGAAGTAGGGATGTCTATGACCATGATAATATTAGTCGTAAATCGATGACTTTGGGGGTTAGAGAAAACTATGAGTAGTATCCCTAAAGTGGGATGTCCTAGAAAGAAATTAGTGTTTTATTAAAAATATTGTGGAGAGTTGTGGTTATAGATTTGATGAGGGGATATGTTCGCAAGTCTAGGATTATGACTTTGGTCTAAGGGAGGAATGGTTAATTAATGTAGTTCCTGAATTTTCTTAGTGTGGCAAGTTGAGGGGAGAAGTCATGATAAATCTATTACTACTCAAGCATACTCCTCCTACTTCAACTTAGGAGATTATTCTGCTAATGTCTTACGTCATGTGTTCGAGTCATACCTATGCCTATGGTATGAGTTATCTATGCAACTTATGTTATGATCCGACCGCCAAACTAGAAGCAATGATGTCTTGGTAACCCAATCTTTTAAGTATTCAAGCCCTATGTTGTGTTTCTCATGATCTATAAAAATCCATGTCTCACATCATGCTTTTACCTAAGAAAATATGTTTCTATATGTTACCGAATCATCCTATGTCGGGTTTAGCTAAAGCGATAAAGCTTATGCAAAATCATGGCTATTGTAGCTCTGAAAATGAGAAGTAATAGCTTCAAGTGGTAATCCTTGTCTCAGTCATTGAACCCTTGAGTTCTGCCTTTATGTTATACCACTCATGATATGTGCTCACATATTTCTCACGGTACCCAGTCTTAGGAACTCACGTTGTGTAGGTTTACGTTCGAACGACTCTCTGTTTATGATCTAGACACTTGATATATGAAGCAATTTATGTCTATTATATTGTATCTTCATCTCATATCCCAGCTTGAGTAGTGCAATAAGCATATGGTATAGTCAAATAATGTTACTCCTTTTCTTGATGCATATGCTCGGGTCCCTCAATGACCCTCCAAATGATAGTATGATAGTTGTTATGGAAGACTAGTGGTGACTTAGGAAGGGGGAGTAGATGTTCTTGAATGTGAAATTTTTTATTTGATCTCTTTAGCTAAGGTTATTGGTGATGAGGGGAAGAAGGGGATGGACTTTCATTATGAGAAATAGTTAGGAAGGAGATATATGGCGAAAAACTTTGTGAAAGTGATTGAATTTGCTAGCCTTGGTGGGGGAAATCCATGAAGTGGATGTAGTAATGATAGGCTTGAATGTTGTGATTTATGAAAACACAACCTATGTACTATGTGGTTAGTATTCCCTTAATTAAAACACGATGTTGTTTGGTGGAAGTGATAAGGGGAAGTAATATTCTTACATGGAGTCCTATGGCTTAAACTGACACCTCTTTTCTTCGAGTTAGGGTTCAACCTAGAAGTACCATGCAGTAGGACTCAAACTCTTGTGGTTAGATGTGTGAAGTTAGAAATCTAAGATGGAAAGGGCAAAATATGGTTTTTAATGTTAGGGCATAGCTGAATAGGGTCTTTAAGTTTAAGTTTATTCGTTGCATCATGAAAGGTGGGGAATGCTTCTATCCCTATCTTCCGCGAAACCTAATTTCATGATTAGTACCAATGTAAATCAGGCCTAATATCACCAAATCAACTCATGACTGATGTTGTGATGATTATGATTCATAGAACTCACGTGCAAGATCATCCCTATGTAAAGTCTCATTACCTTATGCTTCGTGCTTACGCGTTTCACTAGGGGTTATCATAAAGCTCGTTTGAAGTCTTTGCATATTTTGTTGAGGAAAAATGTCCAATGTGAGATTACGTTCTTATTCTACACTTTTAGATCCAACAAGTCTCTACCCATCATTCGGGGGCGAATGATCCCAAGGGGGAGATAATGTAACATCCCGCATTTTTGAGCTAGAAATCGAACCATCGTTCCTACGTGTGTAAACTCTAATCCCATGATTCATATTTTAATTCATGTGTTATGATCTTTATCTTAGTGTGTTAAGTGATTATGAGGTGAATAATGTTCATAGAAATCTCGTAGAGCAAAGTTGAGCTAAGCGCCCTTGAATCATCCAAAGTTTGGTATTCGATTCTACAAGGGTCAACTTTGAACGTGTATAACTTTCTAATTATGTAAGAAATTAAACAATAACATATCCAGTATATTCTCACAATGAAAAATTAAAATACTATAGTATTTATAATATAAAGAGTGAGTTTCAAAAATTATGTAAAAGTGAACTCAAACGAGATGGAATATTTTTTCTATTTTTTTTTCAAAGAGAAAGTTGACAATATTTTGTTATAAGTGAAAGTCTCAAAATATTATTAAACGGACCTTTTTTTAAAACTATATATTTGTGAAGAGAACATGAGTGTACTTTTTAAAATTTAAATTAATTAGATTTTAATAACCACAAGAAGTGCGAATTAACTCCTTAGTACTCATAAAAGGAGATAATTTTAATAGGAAATATAATAAGAATGGGAGAATGTATAATTCTATTTTTTTCTTTAAATGAATCAATTAAATTTATAATTACTTAAAATGGAAATGAAAAAAATAAGGAAAAGTATGGTAAGCAAGAAAGAATGTATATGGGAAAAAAATCATAATCCCTTCGTTCAATAATATTTTTTTACTATACTAAAAATAGATGTACGAACAGGGGCGAGAATCTAGAATAACTGATGGAGGTTCCTGAAAATTCACTAACTTTCGTGAGGATGTAGTATTTTTATAAAGAAATCTAGTAAATATATAACTACTAGTAAATTTATCCGGGCGAAAAAGACAACAGTTGGTAGATTTCGAACAAAATTATAAGTTATTATTTTAAATCAAAAGAAATTATGGACTTACAACAAAGAAATTCATATATATAAACAAAAAAAATCATAAAAATAAATAAATAATACAACATTATTTTTACAATCCTAATCATTAAACATAAAAGAAGAAAAATACAAAATCAACACAATCTTCCGAGCTCTTATCGACATCTTCCACAAGCCGACACCACCATTCATTAACCTTCATCTTATTCTTCGAGAAAAATAACAAAACTAAACGCAATAAGCACCGAATATGTAACACGAAACTTAAAAAAAAACTAATTTAATTATTTGTACAAAGTTTTACAATGTTTATTTATAGGAGTGTAATATGAAACTACTAAAGATATGTTATGAATATGATTATTAATTATTTAATAGGTTATGATAATAAAAAGTCGTGGGAGTAATGAAAATAATGCTCATTAAGTTTCACATTAAAGAAATTTAAAGAAAAGAATTTAAATTTCTTAACATTATATATTTGATATAATTAAGAGAGTTAAACACACACACACACACAGAAACACATACACACACACACATATAAATAAACAATTACGTATCAACTTGACTTCTTCATGTATTTACTTCTTTACATTTTGACATTCGTTAATAAATATTTTGGCACCGCCATTATCTCACATACATATATTCAATGAACAAATTAAAAATTGATGAAATACCCATTTTCGGGCATAAGATGAAATTACAAAACTGAAACAAATAAGAAGGAATAGCCCAAAAGCAAAAACTTATTTTCAAGTATCACAATTGCAGAAAATCAAACGTGAAGCAGAATATGCATATAATCACATACAATTATAATTGTTCAAAACGATAAAAAGTAAATAAAAGTTGTCATAAAAAGTAAATGAAAATTGTGTTAAGCAAATAAACGCAAATTATCTTAGTTTTAGTTTGATGCTTAGATTGTCTTCTTCAAATCCTTCATAGTGCCACCTGAACAATTCAAATCAAGATACATGTTCAAGAAAAACACTTATTTCTTTTTATTTTAAGATGCAATAGACTTAAAAAAAAAAGTTATGGGAGAGTTAAAACTTGATCTTGAAATATATACTCAACATAATTACTATATGCTGAAGCTTAGAAACTGAAAAGGCTATGATGCAACTAAAAAAGGTGCGTATGTCGCTTAATGATTCATTATTTCAATTCAAAATATTCTTTCAACTTTAATGACCCACTATAATTAGTTTTTGATGGTTTTAATTACAAAAAAAAAAAAAGACTTAAAAAAATCACAGTATGGATAGTGGCTTTAGAAACATGTCATATCATTATTTCCACATCCTTCCTTTTTGTATAGACATAAATTTTAAAAATAACTATGAATAAGTAATTAATTTACACATTTTTTTTAATCTTTTCCCTCTTTATATAATTGTATAGTTTGTTGTTTTCTATTTTTCTTTTATAGCAAAACATATTTCGAGACTGATTTGCATAAAATTATTTGTAAAAATTAAGGTCTTAAGATTGTCCATTCTGCAAAAATTCTCATCCTTGAAATTGATTTGCATAAAATTCTTGTTGTAAATATTCTAATATATGATTTACAAATAAATAACAATGTTATTTAAATATGATAATGACCAATTTAAATAAACTACTGTTACATATATTTATAACCTCAATGTGGGACTGTCTAGCGTGAATTTGGATTTAGACAAGCTTCAATATGAATATCAAATACGAAAAAAATACCTTTATAACCAAAGAATCCTTGACAAAGCCGTGTGAAGGGTCAAATTATATGATGTAGTAGCAACAACATAAAACTTTGGTTGTTGTGTGACCGCCTATATTATCACGAAACTTTCAGAAATTTAGAATAGACAGATGAACTAAAAAGTAAAGATAAAAAATAAAATCAAATTATCACACACTTAAAATCACACCTGATTCCAAAATGATATGGAGAGATTGTGATGACTTTGGAATCAATCGTTTGTTTCACTTATATGAAATATCGACATATAGATTTATGTTGTTTCACTACATAATAAATCATCATTAAATTCCTAAAATAATAACATTTACTTTTGAATTTTTGAAACGGAAAAAGAGTTAAATGAATAATTAAGAGAATATAATTAAGAAATAACTTTTAAGTTTTTTTAATGTATCTTTCAAATTGAAAAAATGAGAAAAAAGATAAATTTGATTTTTGACTTTAGAGACACGCCACATCACCGCTCTTATGTTCCTCTTTTATAATTTATATATAGATTATAAGTTAGGAACTCATAAATAAAATGTATTGTTGGTCTAGTGGAGTAGAGAGACATGTAAAAGTTTTATTAATCTTTTGATTGTGGGTTCAAATCTCCTTAGTTACTAGTGATTTTATTTTTATCTAATATGGGGAGAGGAACCCATAAAGCTTAAATCCTGAATTTGCCTTGTGTACGAAAACAGTTATTCAGTTTGAAAAATTAATGGGTAATTTACCTTTTTCTACCCATATCATCACTCAATGCATTTCTCATAACATTAATTTTATTATATTTAAAGGGTGATATAGTAAAATCACCCTTAATATTTATTGTTTCTTAATATGTATATGTCAAGTCAATAGTGAACAAGTATTGCTGAACGGAGGAAGTACAATTTATTATGCTAAAAATGAAGTTCTCTTTTTATGGAAAAAGAGTAATAAATATATTATGTTAATAAATTAAGAACTTTATGGAGAAAAATTATAACTTTTATTATGCTAAAAAGAAAGTATTTTTATGGAAAAAGAAATAGCAAGTTATATTATGTTGATATAATTGGGAAAACTTTTATGGTTATTTATGCTAAGAAGGGAGTGTTTTTTATGGAAAAATATTTATAAGTTATATCATAAGGAAAATGGGTTAATAACTCATCTATTTTGGAAAATTGCTTAAATATAAATCAAATATGACATTGAGGATAAATTTGGTCCAAAAGTACGATAAAAGATATACTTGGTCTCGCACGTGTAACGTTTGATTATTTAAAATTAAATACTATTTATCTATTACGATGATTTTTAATGAAATATAAAAAGTTCAAATCACTTTTCAAAGATCTTTCACACTTTAATATAATAATGTAAACATAATTATATATTTAGTGTAAACACATACATATTTTACCACAAAAAATTTCAAGTGATTGATGGATCATCACTTTCTTGTTTGTCATGCAGTACCTTTTTCCGTTGCTCTCAGAGGCTAAGAGAGACGCACCAATTTGAACCATATTTGTGGTACAATTATTTTTTTTTCTTTATTAAAATATTTTCTTATTTTAAAGTCAAATCTTTACAAAATCATCGGTTACATTCTTATTACGTACTTAAAACTTCTAAAAATTTGGAATTTCTTAAATTTTTCTTATTTTAGTGATTTTATATTTATTTCTAGATTTTTCAAAGCTTCTTAAAATCAAATCTAGTTTATTTAGAATTCTTAAAATAGTGAAAAAGGTGTTAGTTGTCATTCATTTTGATGACTTCTAATAAGGAAAAGTCTAACCATAATATATTTAATTAATTTTTAACTTTTAAATATTAGAAAAAAATAGTAAAAAAATGATTTTGACTAAAGCAAAGACTTTTAATAAAGGGCAAAAAGTTTAAAAAATATATGGGAAAAAGACCAAAATAGAAGTTAAGTGCAAAATATTGCCACTAAATTCACCATGAAATTTGATTTCTGTTATAAAACAAGAAAGAATAAAGAAGAAGAGTAGAGAGAATAGAGAGAGTAATTGTTATTTCTTCTCTTGAGGGATGAAAGATCATAAGATTGTCAATACAATGAACAAAACCCCTCTATTTATAGGGGAAATTTACTCCTAGTCTGAGTAAAAGATAGATGCTTCAAATCCTAATAGATATCAAAATAGATCTTGATAGACATTCACTATAATGTAAATACATTTATAACACTCCCCCTTGAATGTCTAATTGGTAGATAATGTGCCTCGTTAAAACCTTACTAGAAAAAACCCAGTAGGAAAAAAAATCTAGTGAAGGAAAAAGAGTACAGTGCGTATTAACTTCCCCTAATGAGAACATCCTTGAACCTTTGCATCCCGATCTTGTGCACCAACTTCTTAAAAGTTGTAATTGGAGAAGACTTGGTGAATAAATTAGTCACATTGTCAGTCGAACGAATCTGTTAATATCATCGTTCTTTTATAGCTCATGTATGTAGAAAAGCTTTAGCAAAATGTGCTTAGTTCTATCTCCATTTATGAATCCTCCCTTAAGATGTGCTATGTATCCTGAATTATCTATGTATAAAATTGTGGGTAGATTGTCATATTTCACACCACATTATTCTCGAATGAGATGTATCATGGACCTCAACCATACACATTCTCGTCTTGCTTCATGAATAGCTATTATCTCAGCATGATTCGATGAAGTGGCTATGATAGACTGCTTTGTATATCTCCAAGATATGGCAGTATCCCCACATGTGAACACATTGTATGTTTGAGACCGAGATTTATGCGGGTTAGATGAGTACCCAACATCAGCATGACCAGTAAGATCGGGACTACAATCTTTAGAATAAAATAAACTCATGTATCTTATCCTATTTCGATGTCTCCTAGTAGGAGTAGAAATATACCTTGCTAACAAATTGAGCGAAAGTCTATATTAGGTCTTGTAGTTTTTTACAAGATACATGAGTGCACCAATTGTACTAATATATGGTATTTCATAACCAATCCAAATTGGTATATTTCTCATTTCAGCAAATAATCTTATTGCTTTTGAAAACTCTCCAAGAGTTTCAATAATTCTCAAGCTATAAGCTTATACAATATAAGGATTATCAATAAGTTTCCCAAAAACTTTTATATTTTGAATCCTTAAAGAAGTTTTCATACAAATTTTGTCAAAGTAACAATATTCAACATTTTATTTGTGACATCTTCAAGTGTCTGGACTGCAAATCAAATAAGTTTTCACTTACGAAGATGCATCCTTTCATGTCACTTGATAAATGTTTCTACGTCAGTATGCTTAAATTAACGTAGAATTCAGATCCTCGTAATTTTTCATAATATTGCGTCAATATTGTGTCAAAGATATTGATGATATATCATTTTATATAGGTTCACAATGCGACATAACATTTGAGATCTCATCACTTCATTATTTTCAGGTACATGAACCTCTCATAAGGTTTCATGAAGTGGTATGTTGTAGGCTCTTCAAGAGCTCATTGTCTTCTTATTATGATTATTTTCTCCTTATTTTTCAAGGACTATTTCATTTGGAACTGATCAGTCTACCATGCTTCACGCATGCATAGACTTTGTCTTTTAGGATCACAAAATAAGAGCATTTGCACTTAATATGAGATGCTTTCAGCATTTGACTTGAATTATCTTTTGGATGAGGATATGGTGATAATTCCTAACATATTTCATAGCGCGTATAATCTCCCTCTTATGTTAAGAAAACTAACATACATCCTCTACTTCTTTGAGAAATCCATCGTTGTGCATTATGGTATATTCATTAATTGTATACCGCACATCAAAATTATTAAATGGAATAATTGGTTTCCGACCTTGAACCAATTGAGGGGAAAGAAATAATCATAATTTATTGATCTAATGCATGCAAATGCTATTGAAATATATCATATTTCAGAACAATACATTAAGTTTTATTCTCATTAACAATGGTTTAGATATTTATCGAAGACATTCAATGCTAAACCATCATCATCAAGATGAATTATCATGATTACACAATCTAAAAATTATACTCAATTTATATTGAACAAGTAACTTTATGAATGTCAAACGTAGGTTGACCATGAATATACATGTGATCATCTTATTGATGCATCTTTTCAACATATCACGTTCTAGGTGAACGGGCCCTTATTCATCTTTTATAATTTTCAGATTTGAAGGGATCCAATCCCAATATTAGTTGATCCAACCAACTTGTCATGAAAACAAACGACTTAAACAATTCTTGAAGAATCTTCTAGTTCTTCAATACATGCACATCTTTGAGATGTCACAATCGTTCATATCAATTTATGAACTTTTATTCTCGTAAACTCCAAGTTTACCATGACATGTACTTTTTCTTTAGTAAATTTCAGATTTACTATTACATGAATAAATTTCAGATTTACTACTTCAGAAATAGATTTCAAAATTATTCAACCTCTTTCGGAGGTGAGTTGTGATACAATCACAATCAAGTGCACGTTTGCATTAACAAGTTTCTCATTCCCCAGGAATGAAATATAATCGTGCCTTAAGCCTATCAAATTATGCTAGCTTATAACCTCTTTCAAGATTTTTCTACTTCAGAAGCAAATCGAAGCATACATATGATGTAGAGAATTTTTCTCTATCATATCTTATGATCATAATATGCATGTGAAAATATCATCACTTTTGATGATCATAATCATATTGCCCCTTCACACTTATATTCGTGCATTCAATCACTTGTCTCCTTTCATACATATTATGCACTGCTGCCACATACACCTCAAGAATGAAGTAAGTTGTCATATTTCAGACTTATCATATATTGCTACCACATTCACTTCATGGAATGGAGCATATTCAATGGGTCAGATTTCATGACTTTTCACCAAATACCCATTATTTTGCCTTAGCCATCATAATATCATCAGTATGGTGCATTGAGATTCAAACTCAACGTCTTATCCATATAAAAACGTCTTAGGCATAAATCAATGGGACTTGAACCCAACATCTTATTTTCATAGTGTATGCATTCATATCGTGCTTTTGGGATGATGACCATCTTCAAGTGGTCAAATCTTTCTTTTAGGCTATTCCATAAAACAAGTGGATCCTTAGTAGTAAGATATTTAATTTTCAGAATTTCGTCAAGATGATGACGCAAGAAAATCATAGCCTTAGCACGATTTTGATTAGATGTTGTATTTTGTTTCTTTATGGCGTCTCCAAGACTCATAACATCTAAGTGGATTTCAACATCCAACACCCGTGAGAGGTAGTTCTTGCTCAAGGCAACGAGCTCAAGTTTTGTAAAATTATTAGTCATATGAAAAGAAATAAAATAAAATAATACCTAGTAAAATAAAGACTTACCTTTTAAAGGTCATATATGGATAATGAATACAGAACGATAACTTTTTTTCTTTTTTTTTCTTTCAATCAAAACTTTACCTGACATCTCTTGCTTTTATCGTAGAATAAGTGCTCATGATAGAGTCTCGTGCGAACAAATCTCAATTGGTACGAGACTTCGTACAGATTTCAATTGGTAAGAGACTTCGTGCTGATAACGTGTTAAAAACAAGAAAGAATAAAGAAGAAGAGTAGAGAGAATAGAGAGAGTAATTGTTATTTCTTCTCTTGAGGGATGCGAGATCATAAGATTGTCAATACAATGAACAAAACCTGGGAAAATTTACTCCTAGTCTGAGTAAAAGACGGATGCTTCAAATCCTAATAGATATCAAAGTAGATCGTGATAGATCTTGATAGACATTCACTATAATGTAAATACATTTATAACAATTTCCACCTTTTGGCCACCGAATTTGTTGTCACGGACATTAATTTCTTACCTTCATGCTATTACTTTTGTTTTGCTGATTTTTATTTTATTTTTATTGTATTTGTTTTTTAAATAAAATCACTGTTCCTTTTCTTCACTGTTTTTTCTTTTTATTTTTTCGCGACTCCCTTTTATTTTTTTATTTTAGAAAAACTTCCGTTTCTCTTTTTGTTCTTAACAGTCACATATCAAAAAATATTTTTAAATATATAATTAAAAAAAAAGAATGTAAAGTCTAGATTGCAAATATATGTAACTTTAAAATCAGATACAGATACAAATTGTATACAATAATTGTGCAATTTCAATATACATTTTATACATATAGATATTCTATACAACAATGTTGTAGTTTCTATACAATTATATAATTTTATACAATTACAAAGATTTGATACACATTCTATACAATACTTATATGATTTTTTTACACATTCTATACAGTAATTATACAATTTCTATACACATTCTATACGATCTTTGGCTGTAATTATTATTTGAATATGTATTTTATACAATAATTATACAGTATATATACACATTCTATACATACGTATTTTATACAATGATTATACAGTTTTTATACATATTCTATACATACATATTTCATACAACAACTATACAATTTCTATATACATTCTATATATATTTTTTATTTATATTTTATACGTATACATATTTGATATAACTATACAATTTCTATACATATATCATATATACATATATATTCTATATAATAATTATATTATTTTTATGCAATTATATTTAATTAGTGTTTTTAAATAACCGAGAAAATAAAAAAGAAAAGTAGACTTTTTTTTAATTAAAAAGTTTGCAGCAAAATTTTAAAAAATAAAAAAACTGAAACATTTTTTTTTTTTTAAAAAGGGCTGAATGAAAAATATCTGAAAAAGGCCAATATGGCCCAATGGCCAGTTAATGGCCCAATTACCTTTGAATTTCATTATTTTATCCGACTGGACATGGAATGTCCATAAGTCCCATACATGGGCTAATATTATTTTAGTGGCCAACCCATTTTTTTTTTTTTTCAAAATATATCTAACGCCCTTCACATATAGATATAGATTATAGATAAGCATAAATCTTATGGGTAAAAATTAGTCATACGTACGGTTAGTTATGAAAAAAAGGAAGTGCTTATTATGGAAAAATATTCATAAAATATAAATTGTATTTATATTTATTATGTTAATACAAGAACTTTTATGGGAAAATATTCATAATCAAGTCCATCATTCTCCTATATTTATAGCCATAAGTTTGCTTGAAAACATGTGAAATTGAAAGGAGTGACATAAAAATTATTTAGCTATTTTAATCATCATGGCTAAATTTTCTTTTCTTCATCTTATAATGTTTGCTTTTCTGTTATCAGGTCAGTATTAGTATATTATATGCACCTTTTACACTTTTATCATTTTTCATTATCTGATTATTCTATCTTTAATTTGTGGCACTTTTTCTTTTAGTTTATTTCTACGTATATCAGAGTGTGTGTAACATGTCAAAGTATTAAAAAAATCTAATTTCAAGAGCGTCATATATTAATATTGTTCTATTCCTAACATTTAAAATGCCACATAGGCTATTTAGAAAAACAATTGATGTTTCTTTGATCAAGAAAATTTATATAATTGACATGTATTGAGATTCGAAGTTTTTCATTAAAATCTTAAGTCAATTGCTAGAGTATATCTTTTGGTGCATATAAAAAGGAATGTCGTCTAATAATATATATATAAGTACGTTTAGTAATTGGTGGGATCGTGTAGGTCACGGGGTTGAGCTACGTCCTTTCAAGTTGAAAACATTAAAATTTTGTGTAATACTACAATACGAATCCAAAATTTGTTAGAATAAATTTAGCTTGGAGACTACACTGTCTGAAACTCTAAATTACGCCTATATAAAAAGGTAATTATTTCCTAAAAAGGAGATCTTGAATATTTCATAAATTCACACTATCTCAAAAATTTCATAAACTCATAGAATATTAACAAAAAGAGATCAAAACTGTCTCTTCTTGATAATCAAATACAAAATCTACAAAATTCAAATACTCCTTTCATGGAGATTAAATTTAAATTTTCATGTTTAAGAAATACGCTACCAACGATACTCGAATTACAAAGAAAATTCATATCAAATTTAAATCCTCCTACATTTTAGAAATACGCTACAAACTATTCTCAAATTATGGAGAAAATCAAGAGAGAAGAAACAGATTTGTATCCACATATTTATCAATAAATTTTTTTATTTCTTCATATTTTTGTCTATAATTGAAATTTATTTTTTATAAATTAAATTATGTTACAATCACAAGTAGGTTTAATAATTCTGTTTGGAATAAGTTAATACAATTTCTAAAATATGAATGTAATTTGCAGGTGTATTATTAGTTGATGCTCAAGCAAAAAGGAAGAGATGCAGTTTTGTATTACATCGAAATCAGTGTGATCTTCAAAGCTGTATGGATGAATGCAACAAAAAATATGGCGCCCAGTTTTTCACTGGAGTTTGTGCTGGCTTAGAACCACTTAGTTGTGTTTGTGTTTTTTATTGTGATTCTCCTCCTTCTATATAATGTATTTAATTTATTGAATTTTTTTTTGTTTTTACTATCTTCATGAATAAAAATTATGTCAAGACAGTTAAGTAACTTCTTGTTCTAATTTGATTATGACGTTTTTCATCGCTAAATTATAAGTATTTGATCTTATAAGATGTAATTATTACATAGATTTGATTAATTTTATCATTACATGAATCTTTGTAGCCTGTTGAAAATCAATGTATAATTACTAGATTCTGTATTGTCACCTTAGTAATTAATTATGTGTAATTATACGATATAATAAATTCAATAACTTAATGTATTTGTCATAGCATAATTACAGTAATGTAATTTTTTTTTTTTAAGTTTTGGACACTAAATTAGGTTTTACAATGAATTAAATAAAAAAATTCATATAACGAGTATTAAAGAAAACCCAAGAAAGAAAACAAAAGACAGAAAAACAAAAAGGTGCAATTTGGATGCTGTGGGATGCTGGGGTGTTCACGGTTCGATATGAGTGGGTTTTCTCCAAAAGATTATCTAATCGGTTTAGTGGGATTATCATATGTTAAAATCAAATTAAATCAATTAAGTCGTTTTTTCATAGCTTCAATTTTTGTTAGTTTTTATTTTTGTTTATTCGATTTTTAAGACTGGTTTCATTCTAACCAAAATTAAATCAAACCAATTAAATTTCAGAAAAATGTCCTAGCTTCACATAATTTTTCGAAGAAAGATTCTTAAAATATCAGATTTGTTGTAAATGAACGTGTAATAAGGATGGTTGTCAATCTTAACGTGTAAATAAACTTCCAAGGATCTGAACTAAGTACACCTCAGCGAATGTACACATACTAAAAAATAGATCATGTTTTTATTAACAAGATATTATGTGTGATTGAAGAAATATTAAGAGCAAATGAAAAAAGATAAAACCAACTATATTAAAATACTTAAATTCAAACAAAATAACATAACAGAGTGGAACACTATATTAATTTACTTTTATTTCAAACAACAACAACAATAAATTCAATGTATTCCCACCTAGTGGAGTTTGGGGAAGATAAAATGTACACAACCCATACCGCTACCTTCTAGGAAGTAGAGAGGCTATTTCTGATAGACCCCCGATCAAGACAAAGGTATGTAAACAAAATCGTAATAAGACAACACAAAATTAAAATAAATATATAGTAATTCTTACACGCTTATCTTACACGTTTAATAGATATTATCTTACACATTTGATTTCAAATTAATTCCCTTTTCATATTTGGGGTGTCGTTCTACAGCCTTAGTAGTTTTATTAATTGGTTTAAAGTTATTTTTAATGTTTTATATGATTTTGTGTGAATATATTAATTTTCTTTCAAGAGTATTTCGTATTTAGTAAGATCTGCAATTTGCTTATTAATCCATGTATATTTTCTTTTATAATCTCAAAGCGCTTTTATAAAATTGAACTCATTAAAAGGGGTATAAGCGTGAGGACCGTATATATATATATTGGTTCATAGTGTAAGGGTAGAAAAGACATTTAAAAATTTCAATTAGAAAAAAAAAAGAATAATTTTTTCAAGGTTGAGGAAGGGGGGGGGGGATTAATCTTTCATATTGCTCTTATATATAAGTGAAAAGTTGGGTTACTACTATTTTGTCTTATATCAATGATCCTTGCGTAATTACTCTTACAATGAAGGGTTTTTTCCTAAGTTTGCTATCCACGTATAATACACATATATATAGAGAATATATGTGGTCACTGTTGTTTCCACCTGTTCATTGGCTTAGCCTTTCATTAGTTACCAAACCAAAAAAATCTACTCCAATGAAGGATTTTTTCCTAAATTTGCTATCCACGTATAATACACATATATATACAGAATATATGTGGTCACTATTGTTTCCACCTGTTCACTAACTTAGCCTTTCATTAGTTACCAAATCAAAAAAAATCTACTCTCTCTTGTGTTCTTAAAAAAGAAAAGAAAATACCTGTGAAAAATTTGGAAGAGAAACCTGCGAAATTGGGGTTTTCATTGATTTTGGCTTCTTCAACTTCTGGTAAGTTATTTCTTCTTCATTTCTATTAGTGAATTCTTCTGACCTTCTCTTTTTCCTAACAAAGGATAAAAATAGCTGTGGAAAAATTGGAAGAGAATTGTTGCGTTTGATTCTATTAGTGAATAGATTTTAATTGATTATTGCCACCTTTAATTCTGCTAATAAAAAATTAGGGAATTCGATTGATTTTAGTTTCCTTAACTTGTGAGATTTTTGGTTCCCTAACTTCTGTTAAGAAAAAAATTGGGGATTTTGATATTGTTATGGTATTGATTTCTATTTGTGAATTCATCTATAAAGTTATTGTGTATATCCTGTTAAGGGCATGTCGATATCATAAACAAACATAGTCTAGAAGAAATGATACTTTTATTCCAACTTTGGGTGTGCAGAAGTAAACACTTAATCCTTCTTACCAATAGTGTCTTAGCTCGGAATCCCCACCAGGTAATCAGTTGCTAAGTTGTCTATTTTGTTCTCATCATCGTCTGTCATATTCCTTTCTCCAACTCTATGACCAGAATAAACATCACTGGAGTTGCTTAATAGTTTTTCTTTTGGTCTTTCAATATTTTGGTCGGCCAAGGACACCCTTTGGCCTTACATAACTTTTCCTTATGTACCTAATTTGATCAAAAAATGACACGTCCTTTTGTTATTGAAGAGCTGGTTGTGCACATACGTAGTTCGTTTGGTTCTCTCATCTTTATTTAGGTTCTTCAATGTGTCTGGTACTATATATTATCTATAAAGTAAGACCTAAAAAATAAGCATGGGTTCAATTTTTTCCTTACTACTTGTAAAATCTTCTGTTTGTAGTATGCAAGACTGAAACAGATTACTAACATTAAGGTATTTGTTAGAGTCTAAAATGACTATCTCTACCTTGATCGACTAATCAACCGATTAAGCTTAGTGGTGAGGTTTCTACAATTCATTTCATAATTGATCTTAATGAGATGGATCCGAAAGATACACAGTCCACTGGGTACAACTGAATTAGGTTAAGTCCATACCCTCACTAGAAATTGTGAAAAAGACCTCAAGGGATATAGATGAGGTCTTTTGTATTGTTGGTGATTCAAAATTGTTCATGGCTTTGCTATTTGATTTTCCTTCTCCCCTTTGAAAATCTTGGCATCAACTTCATATCTATGACTTTATCTGCTTATGTAATAATATTTTTATTCCTTTGATAGTTAAGATAATAGAAGGCGTATCTCAATAGAAAATTATACCTGTTCTTATTTATCACCTTTTGAACATGAGTGGAAAGCTTTTTAACATTTAGTTCGATCTCCTTCATATAGAGAAAAGACGGTAAAATCTCAATGAAGGAAAGATGGGAAAGCTTTTACATGGTTTGTTGTTCTTTTCTTATATGAAGGGGAGCGTTGGAGTAACTGATAAAGTTACTGTTATGTGACTAGGAGGTCACAGGTTCAAGCCTTGGAAACAGCCTCTAGCAGAAATGCAAGGTAAGGATGCGTACGATACAGCCTTATGGGGGGGCCCTTCCCCTGACACCGCGCATAGTGGTAGCTTTAGTGCACCGGGCTACCTTTTTTTGTTGTTCTTTTCTTATATATTCAGGGATGAGGGAAATCATCCTCGACTGCTTCTTTCCCCTAAGGAAAAGTTGAATAACTCAAGTTTTAACACTTGACCAACCTCATATATGAAGTTGCACGGTGCAGTAGCAAGCCTTAGGTATTTTGAGTTGTAGGCTTATTTGAAGCGGTATGGTTTGTATTACTTACTCCCAAGCAGTATAATGTTTTCTGCATTTGGAGTATATAGAGTATACATAGTGGATACATTAGCGTCAGACTTTTAAGTCTCAACATGCAGAGTAAATACATGTTAGGATGAATCAATTGGTTTATGTATACTGCAAGCTATAAAGCGGGATTCTCTTGTGCTTCTATTTTTTCCCCTTGCCTCCCTTAGACCAGAATTTCTTCAGAGCGTATAATGCTTACAATCCTGTAGTATTATACTATTTCAGCGCAAGTACTATACATGTCTGATATATGAAAAATCGTGTTTATCTTTCTGTTATTCTTTTTCCTTAACGACATTTTAATGCTTGCAGACTGATTGGGAAGGTGGTTGCTACCCACTTACAATTCACTTCAGTGAAGATTATTCGAGTAAACCGCCAAAGTGTAAATTTTTAGCAAGCTTTTTCCATCCAGATGTCTATCCGTCTGGAACAGTTTGCTTGTCGATCCTCAATGAAGATAGTGTACGTGGTCTATGTTGTTTCTTTGTCCTATTTTTCTGCTCTGTGACTGTTTTCAATGAATATGATGTCTATGACTACTCTCTCACTTCACCTAATATCCTTCCTTTCTTCTATGTTCTTCCTCCACCTATTACATATCAATACCCACCATTACCATTATTAATAATGGGTGCAGGAGGACGTGAAGTAGCAATTTCATTAGATGGAATAAGGAACAAAAACATAATGCAACTCAAGAAAATCAACACTACTATTTTCCCAGAAAGATATAATGATAAGTATTACACTGATTCCATTGCTTCTGGTGATTTGACCAGGCTAGCATATTACAATGATATCTGCGTAGGTTCAATTGCATGTATCCTTGAGAAGAAGGAAGGCGGGCCTCTTCGTGTCTACATAATGACTCTGGGTGTTTTGGCTTCATATCGTAGGTTAGGTACCAGTACAAAGCTGTTGAATCATGTCCTCAATCTTTGTGCCAAGCAGAATATGAGTGATATTTTTCTGCATGTGCACATTTGTGCTTTTATAGCTTTTACTCCTACTGTTTGTATGATAGAATCAAATAGTTTTGTCAAAAAGTAGACGCCTGTAGGCTAATAAGCTAGGTTTTGAAGCTCAATAATGAGCTGGTAGGATCTGTTATTATTGATGAACTGGAACTTGAATGGTTGCTTAATGAGAGGGTGGGTCCAGTGGGGTACAATTTTTGTTGGTCTGGAATAAGGCATTAGGTCAGAAATGTCTCATAATTGATATATCTCATAAGCATAAATGTGTGGTTGAGTGAGATATTGCTTATGAACGAAGATTGATCATAAGACTGTTTATCAGGTTCTGATATCTAGTTCTAGAATAATGTGCTAAAGTGCAGATTGAGTTTATTACTGTTCGAAGAGCACTTGGAATGCAGTGATCTAAAAGACTCTTTATTAGGTAAGAAATTTCTGCAATGGTTGCAAAAAGTAGAAGGAAAAAACCATAAAAGGGGATATGAGGCGAGAGAGACAATAGGATTATAACAAATAATACGCAAAAAGATTGTCATAATTTACATACAACTATCCCAACTGATTGAGATACAGAAAAAATAGTGTGAAGGGATTGACCATTTGTATAGAGTGCATGAATCAAACGTTACTCATGCATTATATAGTTATACACCGGTTTCTGTGGGTAGAGTGGCTATTGTTGCTTCTATTTAGTTTTAGTAGCTAGAATGCATCGTGCTTTATTATATCTGAAATGAAGGATATATCGTGCTTTTGTTTTGCTAAAATCTTTGTCAGATATGCATGCGGATGTCCCCAGCTTACAACTCTTCCGTGCTTAAACAAAATAAGGAAAGTTTTATTTTCCATCATTGCTTGGGTGGTCATTTTCAAAGTGATTCTCTTCTCTTGCATGGTTCTTTCTTCTGGAACAACATATTGACTTGAAGGAAAAATTGGATGAGAAAAATAATTTGAAGTGACTTATACATTTTATTCTTTGTTTCTTATTTTAAAACAAGAAGTGCGTGTATCTTTATTCTCCATCTTTGTTGAGTTAATTTCCCTGATGAGTTGCTTGGTTCATTTTGTTCAGCTATCAATCAACATTAAAACAACTATTCCAAGAATTTGAAAATGGAGATTCGAATTCTCAACTTGCTGTTGTCACAATGCGCATAATGCAGGATCTTCAAACCAATTTGGATGGGAAATCTAAGCAGTATAAAGACCCAGCTCTGACTAACTTGTTCCTTATGAGCAATATTCACTACATGGTCAGATCTGTTTGCAGGTTTGTTGCATAGATGTGTGTAGCTTGGGGACAACCTCAGTAGTACGTATATGTTTACTTGGAAATTGGTGCTTATAATTTGTTCCTTCTAGGTTCGAAGCCAAGGATTTTTTGGGTGATGATTGGGTTCAAGGAAATCGGAGAGTTGTACAGCAACATGCTAAACAATATAAAAGAATTATTTGGGGAAAGGTATTGATTTTCTTGCCTCTCCCTCACCATTACTTCTTATCTCAAAAATAAGAATCAAGGAAGAAAATAGAGACACTGAAAAGAAGCAACATTTTAAACCTGAGCATACTCTCAGATCAGTAAAATTTGTAGTGCTATCTTCGTGATTTTACTTGTATTTGCAGCTCCATTTGCTATGTTCAAACTGATCATTTCACTCCACGACTTAGAGTTACATTATGTTTTATGTAATTTTATCTGTGGTTTGAACTTTACTTGTGTGAGCTTGCTTGCATTGCTGGTCCCAGACACGTATAAAGGAGAGTTGTGGTAGCCCGTAGGCTGAACGTCCGTGTAAGGATTTCCAATTCATGACAAATCCTCATAATACAAATAAAGAAGTGACGATTCATATAAGCCGACCCCAATTTGTTTGAGATTGGGTCGTAGTAGTTGGTATTAAAGAAGCTTTCTTTTGAATTTCATATTTTCGAAAATATGACTTTCTACAAGGGAATACTCCTAAATATAACAGGTAGCTAATGCTTCTCAAAATATGATACCCCGTATGTTTCTAAGCTAGGAAGTGAATAAGTTTTCCTACGTATGAAACCTCCTATCCTGTGAGTAGAATTTTAGTGCATGACTTACAATAAATATCCTAGAGATAGGATAGCTTGTGATGTCTTAAGCATGCTCATATGAGTTGCTTAGAGTGATGCAAGCTAAGAGTTTTTGAATCCATCAAGTCTTAGTGTTCGATTTTGCAAGGGTCATCTTTGAACAAGAATAACGTGATTGATATGTGACATTTTGGCAGATTTAGACCCACCAAATTGTATAGAATCGAATTATCTTTCCAACGATACCAAATTCATCAAAATCCGACATCCGAGCAAGGAGTTATGGCCTTTCAAAGTTGAATGCGTCGCCTAACCAATCACACATGGCCACTGGAAAGCATAGACGATATCATATGCGGCACCTATGTAAAGAATAGGCGATATCATATGCGGCGCCTATGTAAAGCATAGGCGATATTATATGCGGCGCCTATGTAAAGCATAGGCGATAGTATATGCGGCGCCTATGTATGATTTCAGCCACGAAAACACTTAGTTTTTGAGTTATTTTGAGGGTAGTTAAGTCTTTTAACACTCCTTACATGTCCCTAAACCTAACCTCATGAAATTTATAGCTTCTAAACACATTACAACTCTATTAACATCTCAAAGCTCATTATCCAAGAGCACCATAGGAGAAAAATAAATAGGATTGCACAATCAAGCTTGAAGATCAAATTTTAAGGAAATTCCTCCGTCAATCATCAAGAACCTCCCTTTCAAGGTATGCGTAGTGTTCATCCACAGATTTCTTTCGTCCGTGGAGTTCAAGAATCAATCTTTAAAATACAAAAGCTTGGTTGGTTGTGGTGATATGATCATACCTATGTTGATGCTTGTTTGTTTTGCTATATAATAGTATCGTGACTGTACATCTCATGAAAGTTATGTTGTTAGTTGAAAAACATGATCTTTAGGTGGATTGATAGAATGCAAGTATGAAATCTACCTATGCCTTAAAGAATGCATGCAAGGTGTTCTATAAAATGCCTAGTATGTTAGAACTTCATATTTACATGATTTCATGATATCTAAATAACAAGTTCATGTTATCCATACACTCCAATATAAATTCCCATGCAAATTATGTGTTGTTATTGTTGTGGTATAAAGCATGTATGATAATGGAGATATAAATTATGTACACAAAATATATCCATGCTTTTCCTATCATGTTTGAAATGTTGAATAAATACATAAATTATACTATCTCATGCTTATGATATTGTGAATTATGGACTCAAATCTTGTGATCAAGTCATGTCATGTGTGTCAGTTTCCTCCTATTGAGTCCTGGGGGTATTCGTACCCAAAAACTATAGCTGTGTTCCTAGAGCCATGTCATGTTTCACGATATCCAAACTCAAGCTATGATTCCATAGACTTCAGTTAGTCATGTGACTCAGGAAAACCTCATGATCTCAGTCAGTTGTCAGATATCAGTACTATTCCGCCAGTCAACGGAATTCAGTAAGGTTAAGTCATGTATAGTCAGTTATTCATGTCCAGTCCCTCCAGATAGGAGTAGAGGTTAGCACCGAGTGAACCCAAGGATGGGAACTCACCCGCCAGTTCAGGGTGTGATTCTTAGAAGCAGTCCTTGTGTTCCAGAACTACGTAGCCAACGTAGGTTGAGACATCTTAACCTGTCATATTAGGGTTGATGAGGTGGTTTAAACCTGTCAGTTTAGGATTCCCACCATTCTCATTGAGTACCTGCCAGATAAGGGTCACTCACTAGTTGTCCTTACCCGTGGCACGGTATTGACACCCCTCCAGTCGGGGAAGAGATTGGACCCCAGCTTAGCCATAATCGCATACATGGGGAATGTCGTTTAAACACTACCTCCCACAGTTTCAGTATCAGTCTCAGTAAAAGAACTCAGGGCGTTCTTCAGATTTTAGTATATGCAGGACTGTCAGATACAGTCGTTATATTCTTCTGATTTCAGTATATACAGGACTGTTAGATATAGTCGTCCATGTTATCAGTTTGCAGTATCAGTCATGATAGTTATCAGTAAACCATGTATTAGCTTACAGGTCTTGCTATCACGTATTCACGGTCCCAGTTTCTATATATGTGTGTTTGCACTCCCACGTTCTTATTAGTCAGTCAGTGTTGTTCATGTATGAAACCCTTTATGTTCAGCCTACCTTCCTCGTATACTCAGTACTCCAGTTGTACTGACGTATTTGCACTATGGTGCTTTCTTTTCATGTTACACCATAGGTTTCGAGATACGAGTTGCAGCCCAGCAGTAGCGGTAGCATTACAATCGCAGAGACACTGTGAGTCCTCATTGATTCGAGGACAATATGATTCGATACATTTATTTATTTCTTCAGTTCAGTTTTACGGAGTTAGTTGGAGACATGTTCCTTCAACTCCTTATTCAGAAAGTTTAGAGGCTTTAAGATTTATACTCAGATTTACGTTCAGACTTAGCTTTTAGATTGAGTTATTTTGGGTATTTCACCCACATGGACGTTATGATTTTTAGACATGGTTTTATTCAGTTGAACCTTATGGCATTACAATTTTACGTATTCCGCATTATTATGTCATGATTTGCAGTATACAAGTACAGATATCAGTCATGGGTTAGCTTGTGGTCCCTCGAGGTTATGAGCACCGTGTAGCATTCCTCATGTGGTTGCAGACAATAGGGCTAAGATGAGCAAGTTCGTGTCTGGGGTCAACGATAGCATGGTAAATGAGTGTAGGTCTGTGATACTGATCGGTGATATGACCTTAGCCAGACTCATGACCCATGTCCAGCAAGTAGAAGAGCAGAAGGTTAAGACTAGGGAGAGGCAGAATAAGAGAGCAAGGTCAGGTAACTTTAACTTTGCTCACCCCAAGTCAGATGGAGGAAACCATTCACAGTTTCTATTCAAGTCAGCCGTTCCAGCCCCTTTCTCTGCCTACGCTCCAGTGCCGAAGTTCAGAGACGGAAACAAAAACAAAGCGTCAGGCTCTAAATCTCAGGTCAGTGTTAGCAGTGCCCGAATGAATCCCCTTTGTCAGACTTGTGGTAAGAACCACAAGGGCATTTGCAGAGCCGGTAGTGATGTATCCTGATAGATATCAATTAGATCATGATATATCTTATCTATATAGACATTCACTATAATGTAAATACATTTATAACACTCCTCCTTGAATGTCTAATTTATAAATAATGTGCCTCGTTAAAACCTTACTAGAAAAAACTCAGTAGAGAAAATTCAGTGAAGAAAAAAGAGTACACATCTCTACTAATATGCATTTCGGCTGCCTCATTAAAAACCTTATTAGGAAAACCCAGTGGGTCAAAACCTTGAAAGGGAAAAAGAGTAAAGTGTGTATTAACCCCCTCTAATGAGAATATCCTTGAACCTTTGCATCCTGATCTTGTGCACCATCTTCTTGAAAGTTGTAATTGGGGGAGACTTGTTGAATAAATCTGCCACATTGTCACTTGAACGAATCAGTTGCACGTTAATATCAATATTCTTTTGTAGCTCATGTATGTAGAAGAGCTTTGATGAAGTGTGCTTCATTCTATCTCTTTTTATGAATCTTCCATTAAGATGTGCTATGCATGCCACATTATCTCTGTATAAGATTGTGGGTACATTATGGCATTTTAACTCACATTTTTCTCAAATTAGATGTATTGAGGACCTCAACCACACACACTCTCGGCTTTCTCTATGAATAGCTATAATCTCAGCATGGTTCGATGAAGTAGCTAGATAGATTGCTTTGTATATTTTCAAGATATGGCAGTATCCCCACATGTGAACACATTGCATGTTTGAGATCGATATTTATATGGATTAAATAAATATCCAACATCAACATAATTAACAAGATCGGGACTGCAAGCTTTAGAATTAAATAAACTCATGTATTTTATCCCATTTTGATATCTCCTAGTAGGAACAGAAATATGTCTTGCTTAACAAATTGACTGAAAAGGCTATATCAAGCCTTGTAGTATTTGCAAGATCCATTAGTGTTCTGCACCAATTGTACTAAGGTATGATACTTCATATTGCTCATTTCAGCAAATAATCTTTATTTCTTTTGAAAACTCTCCAAGACTTTCAACAATATTCAAACCATCGATTTATCCTTTATAAGAATAATAAACAAGTTTCTCAGAAACTTTATATGCTTCAGGCATTTTGAATCCTTTAGGAATTTTCATATAGACTTTTGTCAAGTAACAATATTAATATGTGTGACATTTTCAAGTGTCTGGACTGCAAATCAAATTAATTTTACACTTACCAAGGTGCATTCTTTCATGTCACTTGATAAATGTTTCTACGTCTGCATGCTTAAATAAATATAGAATTCAGATACTCGCAATCTTTTACAATATTGCGTCAATATTGTATCAAAGATAGAACTGATGATATATTATTTTATATCGGCTCATGGTATGACATAATATTTTGAGATCTCCCCACTTCATTATTTTCAGGTACCTAAACCTCTCATAAGGTTTCATGAAGTGTTATGTCGTAGGCTCTTCAAGAGCACATTTCTTTCTTATTATGATTATTTTGATCCTTATTTTTTCTCAAGGATTATTTCATTTGGAACCGACTAGTCTACCACGCTTTATGCATGTGTAGACTTTGTCCTTTAAGAACGCAAAATAGGAGCACTTGCAGCTTAAAAATGAGATGCTTTCGGCATTATCTTTAGAATGAAGATTTGATGATAATTCCTAACATAATTCATATTTGCTTATAATCTTCCCTTTATGTTAGAAAAACTAACATGCCTCCTCCATATTCTTTGAGGTATCCATCTTTGTGCATCATGGTATATTCATTAATCGTATACCACACATCAAAATTATTAGATGGACAACGTGTGGTTGCTGACTTAGAGCCAACTTTGAGGAAAATTAATCATAATTTATTGATTTGATGCATACAAGTACTTTTGTATATAATATATAATTTTTCAAACCAATACATGAAGTTTTGTTCTCATCACCAATGGTTCAGCTATTTATCGAAGGCATTTAATGCCAAACCATCATTATCAAGGTGAGTTGTCTTGATTATACAATCTGAAAATCAAGCTCTTATCTCAATTTATTGAGAAAGAAACTTTATGAATGTCAAATTGCAGGTTGACAATAAACGTACAAGTGATCATCTTATATCGATACATCTTAATAGATCACATGACTGGTGAACGGTCCCATATTCACCTTTTATACTTTTCAAATTTTGAGGAATCAAATTCCAACATTAGTTAGTCCAGCCAACTTGTCATGAGAACAAGCAACATAAATAATTCTTGAAGAATCTTTTATTTCTTCAACATATGTCTAATACTCAATATGCACATCTTCATGATGGCAAATCGTTTATGTCAATAGATTAAATGCTTTGTATTAGTAACTTCAAGTTACCATAACATGTGCAAAAATTCTTTAGTAAACATCATATTTACTATTGCATGAATTTCGTATCAATAAACAATAAACTCTTAGTTTATGATGGCATGTGATTTCATCATGCTTGGGTAACTTTTCACATTCGTGTTTCTTATCAGAGTAACTTGGGGATATTCAATCTTCCGATTATTCTACCTCCTTTAGAGGTGGATTGTGATATCTTCACAACAAAAAATACGTTCGAGTATATATACAGTCATATTCACCCAAGGTATAGATCTGTATTTATAATAATCGAAATTCTCATTCCTAAAAATAGAATATAATCAAGCCTTAAGCGTATCAAATTATGATAGCTACTACAAAAGCAAATTGAGACATACATATAATTTATTGCTACCACATTCAATTCAAGGAATAGAGCATATTTATTGGGACATATTTCACTAAATACCCATTATTTTATCTTAGCCATCATAATAACATCAATATGGTGCATTGAGATTCAAGATCAACGTCTAATTCATATAAAGACGTCTTAGGCATAAATAGATGGAACTTGAACCCAACATATTATCATTCCTTTTGATAATATTGTTCTTGAGGAATAAATTTAAAACATAAATGGTTCTAAACCAATTATTTTTCCTCAAATTCAACAATAATTATATTACTAGTAGCAAAATACAAATAACATAAGGAATTACTAATTTTGAAATTACCTTTAGATTTATAATCTCACCTTGTTTGGCAAAGTCTTGTTTTGATAACATTTTATAAAACAATAAAGAATAAAGGAGAAGAATAGAGAAAATCGAGAGTAATTCTTATTTCTCTTGAAGGATTCTATGGAGATCCTTGAGGGTCATTTAAAATGAAGGAAGCCCTTCTATTTATAGAAAAAATTTACTCCTAGTTTCTAACTAAAAGATATATACTTCAAATCCTGATAGATATCAACTAGATCTTGATAGATCTTATCTATATAGACATTCACTATAATGTAAATAAATTTATAACAATACAAAAATAAAAGAATTTTTTTTTATAATAGCACAACTTAAAATACAAAAATTACAAAAAACTCCTTCAATTTAAAAAAATTACAAAAATTCCTTCTTTATCTTTTTTAGTAAAAGGGAAAGATGCCTCCTAACCCCTCGCCCCCTCCCACTTTGTATACAAACTACAAGATTGAAGGGACGGTTACTTCCTCCATTAATGTCACTTATCAAGGTGCGATTTTCTTGTTATTTTTATCTAATTTTCTTTAGAATTTTGAATAGAGTCATTTCCTCCAATTTCTTATTCAGTATCATCTTATCAACTTCAATAACTTAATTCAAATTTCAAATTAATTTGCATCTTAATTTTTTTAAGTTTTTTTGTTGACATTGCTGAATAAAGGCTTAGTTTTACAGCCTTTATCGCTTCAATTAAATGAATCAAGATATGGGACCATCTTTTAGAATTAAAATCTCTCAGTTAGATAACTTTAAATAAATTAAGATATTGTTAATTTTATGTCTGGTGTATTTGATAAAGACACTAATGATATTTTTGAAAATAGGTCTAAACATCAAAATGATCTGGCTGTTATGAAAAATTGCATAATAAAATAACAAAGAAGGCTAAGAAGAAAGGAGCAGTTATTTTTAAGAATAAAGGATCTACCAGTTTTGGAGGAGTAGTTCATCAAAAGAGAAGATGAGCTGTTGAAGTTACAAGTAGAGACACACTGCCAAAAATATTGCATGTGCTTTATTAGGTCTAGATACATGTTGATATTAATTTGATATTTTTAATTTTAATTGTATCTCTGTCTATGTAAATGATAAATGATATGTATCTCTTGATTCTAATTCTGGGTATGTCAGTTAATTCTTAGAGATACATATTATTATTGTAAGAGATACATTCTTGTTGTACGATATAGTATTATCCCGTATAAGTTGTAAGGAAAATGCTCTAATAAGTAGAAACTTCTATCTTTTCCTAAGATTATGTATTTTACACAAGAGCTGCAATGTAGTAGTAGGTGTTATTTGTTATTTATGTTGAATTATGTATCTCATTCGACATTAATTATTTTTTGTAAGTCCTTTTTTAAATACGTATGTCTATGTAACTGATAAATTATATGTATCTCTTGATTATAGTTCTTTGTATGTCAGCTATTTTTGAGAGATACATATTATGAATGTTATAGATACATGTTTTGTTGTTCGATATAGTATGTTTCTAGCATAAGTTGTTAAAATTATATTTATTTAGTAGAAATTTGTATCTTTTATTAAGATTATGCATCTTCTGTAATAGTTATAATGTAGTATTATGTATTTTGATATTGAATTACGTATCTAATTTATAATCTTACTATTTTTATGTATTAATTTTTTTCAGAAAACAAGTTATATTATAAAGGATATTCCGCCACATTCTTTGAGATTTGAAAGCTCTTGTAATTTAAATTTTAAATATGAGATAAAAGAGGTTGTCGATCAAAAAGTAATTAGCTTATTTGTTGAGATAATTTTTGGGTGTTATCTCAATATCCCATTGTCCAATTACAATGAATAAATAACAAAGTGTCTACTTATGCTTGAGATCGAACAAAAAAATCAAGATGAGATGCATGTATTCTTCAAGGGCAACATTCTTAGATTTTTCATCTTTGAATTTGCCTTGATCACTGATTTGAAATGTACCGATAATACCGAAGATTTTCTATATGACGTTTCATCTCCATGCAGATTGATGCAAAGGTATTTTCTCCAATCAACAAATGGTGTTGATAAGGAAGCGTTGGTATAACATTTTCTTTAAAAAAAATTGACAACAAAGAAGATGCTCTCCAAAAGTCAATTTTATACTTCATCCATACATTTTTTTTTTCATAGTTAAAAGTTGCTCCAGTTTTATTCTTCGATTATAAAATGGTGAAAGATGAAAAATATGAACTATTTACTTGGAGTAAAGTCGCTTTCTTCAAGTTGATAACATCACTTAGACAAGAGTTTTTCATTGAAAAGCAGTTGTATATGTTGGGTAGAATACCTCATGTGCTTAATATATGGATGCTCAAAATTTGCTCCAAGATTGAAAAAATCATTGTTGTCCAGCAGGGTAATCACATGCCTCGAATTTTGAATTAAAAGGTTGTGGCAATCCGTCCACAATACAATCGATTTATGTTCGGAATGTTTATTAAGGTACGGTAATGATTGTATGTATTTCATACATTGCGCTGAATTATATTAATTTTAATTCTTTTTTTGTGGTTAAAATTTTATTGCCCAATGTTTATATTGAAACCTCGTTCCTACTATAGAGGTGTTGAAAATGCTTGATTTGGTATTAGTGAGTATTGTATCGTATGATCTTGCTTCATCTTCGATTCCACCATCATCAATTGGTATTACAATCCAAATGAATTATAAAGTTAATGAACCATCAGTCGCTACAAAAAATAGTTTTAATAAGTAAAACACCTGCGAAGCTTTTGTTAAAGAAAGTGATTCATGTATCTGGCACAGTTTTTGCGCCTTCATTGATGAAGAAAAAAACTGTTCTGATAGGAAAAATCAATGACAGTAAAGAACATTCTCAGAGTCATGTAGCATAAGAAAAACATACTTCAGGGACTTCAAATCTCCATCTGAGCAATTTTGTCATCCTAAAAAAGATGTTTCACCACGTGATTTTCATGGTAAACAAAAATTACCACATTCCTTGGAGCACGAACAAAAGGCAAAAGATGTTGATGAATCAACCATCACATCTAGTAAGGAGCACTTGGTTAAAACAAACTTAGATGCATTAAAATCGGAGATGAACTCATATGTAATGACATACGTAAGCATCACTCTAATTATGTAGTACTAGTTTATTATTTTTACACAACCTAACTAATCATCTATACTTGTTTATTAGATGGATCATAAATCCAATGACTTGGAGTCTCTTTCGAATAATTAATTTTCAGAGATTCTAAAATCCTTACATTCGAAGCATGTTCATGTGGAGAAGATAACATATTTTAAATTAAAACACGATTTTTAACGACTATAATATCCTAACATTGTTGTACATAACTATTCGCGAAAAAACATTGAAAAAGATAGACCGCATATAGCTGAGCCTTCAGATGATCTTGGTAATGTTGCAGGCCTTAGTAAACCTGACCGCTCAGAGATTGACCTGATTAAGCCTGTTGAAATGGAAAGGGCCAACGTTAATCAAACATCATTGCCTGTCATTTATGATCAACATGATGAAAAGGTAATTTTTTAAATTCTTTATATAAATATTTGAATCTACTATTCTATTTAGTTTTCTGTTTCATACGTTTTTGAATGATGTATATGAAAAATGAATAATTCGAATAAATGTATCATATGTCTATGAGATAATGCTTAGTAATTTAGTAGTAAAAAATCTTATTGATTAAAAAAAATATGGTCAGCTGATCAACTGTTTGCATTAATTCTTACTATTTAATATTTGAATTAAAATATGTGCAACTGTACCAGAATATTCAAGACAACAATACTGAGCCAAAGTGTGACAACATTATTGAAGAAGTATAACCTTTGAAATAATTGCTCCAGTTCCACCGTCTGATATGCCTTTGAAAGTTTATAAGGCTCCACCAAATATTTTGTACGATTTTTTATTAGTGACATTGTAATTATGTTTGCATTTTCTAGTTCAGAAAAGGTCATACCCGATGATACAAAGACACCTGCACAATACAATAAACAATAATTTAAGATATATCGATCTCCATTTTTGACGCTTTTTGGCTCCAGTTCAAAAGAAAAGAAAAACGTTGTTTCTGCTGAACGCAAGAAATACCCGTTTGAAGGTTATACAATCTCTAGAAAGTTTCCAACTCAATTGATGAAAGTGTTTTATGATTGGATAAATGAAGGTCTTTACAAGCAACACTTGCACAAATAAGTTTACCATTTACTTTTTTCAAAATTAAATTATAATATACAGATATTAATTTTAAAAAATATTATTTTCATATTTTAGTAAAGATAAGAATGATCAATATAAAGTTAAATGTGAAAGTATTGAATTTCGACAGCTAAATTTTGTTGTTGCATTTTCAAAGTCGAAGAATTAATTCTACCTTATGTATCAATCAAAAAAATGCTTCAATGACGAGGTATAACCATCTCCGATATATTACTATTTAAATAGTTACATTGAAAATACTTAATACATAATATATCTTCTATCATTATATTAAGTTATATTTTTATGTTAACCATGCATCATGCTTGTGTATTTTGTTATTTGAGTTTGTTACTTACAAATAATTTTGAATTTATGTATTTTTTAATATATTACATATTATTATTATTATATACACATTTTATTTATACATGAGATACATTCTATATACATATGTATCTCTTATTATTTTTTAACACATTTATATATGAAAATTTTTATATCTTTGTTTAGTTATAGGAGATACATAATCATTTAACAGTATACTTTATGAGATACATAATGACTTGACTTTTCTTATGAATCATCTTTTAAAAACTAGTGTGAGATAAATAAACATAAATCTGCATCTCCTTTTAATTATTTTGTAGTAGATATTTTGTTTCTTAACTATATAATATGAATAGTCACATATTTTTAATGCTAATTGTCCCTATTGTTTTATGTTATCATCGCATGTTTTTACATATCATCCATTTTTAATTATTTGTGTAGCATCTGGATATCATTTTCTAATACTTGAGAAAAAAGTATAAGCACAAGAATTTTTCAACATGCAAATACGCCACTGCAGATTGTTTTTTCAAAATATAGATTGATAAGGCGTATAGAAATTACTATCAAGCGGATGGTGATAAGAAACTTCCAATTGAAGACGCATTTGCACGTTCTGATGAAGTTGCTTAGTTTGACAAGTCACTGATTAACAAAATCAGGGACTAAGTACACCCACTAGTCAGCCTTAGCACCTTGTTAATGAGATTTTTGTGTTGAGCAATTGTGATGGTGTATTTCATTGGATACTGACAGTAATTGCTCTAAAGAAATGATACATTCATATTTATGATTCGATGTCCTCTTCATGATATAGAGTACAGTCAATTGAGGTTCAAAAATTAATAATAATGCTCCCAATTTACCTTCATTAGAGTAATTTTTTTGAGCAAAAGATACCCACTGACTGCTCTGCGCTTGAATGTTACAAGAAAAAAAATTAAAAGCAACCCATTTCAAGTGCAATATGTTACTGGCGTAGCACAACAAGATAGTGACAGTTTGTATGTATTGCATTACTTTTTCATTGTTTCATTTTTGTTATCAATATATGTATATTTTTAATTCAATTAGTAATCACGATGCAGGGCTTGTGGTGTATTTGTGGCTGTAAAGAGGCCCAAATCCTTTTTATATGATGCCTTAAATATTCAACTATAATTCACCAAATAATATTCTAGGACATAGCTGCAAACATAACAAAAAAATCATAATATGTTACCACGTAATATATATGTAAATGTATTATTAATAAAAGATCCATGTCCTAAATTTTACGGCAATTCAACTTACTTTTTCTGCTAAATTAAACAATCATAAGTTAACTTCAGATTTCCTTCCGTATTGATGAAACATATTTTGAATGTTAATTACGTATCTCTTTTTAAAAAACTATAATAACATGTATATAAGTATTAGATTAACATTATTAAAAAAGAGATACATAAAATCAACTGATTTTCATATATCAGAATAATCTACGTATGACATACGTTGTCCTTAGATAAGATAATATTTCAACAACTATAAGGTCAAAATGTATAGCATGCAACCTTACAATCAGATACATAATTCAACAAATATGAGAAACATTAAAACTTCTAATAATTTAAATATGATACACACCTTTTTTGTAAGATCTTTTCGCTTTGAAATTGAAAGAATGCTCAATGACATACCTTGCCATAATAGAAATTAGAGTACTCTTGTCCTTGTAGATTTGACCAACCTTAACTTCACTATCATTGTAATCTGAAATAATCTTGTTCAACTTCACATCGCACAAAGACAAAGGATCTTAACAATCAAAATTATCACCAATTAATTCTGCAACTTCTTTACGAGGATTCTCCAAACAGATAACTTCTTTGATTTTTTGATCAACAACATCTCACTTTCATCTTTATCAATTGTGATGATCATTAGTGGATACATCTCAAAATTGGGCTCACTTTTCTTCACTTCAAGAAAAAGCTTCACACTCATATCACTACGAATCAACAATAATGCCGCATCACCATCAACAATGTAACGAGCCTCAGTATTTTTTTCAACTCTCATCAATTTTTAATTCTACATCAATTGTCGAAATCAATTTATCATAAGTATCATGTTCGCATACAACGATGTCATCACTCTTATAGCCCTCGTACTTGATATCATTAATCCAAACGTTGGAATGACATAATAATAAAAAAAAAGATTCATTGAAATTAGTACTAAAAGAATCAAAAACCACAAAAAAAAAAGCAAAAATCTGCAAAACAATTATGAAAGTGAATTTGTTAAAAATTGAAATAACTAACAGATTACCGTTTATTGTGGGATTTTATTTAGTTAACAACATGATTGATTGGGTTAATTCCTAATGCTGTTAAATCAGTTAAATATTAACATGTATTTTTAAGATGTATCTCCCTTTCATTATCTGTATTTGAAATCACAAAAAGAGAAATTTTATGAGTTTTGAAAAAAGTCGAGATATATTATAAATATGGGTAAACATGTCGAAATTTATGTAAATTTTATAAAATAATATAGCTTATAAAATATCACAAAAATTGTAACGAGTCTACGTCGATAGTCTTACCTCAAGATTAATGCACGTTGCATCATCGATAATTATTTAAATGCTTTTAAAATTTGATTAATGTGAAAGAAACTTTTTAACATGAAACAAATGATTAAAAAAAATAAAGAAAAATATAAAAAAGGTAAAATTTAGATACAAATCCAAACATAAGAGGATTTTTCTAATTACAAAATATTTTCATATGTGTAATGAAGCCATTTAAAATATTATTTTCTAATCCCTTTTAATTCTCTTTTCTCTACTTTTCCACCTTATCTTTGTGAATTTAATATATACTAAATGTGTTAATCATTTGAAAAATTTAATGTAATCATTACTCTCTCTCTCTCTTATATATATATCAACAACAACAACAAACCCAGTGTATTCCCATATAGTGAGGTCTGGGGAGGGTAAGATGTACGCAGTCCATACCTCTACCTCTAAAGAAGTAGAAAGGCTGTTTCCGATAGACCCCCGGCTCGAGACACGAAATAATATACAAATATATATATATATATAAAGTAAAAATATCAAGAAAAAACCCTTTCCACTTTTTCGTTTATGAAAATAAAGTTTCTCCAAGCTCTATTATTTCAATAAAAATATTTATGTTTTTAATTTCATAAACATACAAAATTAAGTTTTGTATGTGCATATAAAATTTATCTCTGTTTTTATCTAAATTTATAAAAGAAATCATTAATAAGTACTTTTTATAGACGCGCAAAGCGCATGTAATTTCACTAGTGATTAATTTTATATGAAACGATCATCATTGTATTTATGAAGTACTAGTATAGGCTATGTGCTTTGCACGTGTACATAGCTTCAATAATAATAAATATATTAAAAAAATAAATTGTTATGTGTATATTATATTATTAAATATAAATTTTTTAAAATATAATATAAAATACAGTACGAATAAAAAAATATTACCTCTTCACAACTAAAATCACAATTTTTTGAGTATTTTTATTTTCCTAACAACCTTCATGCTATAGTTATATTTCTTTCGTTACTAAAAATATAAAACATAATATTACTTCATATAGGTTTTTGAATCCAAGATTAATATCCTAGACAACAATAACACCATATCCAATTCAATCCTATAAAGTAGAATTTGGGGATGGTAGACTTTACCACTACCTCATTGATAGAAAGACTGTTTCTAATTAAACAACAAAAAATTGAAATATGTTGCACTACTTTTTTTAGGGGATAACAACACTATACAGTAGTATATACACAGATTTAGGATTTTG
Organism: Capsicum pubescens; assembly: GCA_030864215.1. NCBI lineage: Eukaryota > Viridiplantae > Streptophyta > Magnoliopsida > Solanales > Solanaceae > Capsicum > Capsicum pubescens. The sequence goes on from CM061549.1 coordinate 38,688,709, forward strand.
TTCTATGAATTCATTCTTTAAAATTCTTAATGGGCCAAAGATATTTGAAATTAATATTAATTTTATTTAATTAATGATGTGGACCTATAATAAAAGGCTACATCGCAAAGCTATTTTCAAAAATCCACCAGTAAAAAGTAATGATATGGATGAGCTGATTTTGTAATGGCAATGGCATAAATGAGCCAATTTTTTAACTGATGGCATAAATGAATCATTTTTTATAGTTCAATGACATATTTGAGTCAAGGGCTGTTAATTGTGTCGGTCCGGTTCAAATCGACACTGGCCCACGAAGATTAATTGATTTTGGGTTGGGTCCGATACCGGGTCAGTGTTAACGGGCCGGTCCAGGCCAAATAGTAAATTTTGCTCCAAAGGACGGAACCGGCCCACTTAAGAATTATACAGTTTTAACCGGTCAAAATTAAATTCATATTTTCATATTCATTTCAATATATACACACCTATATACATTTTAAAAACGTTAAACAATATACATACAACATATATACACTAAATACATACTACTTTAGAAAACATATACACATGTATACTTTAAATAGATACTAGTTAGATTCTATAGGAAATATATGCACATTTATACGTGCAATACAATATATACTACTTTAAACAATATACATACAACATATATACACTAAATATATACTACTTTAGCAAACATATACACGTGTATACTTTAAATAGATACTAGTTTAGATTCTATAGAAAATATCTGCACATATATACGTACAATAAAATATATATACTACTTTAAAAAATATATATACAACATATATACACTAAATATATACTTATTTAGAATACATATACACATGTATACTTTAAATAGATACTAGTTTGGAACTTTAGATTCTATAGGAAATATATGCACATATATACGTACAATATATACATTACATGTAATACTACTTTAGAAACACATACACATATATACATTAAATATATACTATTTTAATCTATAGAAAATATATACACATACATGTAGAATATATACTACTTTAAATACCACTTGAAATAAAATACATACAACATATATACACTATACATATACTACTTTAGAAAATGTATAGACTTGTATACGTTAAATATATACTACTTTAGAGTCTATAGAAAATATATACACATATATGTAGAATATATACTAATTTAAATTCCACTTGAAAGTTGAAATATATATATACATTACATGTTATAGTACTTTAGAAAACACATATATACATACAAGATTACAATGTATGCTACTTAATATAATAATAGTTGAAGTTTTGAACATATATTCATTATATGTTTTCATTATATTTGAACTTAAAAGATATTTATTTTTTCATTATGTGTATATATGTTTGTTATGTTTATTACTTAGTGTAAAGTTTGATAGTAATATACTAAAAGTATTTAATTCAAACTAGAACTTCAATTTAAATGAAAAACTTATACACATTAACATATATAAACTATATATTATACTACTTTAGAAACTTATACACATTAAATATATACTATTTTAGTCTATAAAAATATATAGACATATATGTAGAATATATACTACTTAAAATACTACTTGAAACAATATACATACAACATATATATTTATATACACTATATATGTATATATATATATATATATACTACTTTAAATGCCACTTGTATATATATATAGAATATATATGTATATATGTTTGTTATATTATTATTTAGTGTAAAGTATGATAGTAATATATTAAAAGTATTTAATTCAAACTAGAAATTCAATTTAAATGTAAAAAATTACAAAGTAAGGAGTGAATGAATGTTATATTTTATTGATTGAAAAATGATCCAAAACTTATAATTTACATGAATGAAAAATCTATAAATTTTGCATTAGTTTTTTCAACTCGTTCATGTTAATATTAACGGGAACTGCCATAGGATAGTCAAAATCAATGGGGGAAAAACATGCATTGGACTTCATTGTGCTGAGTTCTCCCTTGAAGTCAGAATTTCTTCAATATTCTGTTCGTCTTTCAGCTCCACCTCCATTCCTTGGTTTCTTCGTTCTGCTATAATCCAATCTCTAAGGCAAACTAGAACATTCATAGCATTGCGTCCTAATGAGTGTTGGTTGTCTCCAAGCTGTTGTCGTCCCTGACTAAAAGTTCTCTCCGAAGCAACAGTTGACATTGGAACATTCAATATATCTCTAGCTAATCTTGAAAGCACAAGATATTGTCTTTCATTATTCTTTCACCAATCCAGTGCGTTGATCCTTTTTCTACTATTCTCTATCGGCTGTCAAAGATAATACTTAAGCTCTTTTCGATAATTTGTGTTGTGTTGGAGAAGAAACTTTGTCCCAAATATTTAAATCATAAAAGTAATCAGGAAAACCACTATATGCCGTCCTTTTAGAAGATGATGGCTCCTCGGGATCTTGAGGAGCGACAGTTGGAGTGATATTTATCGGTACAGCTACAACAAGTAAATCGGCATAATGGTTATATAATGTTTCTATGTAAATGTTCGCATCACTCATAGCCATAAACAAATCTGGTTGTTCTTCAGGCTCTATCTCTAAGGAATTATAAATAACAGAACTAAAGTCACACACAATATTATATTTCATACATGAATTTAGTATAGCACCAACCAAGTAAATTGGGGAAAGAAGATAAAAATACTTTTAAATTTAGAAAATATAGCACCAACAACGTCTTTGTAACCTTATCTATTCTTATATTTTTTAAGTAAACAAGAAATGTCGGCTAAATAAGCTAAAATATTGCAAACAGTAGGATAATAAGCACTGAAAAATTCAAGCGTAGCTGTATAATTTTTTTTCAAAACTTAACAAGATAATCAATTGCAGCCCAATCAAAATCATGTAGCATACACTCAGGAAAAGAACCAAAAAATTAATTAAAAGTGTAATTCCCCGAGTCTGGACCCGACCTCGGACACCACATGGTACTTAAGATCCAGAAGGACCACAAGCTAACTCATGACTGGTACCTGCTGTGAACACTGAATAATAATACTGTAATAATGTAGAAATTAGGCTGAAGTTTCCATAAGGTTCATAACTAAATCAAATATTGATAAATAAATACTGAAAATTGGACATATGTCTGAAACAATCTAGTCCGGAAGCCTCTAACAGTCTAAAGAAGGAGTTGATGGGACAAGTCCCCAACTAACTTCGACTACTGATATATACTAAAATACTAAAATGATAACTTTATTCTCGAACTATGAGGACTCACCACTATATCTGCCGCTGATAATCTGAGCTGTTAAGTACGATCAGGAGCCCGTGCATCTGAACCTATGATATGGCTATGATATGAGACATCATAGCGCAAAAGAAAAAGTATGTGTTAGTACTTTGAATGTACTGGTATGCTAAGTGAGGTAGGCTGATATGCAAGGGTTCATATTCATGAATAATAACTGACTAAATAATGTGAATATAACTGGATGAGAGTCTATGTATAATTGGACTGCTGAAAATACTGATGATGTATTACGGTGCATATATCTATATACATATATACTATAATTGAGATTATGCTGAACTGAATGCTAAGTACTAACAACTGGGTTATTGGTAACTGGGTGACTGTTCTGACTGTCCTGATTATGAAGAACTAACTAAGTTCTATACTGAGTTGGGTGACTGTGTGACAGTCTTGATTCTAAAAACTGATCTGAGGTTTTATACTGAGTCTGAAACTGAAACTGTAACTGTGGGAGTGTTCGTCTAACCGACATACCCCGATTATAAACTGACTTGGGGTTTAACTTGTGACCCCAGTTGGAAGAGTGTTAGCATCTTTCCAAGGGATACTAACAATGACTGTGAATTAATCCTATCTGGCAGGAAGATATTTCGTCAACCCTTACTAGCAGAAAAACTCGTACGAGATGTATCAACCCTTATCTGGCAGGAATATATCTCAACCTACGCTGGCTACGTAGTTCTGTAACACAGGGATTACTACTAAGGGTCAAACCCTTCACTGACAGGAATACCCCTATCCCTGGGTTTGCTCAGTGTTGAATTCCTACTCCCAACTGAATGGCCAATGAATAGATTTCTAGACTGTACTAGGCTTGACTGAACTGTTACTGATCGTGCTAACTGACTGAACTGGACTGATTTCACCTAGTTCTGTTAACTAACTGAATATACTGAGTTCTGTAACTGACTGAGTACTACTGTATGTGACATCACTAAGACTATTCTGAAGCAACTGTAACTCTAGGTAAACACCTAGATTTTGGGTATTGGATACCCCCAGGACTCGATAACATTAAAAGTAAAACATGGCATGGTTATAATAGCACAACAATAGTAGCTTGTTATTAATGCTTCCACTTAGACATTTTGTCAAACTCTTAAGAGACATGCTTTATGCTTATAATAATAACCAACATGTTAGCATCATGATCACAATCTGAACTCACAATTTCAAGGGCTTTTAACATAAATCCACATAACCCTACACACATGTTAATTACTTCACATGAAACTTGTAATAAATTATGGATTAAAACTCAAATAACATCAAAATCATGAATACAATCAAATTTAACATGAAATTCATGAAACCAATCAACTTGTAGTTTTTAAAGAGGTTTTTAAACTCCAAGGGTGGAAGTGAACCCAAGGATGAACACCTAACTTACCTTGATTGTTAATTTTGTGGAGATTCTGGTGAGATCTTGAGACTTGATTCTTGAGTTTGATGAAACTAGGTCTTGTTCTTGAGAGGATTTTGTGAAAAGGATGAGAAATTATGCTTTTTAGGGCTTTAATCCCGTGTTATGGACCTATTGGGTGAAGGGAAAATAGCCTATTTGACCTTAAAAATGCGGAACAAAACTTCAAAAATTACCCGGACCGGACTGGCCAGGGCGGCGCGGGATCTGGAGCACCGCTCTGGGCACGGCGGCGCGGTCTGCATTGTGGGCTCCCCCCAGCACCGTACTGGGTAGGGCATCGCGGGCTAATCACCCTGAGCCCCTATTTTGGAGTTTCAAACATGCCCTTACGCTTGTCCAAAAATTCAGAAACTTACCCGAGATGTGCTATTGACTTCTCCGATCATGGATCAACTTAAAAACTAACTTTCTGAGGTCGAGAAGGTCGTAAATAAATTCCTCAAAGTTTGAGGGCTTTAGAAATGACTAAGTCCTAACACTTAGCTGAAATTGTCTAAGTCTAGGACCTTTTTGGGGCATGCTTTAATGGACTCAAACGTCTAGGCTTCTGCGGGGTCTTACAATATCTCCCCCTTGGGAATATTCATCCTTAAATGAGACAGACTAAGCTGAGAATACTGATAGACTGAATTTATACACTGAACATGCACAACTGAAACATGATTGCATGTTTGAAATTACTGATATACTGAGTTATCATACTGAAGATGCATAACTGAAGCATGACTGAGATGTTTCATGAAGGTATGCATGATATGAGAACGCTATGCTACTGAACCAATACAGATTTATAAAGGAAATCTGAGCGTGGAACTGAGTAAATTCAAGGAAAAATATTACCTTGAGCTGAGTCTGAGTTTGTGGAGAAGAGGTTAGGATACTTGGTTGGCATATTTGCTTCTTCTTCCCAAGTAGCTCCCTCAACGGACTGATTCCTCCAAAGAACTTTGACTAGAGGAACCTTTTTTTTCCTCAGTCTCCGAACATGAAAATCAAGAATTTTGACTAGAACTTTTACATAAGAAAGCCTATTCTGAACATATATACCCTTTATAGGGACTACAACTGTTGGGTTACCTATGCACTTCTTTAGGAAAGAGACATAAAACACTAGATGTACTGAAGCTAAGGCTGAAGGCAACTCAAGCTCGTAAGCTACCTTTCTGAAATGGCTGAGAATTCGATAAGGACAGACATATCGGGGACTGAGTTTCCCCTTCTTAACAAACCTCTTCACTCCCTTCATAGGAGATATTTTCAAAGGCACATAATCACCAATCTTAAACTCAAGATCCTTACTTCGTACATCGCATCTTAAACTCAAGATCCTTACTTCGCATATCTGTATACGATTTCTGTCGTCTCTAAGATGTCTTAAGCCTTTCCCTGATCAACTGAACTTTTTCTAAGGTATCAAAATATAATTCAGGCCCTACCACTGCGGCTTCACCTACTTCAAACCAACCAATGGGTGATCTACAACTCCTCTCATACAGCGCCTCAAATGGAGCCATCTGAATGTTGGAATAATAACTGTTATTATATGTGAACTCAATCAAGGGCAAGTGGTCATCCCAACTGCCCTTAAAGTCAATGGCACACGATCTTAGCATATCTTCTAAAGTCTGAATGGTCCTTTCTGCTTGACCATCTGTATGAGGGTGAAAGGATGTACTAAGGTAAACTTGGGTACCAATACCCTTTTAGAAGGCTTTCCAGAAATGAGAGGTGAACTGCGTACCTCTATCTGAAATGATGGTCAACGAAACTCCGTGCAATCTGACCAACTCTCTAACATAAAGCTTGACCTAATCCTCAACTGAATAAGAGGTATGAACTGGTAAGAAATGAGTTGACTTAGTCAACCTTTCCACAATGACACAAATCGAGTCGTGCTGACGACAAGTGCGAGGCAAACCTATCACAAAATCCATATTCACCTCCTCCCACTTCCAAGTGGGAATACTGAACTCCTGCATAGCTCTACTAGGATTTTGATGCTCAATATTAACCTACTGACATGTTGAGCACTTAGTTATGAATTTTGCAATGTCTCACTTCATCCCACTCCACCAATAGACCTCTTGCAAATCGCGGTACATCTTAGTGGCCCCTAGGTGAATCGAGTAATGTGCTCCATACGCCTCTGCAAGAATTCTCTGCCTCACACCATCCATATATGGCACACAAAGTCTACCCTAACAACGCAACACACCATCTCCCCCTTGGGAGAAAACCTCTATTTTATGATCTCTGACTGACTCTTTCAGCTTAACTAAACTGGGATCTCTGTCCTGCTTTTATTTTACCTCAGAAACAAAAGATTATTATGTCACTACCTATATTAATGGATCGTGTGGGCACGTACACTATTCTAAGTAGCTATGAGAACCCTTATTACCCAACTAAAAATATGCGGAAGACATTTATTTTTAAGGAAATACTAGATTAAATATAATAAGTAAATTATTACTAATAAATAAATTTCTTCAAAAACTTCTTACAGATGTCCTTCACTATCCAAGGATTTGGCCTGACATGTACAAAAGCTACCTATTACAATATAGACTGACAGTAAAATAAATAATACTAGGACTTTAACATCTGCCATGAAGAAAGTGCAGAAGTTAGTGTTGAGTATCGTCATCCATCTAGTAACTGCAAATTAACTTGCATCCATTCTACATCCCAAGAAGGAATATAGAAAAGTAGGGTCAGTATAACCACACATACTGGTAGGCATCATCGGCCGATCGTGTTAGTCCATATAATCATAAAATAGAATTAACGAAAATAAATCATGACATCTTGAATGGAATATAATTCAACTAAGGTTTTAATAATATAATTACTTTACCTATATAACTTACATCATCCATCTATTCTTCCAACTCCATCTATATTATATTCACTATTAACATACTCTAGCCTCATTAATTCACACAATCAACCATAATCCAACGCTAATACATCACTATTCCTCGTTATTCACCTTATCTTTTTCATACTCAAATTCACAGGAACAAATCCGTAATCATAGACAACTCATCCTAAATTCTCGGGCTAACAACCAAATGCTTTATTATAATATTAAGAGAAAATGGTCTATTACCCCCCAATCTTTAGTCGAAATCTCAAATACACACTCAACCTTTAAAGGTGACCTATTACCCCCCTGATATATTTTTTCATATATTTATTACCCCTCCTCCCCAAATGCGGACCTGTCAATAAAGGTGAGAACACCCCTTCTAGGCGCGTTGGTTTAGTCCCAGGAACTCCAAAATTAAGAGTTTAGCCTTCCACGTGTATAATACACCTCATTAATTGATTATTTGATGAAATAAAACATGAAAAACTACTCTCTCTCTCTCTTCCAACGATCATCTTCTTCTTCTTTATATGACCCATCTCTTTGTCCACCATCTGCCTTCATGTTCCTCCATTTTTTTATTTTATTTCTTTAACATACGTTTTAGATTTTAATCCCAATTTGTACTTCAATTCTTGAAGTTTTGTTTTGTAATTTGGTTCAACTATTAATTTAGGATTTATAATTTGATGATCAATTTTGTCAGAATTTATGAAATGATAAATTCGAAATTGAATAAGCTTTGTATGGATTAATCTGAACCAATGCTCAATGTTGTTGTGAGATGCAAACATGATATTTTGCTTGACTTGCAAACTTCATGGTCGAAGTCAAATCCTGGAAGAAGATTTTGGTCTTGCCCCTACTATGGTGTATGTATTTTGCATTGTATTTTGCTGTCAATTTATATTCAAATTATGATAATGTACTGATTTCTAAAAAAAAAATTCAGTCTCAAAAATATAATTTTTTCTATGGAAGGACAAAGAAAAAGTGGATCCAAGATCAAATTTTATCATTTCAAGATTGGTGAACAAAATCAATGAGTTGGAAGAAGATTTATCACTTAAACAGGTCCAAATTGATAACTTAATGTGGGAGAAGAGGCTCAATGGAAGATGGAGATGGTGTAGGTTCAATAGGAAGATGTTTTTATGTATTTTGATTTGTGTTGCTGCAATGTTCATCAGCATCATATGAACTGAAAGTAGTTGCTAGATATGATCTACTATGGTGTAAATTTTATATACCTCTCTCTAAATATATCAGATTATGTTCTGTTATGGTGTCTTTTTCCTAGTCGTGTGTTCTGTTATGGTGTCTTTTGCCTAGTCGTACTTAAGATGTTTGTTGTGTTGTTGCTATGTTATTGTTTGCGCTTTCAAAATTGTGTCTTGTGGTCCTACTACGTTGTTGTTTACACTTACAAAATTATATCGTGTATTGCTGCTATGTTATTATTTATACTTGTTGTGTCTTGTGTTGTTGCTATGTTATTGTTTACACTTGCAAAGTTGTGTCTTGTTAGGAAAAGCATTGTGCTACTGCTATGTGTTTACACTTAGATCGGGTAATGACAATGTTGTGTCGACATTATAGCAACTTCACCACCATTTATACAACACAACAATAATGCCTAATGACAATATTCATCAACAAAATATTTCAACTTCACACAACATCATCATTTATACCAAAATAAATTCACATTCATAATGCCTAACCATTAGGCAACATTCATCAATAAAATATACAGTGCTTAAATTTTTTTCCAACACCAAAATAAAATTATTTTCATGTCAACTGGTCTAACTTAAAACAGTGCTTAAAATAATCAACATCACTACAATTTCCAGGGCATCTCGGACTTTGAAGAAGTGTTTTTTTGACTTGGATTATTTGAGGTGCTTCCCACATTGTCTTTCTTTTCTTCTCTTTAATCTCTTGTAGTTTTTTTGTTGATATTGTTGCTTTGCTATTCCATTTCAGCTTACTGATAGTGCTTGGTGTATAACCAATGTTACCAGTTATATCAGCTGATCTTGTCACCTTTGCTTGACCAGTAGAGCAGATATTACTGCTAGGCATGCCAAGCTACAATGAAGGATAAAAATTATTCATTTTTTCATACATTAAAGACTCATAATATACACAAGATACAACAAAGTTAGATACTCACATTTAGGACTTTGAATTCATTTTCATCTTGGAACACACCTATTCCCATTACTTTTGACCTTTTCAATGGAGCTGTTTTTTCCCTATCATTACCCCTTCCTCTTTTAGTAGTACCAGCCATTGAAAATGATGCATAATAATCAGAAGGTGCAGAACAGGATGCTGAGAAAATAGTAGGTGTAGAAGGTGTTTTAGGTAGAGGAGGTGCACTAGGTGCTGCTGGTGTTGTCTTTTTTGGTCTCCCTCTTCCTTTTTTTTCTTGTTGACAAGCACTAATGATTTTTGATGGAGTTTTCTAAACATATAAAAAGAAGAGAGTTATATGAAAGTTATTGAGCTAATTAGTACAAGTGGAATACCACCTTAGGTCTGCCTCTTCCCCTGCCTGAACCAACACTGACTTGAGGAGGTGCATTTGGTGTTTCTGGTGTAGTTTTCTACATATTAAAATAATGTTAAGAAATTTAAGAAGTAAGATAAGTTAAGACTTAAGATATAGTAGCATAGCAGAAACATTATGGAAAAAGAAAAAAAATATTTCATGAACATGCTACAAAATTAAACACCAAAATAACAAGATATTAACATGCACAAGCTATTAAACACGATTGATTTTTAAATTTGTCATGTTAACAACAAATCGAAGAAACGCCCTAATTTCTAATAAACCAACTTAAACAATCAACAAAAATCCTAATTTGATGTATTTAGGAACGTAATATGCTGTTAATCAAACACGTAGACAACATAATAGCAAAAACCACAACTTAATGTTACTCAATTAATTTTTAATTTTGGGGTTTAGCATATAACCCTAATTAATTTTAACTCAGTTTTGGAAAAAATCACTCAAACTAACAACATATTAACACGCACATCCTATTAAACACAATTGATTTTTTAATTTTTTATATTAACAACAAATCGGAGAAAAGCCCTAATTTCTAATAAACCCACTTAAACAATCAACAAAAGATGTACTTACGAACGGATTATGCTTTTAATTGAACACTTATACAACGTAATAACAGAAAGAACCAGTTAATTTCACTCATTTGATTTTTAAATTTGGAGATTAGCTAAAAACCCTAATTCAATTTTTTCAGTTTAGGAAAAAACACACACCTTATAACAACAACAAGATTATTCTTTGAAAATTCACAACAAAAATATTTCAATTAGAACAAAAGTCCCCCCCCCCCCAAAAAAAAAGAGATGAAATCGCGGTTTAGAGAGAAGATAGAGGAGAGAGGAAGATGAAAAGGTTCAGAGAGAAGAGAGAGGAGAGAGGAGAGAGGAGAGAGGAGAGAGGAAGATGAAAATGAAAGTGTGAAAGAGATATTTTATTTTGTTTAGAAGTGGGCTAGGCGCGTGAAATACACGAATGTCTTATTACTTCGTTTATGTTGACAGGTCAGCATTTGGGGGGTAATAAATATATTTCTTATTACTTGATTTTCATTATCTGTATTTGAAATCACAAAAAGAGAAATTTTATGAGATTTTTAAAAAAGTCTAGATAAATTATAAATATGTGTAAACATGTCGAAATTTACGTAAATTTTATAAAATAATATCGCTTATAAAAGATCACAAAAATTGTAACGATTCTACGTCGATAGTTTTACCTCAAGATTAATGCACGTTGCATCATCGATAATTATTTAAATGCTTTTAAAATTTGATTAATGTGAAAGAAACATTTTAACATGAAACAAATGATTAAAAAAATAAAGAAAAATATAAAAAAAGGTAAAATTTAAATACAAATCCTAACATAAGAGGATTTTCCTAATAACAAAATATTTTCATATGTGTAATGAAGCCATTTAAAATATTATTTTTCTAATTACTTTTAATTCTCTTTTCTCTACTGTTCCACTTTACCTTTGTGAATTTAATATATATTTAATGTGGTATTCATTTAAAAAATTTAATGTAATCGTTAATCTCTCTCTCTCTTATATATATATATATATATATCAAAAGTAAAAATATCCTGAAAAAACACCTTCCTCTTTTTCGCTTAGGAAAATAAAGTTTCTCCAAGTTCTATTATTTCAACAAAAATATTTATGTTTTTAACACATGTATACATTAAATATATACTATTTTAGTCTATAGAAATATATACACATACATGTAGAATATATACTACTTTAAATACCACTTGAAATAAAATACATACAACATATATACGCTATACATATACTACTTTAGAAAATATATAGACATGTATACGTTAAATATATACTACTTTAGAGTCTATAGAAAATATATACACATATATGTAGAATATATACTACTTTAAATACCACTTGAAAGTTGAAATATATATATACATTATATATTATAGTACTTTAGAAAACACATATATACATACAAGATTACAATGTATGCTACTTAATATAATAATAGTTGAAGTTTTGAACATATATTCATTATATGTTTTCATTATATTTGAACTTAAAAGATATTTATTTTTTCATTATGTGTATATATGTTTGTTATGTTTATTACTTAGTGTAAAGTTTGATAGTAATATATTAAAAGTATTTAATTCAAACTAGAACTTCAATTTAAATGAAAAACTTATACACATTAACATATATACATTATATGTTATACTACTTTAGAAACTTATACACATTAAATATATGCTATTTTAGTCCATAAAAATATATAGACATATATGTAGAATATATACTACTTAAAATACTACTTGAAACAATATACATACAACATATATATTTATATACACTATATATGTGTGTGTGTGTGTGTATATATATAAATACCACTTGTATATATGTGTAGAATACATGTGCATATATGTTTGTTATGTTTATTATTTAGTGTAAAGTTTGATAAAAATATACTAAAAGTATTTAATTCAAACTACAAATTCAATTTAAATGAAAAAAATTACAAAGTATATTAAAAGTATTTAATTCAAACTACAAATTCAATTTAAATGAAAAAAATTACAAAGTAAGGAGTGAATGAATGTTATATTTTATTGATTGAAAAATGATCCAAAATTTATAATTTACTTGAATGAAAAATCTATAAATCTACTGTATGTGACATCACTGAGACTATTTTGAAGCTAATGTAACTCTAGGTAAACACCTAGATTTAAGGTATTGGATACCCCCAGGACTCGATAACATTGAAAATAAAACATGGCATGGTTGTAATAGAACAATAATAGTAGCTTGTTATTGATGCTTCCACTTAGACATTTTGTCAAACACTTGAGAGGCATGCTTTATGCTTATAATAATAACCAACATGCAAGCATCATGATCACAATCCCAACTCACAATTTCAAGGGCTTTTAACATAAATCCTTATAACCATACGCACATGTTAATTACTTCACATGAAACTTGTAATAAATCATGGATTAAAACTCAAATAACATCAAAATCATGAATACAATCAAATTCAACATGAAATTCATGAAACCAATCAACTTGTAGTTTTGAAAGAGGTGTTTGAACTCCAAGGGTGGAAGGAAACCCAAGGATGAACACCTAACATACCTTGATTGTTCATTTTGTGGAGATTATGGTGAGTTCTTGAGACTTGATTCTTGAGCTTGATGAAACTAGGACTTGTTCTTAAGAGGATTTTGTGAAAAGGATGAGAAATTATGCTATTTGGGGCTTTAATCCCGTGTTATGGACCTATTGGGTGAAGGGAAAATGGCCTATTTGCCCTTAAAAACACGGAATAAAACTTCAGAAATTACCCGGACCGGACTGGCCAGGGCGTTACGGGCTCTGTAGTGCCGCTCTGGGCAGGGCGGCATGGTCTGCATCGCGGGCTACCCCCAGCACCGGATTGGGCAGGGCGTCGCGGGCTAATCGCCCTGAGCCCCTATTTTGGAGTTTCAAACACGCCCTTACGCTTGCCCAAAAATTTAGAAACTCGCCCAAGATATGTTATTGACTTCTCCGATCATGGATCATCTTAAAAACTAACTTTCTGAGGTCGGGAAGGTTGTAAATAAATTTCTCAAAATTTGAGGGATTTAGAAATGACTAAGTCCTAACACTTAGCTGAAATTGTCAAAGTCTGGGACCTTTTTTGGGCATGCTTTAATGGACTCAAACATCTAAAATTCAATGGGGTCTTACAATATCTCCCCCTTGAGAACATTCATCCTCGAATAAGACTGACTAAGCTGAGAATACTGATAAAATGATTTTATACACTGAACATGCACAACTGAAGCATGATTGCATGTTTGAAATACTGATATACTGAGTTATCATACTAAAGATGCATAACTGAAGCATGACTAAGTTCTGAAGATATGACGCATGACTGAGTTGTTTCATGAAGCTATGCATAATATGAGAATGCTATGTAACTGAACCAATACAGAGTTATAAAGGAAATCTGAGCGTGGAATTGAGTAAATTCAAGGAAAAATATTACCTTGAGCTGAGTCTGAGTTTGCAGAGAAGAGGTGAGGATACTTGGTCTGCATATCTGCTTCTTCTTCCTGAGTAGCTCCCTCAACGGATTGATTCCGCCAAATAACTTTGACTAGAGGAACCTCTTTTTTCCTCAGTATGCAAACCTGAAAATAAAAAATTTTAACTGGAACTTTTACATAAGAAAGACTATTCTGGACATCTATACTCTCTATAGGGACTATAATTGCTGGGTTTCCTATGCACTTCTTTAGGAAGGAGACATGAAACACTAAATGTACTGAAGCTAAGTCTGAAGGAAACTCAAGCTCGTAAGCTACCTTTCTGAAACGACTTAGAATTCGGTAAGGACGAACATATCGGGGACTGAGTTTCCCCTTCTTACCAAACCTCTTCACTCCCTTCATAGGATATATTTTCAAATGAACATAATCACCAATCTCGAACTCGAGATCCTTACTTTGCACATCTGCATACGATTTCTGTCGGCTCTGAGCTGTCTTAAGCCTTTCCCTGATCAATTGAACTTTTTTTAAGGTATCAAAAAACAATTCTGGCCCTACCACTATGGCTTTACCTTCTTCAAACCAACCAATGGGAGATATACATATCCTCCCATAAAGTGCCTCAAACAGAGCCATCTGAATGCTAGAATTGTAACTGTTATTATATGCGAACTCAATCAAGAGAAAGTGGTCATCCCAACTGCCCTTAAAGTCAATGGCACACGATCTTAGCATATATTCTAAAGTCTGAATGGTCTTTTCTGCTTCACCATCTGTATGAGGGCGGAAGGCTATACTGAGGTGAACTTGGGTACCAATACCCTTTTAGAAGGCTTTCCAGAAATGAGAGGTGAACTGCGTACCTCTATCTGAAATAATGGTCAACAAAACTCCGTGCAATCTGACCAACTCTATAACATAAATCTTGTCCTAATCCTCAACTGAATAAGAGGTATGAACTGGTAAAAAATAAGCTTACTTGGTCAACCAGTCCACAATTACACAAATAGAGTCGTGCTGATGAAGAATGCGAGGCAAACCCGTCACAAAATCCATATTCACCTCGTCCCACTTCCAAGTGGGAATAATAAAATCCTACATATCTCCACTAGGATTCTAATGCTCAATCTTAACCTGCTGACATGTTGAGAACTTAGTTATGAATTTTGTAATGTCTCTGTTCGTCCTACTCTACCAATAGACCTCTCACAAATTATGGTACATCTTAGTGGCCCCTAGGTGAATCGAGTAACATGCTCCATGCGCCTCTGCAAGAATCCTCTACCTCACGCCATCCACATATGGCACAGAAAGTCTACCCTAACAACGCAACACGCCATCTCCCTCTTGGGAGAAAACCTCTACTTTCTGATCTGTGACTGACTATTTTAGCTTAACTAAACTGGGATCTCTATCCAGCTTTTCTTTTACCTCAGAAACCAAAGATTATTATGTCACAACCTATATTAACGGATCGTGTGGGCACCTACACTACTCTAAGTAGCTAGGAGAATCCTTATTACCCAACTAAAAACATGCGGAAGTCTTCTATTTTTAAGGAAATACTACATTAAATATAATAAGTAAATTAAATACTAATAAATAAATTTCTTCAAAAACTTCTTACAGATGTCCTTCACTATCCAAGTATTTGGCCAGACATGTAAAAGAGCTACCTATTACAACATAGACTAACAGTAAAATAAATAATACTAGGACTTTAACATCTGCCATGAAAAAAGTGCAGAAGTTAGTGCTGAATATCATGCATAATAATCAGAAGGTGTAGAACATGATGCTGGGAAAATAGTAGGTGTAGAATGTGTTTTAGGTAGAGGAGGTGCACTAAGTGCTGCTTGTGTTGTCTTTTTTGGTCTCCCTCTTCCTTTTTTTTCTTGTTGACACGCACTAATGATTTCTGATGAAGTTTTCTATACTAATAAAAAGAAGAGAGTTATATAATAGTTATTGAGCTAATTAGTACAAGTGGAATATCACCTTAGGTCTGCCTCTTCCCCTGCCTGAACCAACACTAACTTGAGGAGGTGCATTTGGTGTTTCTGGTGTAGTTTTCTACATATTAAACTAATGTTAAGAAATTTGAGAAGTAGGATAAGTTAAGACTTAAGATATAGTAGCATAGCAGAAACATTATGGAAAAAGAAAAAAAAATATTTCATGAACATGCTACAAAATTAAACACCAAAATAACAAGATATTAACATCCACATGCTATTAAACACGATTGATTTTTAAATTTGTCATGTTAACAACAAATCAGAGAAAAACCCTAATTTTTAATAAACTAACTTAAACAATCAACAAAAATCCTAATTTGATGTAATTAGGAATGTAATATGCTGTTAATCAAACACGTACACAACATAATAGCAAAAACCACAACTTAATGTTACTCAATTAATTTTTAATTTTGGGGTTTAGCATAAAACCCTAATTAATTTTAACTCAATTTTGGGAAAAAACACTCAAACTAACAACATATTAACATGCACATGCTATTAAACACAATTGATTTTAAAAAATTTCATATTAACAACAAATCGGAGAAAATCCCTAATTTCTAATAAACCCACTTAAAGAATCAACAAAAGATGTACTTACGAATGGATTATGCTTTTAATTGAACACTTACACAACGTAATAACAGAAAGAACCAGTTAATTTCACTTAATTAATTTTCAAATTTGGAGATTAGCTAAAAACCCTAATTCAATTTTTTCAGTTTAGGGGAAAAAACACACCTTATAACAGCAATAAGATTATTCTTTGAAAATCCACAACTAAAATGTTTCGATTAGAAAAAAAATCCCCCCCCCAAAAAAAGAGATGAAATCGCGGTTTAGAGAGAAGATAGAGGAGAGAGGAAGATGAAAAGGTTTAGAGAGAAGAGAGAGGAGAGAGGAAGATGAAAATAAAAGTGTGAAAAAAGATATTTTATTTTGTTTAGACGTGGGCCAGACGCGTGAAATGCACGGATGTCTTATTACTTGGTTTATGTTGACAGGTCAGCAATTGGGGGGTAATAAATATATGAAAAAATAGATCGAGGGGCGGGGGGGTAATAGGTCACCTTTAAAGGTTGAGTGTGTAGTTGGAATTTCGACTAAAGGTTAGGGGGTAATAGACCATTTTTTCTAATATTAAAGAGTGATAACTAGCCATTTTGGTAAGCTACCATTATAACACGTATAAATGAAGCAAGTCAACCAATATATAAGTAAGAAGTTTCACTCTTTCAAATGCATATCACACAATCAAATACCCAATGAATTAACAATATAACAATAATAGATCAAACAATGCTTACAAACAATCCACATAACCATTAAGAGTATCAACCATACTGTAAACATCCACAAACTCAAAACAACTACGTACACACATACTATGGGACTTATTTTTTTCCAAATAATCATTACCTGCAGGGAAAAATCTATATTCATGTATCGTACCGGCGTGGTATCCGATCCAACATATACATATCCGTACCGGTGTGGTACCCGATCCAGCATAAACATATCCGTACTGGAGTGGTACCCGATCCAGCATATACATATCTGTACTGGTGTGGTGCCCGATCCAACATATACATATCCGTAACGGCGTGGTACCTGATCCAACATATACATATCCGTACCAACGTGGTACCCAATCTAATATATACATATTCGTACCGGTGTGGTACCCGATCCAACATACACATATCCGTATCGGCGTGGAACCCGATCCAACATACATATAACCGTACCGGCATGGTACTCGATCCAATATATATATATTCATACCGACGTGGTACTCGATCAAATATATACATATCCGTACCGGCGTGGTACCCGATCCACCATAAACAAGTATTATCAATATCAAATTTGCACAACCTCACATCATACAACAATGTACCAAGTTTATAAGTACACTTAAAGTCATAAGACAATTCCATCAAGTAAATTTTCAACAATCATTTATACAAGCATTAACAATCCAAACATAGACAATTCAAGCATGTCCGAATACCAATCAACAAGTATTCATAGCATAACTTTAAGGAGTTATCATTATCAAACAAGCCACTCATAAGTACAATTCAATAAACTATCATTATCACCAATTTAGCCTCTCATGGGCATCCAATAGATATAGTATTTTTATCAATATCATAACAAGAATAGCATAAAATAAATCACATGTAACGCCCCGAGATCCCATCTCGAGATGTCACACGGTGCTTGTGACCCCAAAGGACCACAAACTAACCCTTTTCTGATATCTGTACCTGTACACTGGCATAATATCTAGAATAAATGCAGAAACTGGCCTTAAGGTTTAACACATCTATAAATACTCAAAATATAAAATTGAATACTATACAATACATCCATTTGAAAAGCCTCTAATTTGACTAAACTGTGGAGTTGATGGGACAGGTCCCCAACTAACTCCGTTAACTGAAAGTAAATAAGATTTTGATTACAATAATAGAAAACTGAAACTCATCCTCGAAAGAAGAGGAATCACTGCTACTACTGCTGACTGGGACTGATCTACTGATGATACTCTGGGTCTTGTGCCTCTAAACCTATGGTGTCAAATGAGACACCAGAGCGCAAATGCATTAGCACAAAATGTACCGAGTATGTAGACGGGGTAAGGCTAAATACATGGGCTCATACATGCAAAATATGTATAACTTAAATGATCATGAGAATACCGCACGAAAAAAACCACACATACAAGAATGCATAAATTATACTCATAATCATCACAACTCTAGAGACTTGACCTTGGATACCGCTTTACTGCGAGCTAAACTCACTATCATCACTGAGATACTGAACCACTGACTCATCTGCTACTGATAACTGAGGATCTGAGTATACTTATATCAAAGACTGAGTTCTGAGCTTACCGCTTTCAACCGACAGAATTAGAGATTCAACTTTTCTAATAGATAACTTCGGAAGCTTTATCAATGATAAGAAAATAGGATTATATCCAAATCCGACAATAAGAATATTCAACAAATTCTGAGAAGGAGACCAAGCCTATCTGATGGGAGATCTTTAAATATAATAGTAAGCATCTGTATATGAGGCCAAACCTATCTGACGGGATGGTCCATGAATCAATGGAACTATCTGAGTTCCTTACTAAGATAGACGACTGTACCACACAGTCTTGACTTCTGAAGATTGATACTAAAACTGCAACTATGGGAAGTAGTCACTTAACCGACATGCCCCGATCTACCACAGGTGAGGTCCAACCTGTAACCCTAGATGGAAGGGCATCAATACCGTGCCACGGGTAAAGACTCACTCTTGGGTCAAGCCTCTCTGATGGGATGACCCTTGCAGGAAGTCGACCTGAGGCAATATAATAGTCAGCCTCTCTGACAGTGACAACCTCTACTAATGGGGACTCTTGTATCCTGCGCTGGATACACAGTTCTGGAGTTCAGGGATTGCTACTAACGACTCTGGCCTCTCTCTCTGACGGGAGGAATCGCCATCCCTTCCCTCACTCGGTGCTAGTTTCTACTCCCAACTGAAAGACTCTCACTGAACCCTTAGAATAAAAATAATAAAGCTGAATCTTTTTACATGATCATGTTTCTCAAATGATCTGGATGAAATACACTGAGATCACTTGGTTCCGTATCTGACAGAAACAATATAGAATCACGGTATCTGGCTGACGATACATAGCTTGATTAGATTATTCGAATTATTTTTGAGATTAGAATTGAATCACTTGAGTTCCATTAGGACTGGGTTGAGTACAGGTCTGAGGCTAGATTACTAGCAATACAGAGATTATAGAGATAACTGAGATTACTGAGCTTTATTAAGCTTCGTACTTGTCTGAGGATACAGAGTTCTATAGTTCACTGAGTTCTGAAAATCATGGTTTGGTTGGAATTATCGAGAAACTGACACGTGCTCTAGACAACAACTCTATTTTAGGGTATAAATACCCCTAGGACTCGATAACATAGAAGTAAAGCATCATCATTCATTCAAGCATTCATGCATCATTACCATCATTCGGGCATATTCACAAGAAACTCAGAAATCATGCCATATATAAAATTTCACAATCATTAGAACATCACCTCAAGCCTCCAAGGATTCACAAACGTCTACTCATCATCACAACTACCAAGGGGTCACTCTAAGCGTTTCATAATCATAACATACTTTCCCCATCACATACCTTACAACATCGCATCTATCATTTAGTAAATATAAACCTCTATTCACCATCATGATTACCAAAGGATCGCTCCCAACATTTAGGGGGTCATCAGTATCAATTCATCGTCACAAACTACCTTAAGGAAGACATGCTATTAAATTATACCCCATTCAATGAAGTCTTGCATCAAGTATTTCACACTTATATCAGTCTCGACATATATCTAGATATCACGAGATTTCAGGAAAACTTCACACTATCATGTCATTACTCTCTTGCTAACCACTTAGCATGTATCAAAACTTAAAATAAATTAAAGAGCACTCACTTGGGATATTTACCGCTATTTCGTCTCAACTTACTCACTACGGTCTTTTGACAACCACTAGACATGTCCGGTTCTACACCTACTAGGGGATTCCATATTATTATTATGGCTCATTCGCTGACTAAGGCATTTTATCAAACACTAGGTGTGCATGGACTAGCCCACAACTTTGGGTTTCCCCTTTAACATACTACAATGCCCCTCTATGCTTCACCTCAGTCTTTCATCCAACCTATGGGGTGCATACTCCGCTTATTCAACTATCTCTACACCCTAATATCATGAACGCCTCACATAGACACCAACTTCAAAAGGGCTCATCACAACATCACATAAATTCCACATACTAGGGTCAAAGACCATAAATGTTGCAAACAATCATGAATCCAAACTCAACAACATAAGTAACGTCAACTTCAACTCATACAAATCATGGAATATCACAAAACATAAAATCCTTAAGTTTAAAAAAGGGTACTTGAGCTTGTTGGATGAAAGTGACTCAAGAATCAACATCTATATACCTGGGAATTTCTTTTCTTGAAGGCTCTTGAAAGGAGTTCTTGATTTCTCTAGATCTTTCTTGATCTCTCTTGAATTTTATAAAAGGAGAAGAGAGTATTTTGATTTTAGAAACCCTAATTTTTGGGTGGAAGAGAGAAAAATAAAGTTGAAGGCCCTTGGCCCGGTATTTATAGAGTTGGGGGAGGATGTGGAAAAGACCAAAATGCCCCTTTAAAATTTATCTAGAAAATTCCGATCGGGGTCTGTGACGGTCCGTCAGAGGGACTGACGGTCCACCAAGTCGTCCGTCACTCAAGTGCCAAAAATGGGATGTTCTGCCTTGGAGTGACGGTCGAAGTGACGATCCATCAGAAATCTGATGGTCCACCAGATCGTTCGTCACTCGGGGTCCAAGAATGGGACATTCTGCCTCGGTCTGACGGGCCCCTTGACGGTCCGTCAACTTTTTGACGGTCCACCACTTTGGCCGTCACATGATGACCGGAAAAGGAAGCCACTGCCTTGGTCTGAAGGGACACTTGACGGTCCATCAAGGACTTGGCGGTCCGTCAGATCGACCGTCAAACCTACGATTCCGACAACGCTTAGTAAAACGGCCATAACTTCTTCATCCGATGTCGGATTTTGATGAAATTGGTATCGATGGAAATCTTGTTCAATTCTCTACATAACTAAAAGTAGAAATTAGGGAAATTACTCACGATTCAAAGTGTTTCATACTTGGGAAGATACTTCTGAAACTCTTAGACTCAGATTTTCTGCTTTGCTGGATACGCTCTAAGGCTCAGACTAGAAGAGAACTTTGCGGGGCATTACATCTAAATTTAATTCTTACGCATACAAGTCACTATTGGAGCTTTAATTATTCATTGATTATAAAAAATATTATTATCTTCGTAAATACTGTAACTTGGGTTCTAACATCACCACCTATAACTAGCACATTTATGCATATCATTATCCTTTACCGCTTTCCACATAATACAATCATCACACTAATTTAAGGCATCTATCCCTTAGATATTACTATGCTCATCAATATTCGATCTTCGCGTAATTCTCTTCATCATATTATTGCACAATACATACAACCTAATACCATTACAACTCAATTGGGTTCATCACTAGAACAACTAAAAAAATATCATGTTCATATGCTACATTTACAACAATCTCCTTTCGGGCACATAACACATAATATCATAAATATCACATAATCAATCAATAATATAGTTTTGGGGATTAAAGTTAAGTACTCGTGTCTTTATCCACGTCAACTTCATGTACGCAAGCCTAGACATGCTTTCTCCCATCAATTCTAAATTATGAAAATATAAAATAACACAATCTTCTACTCATTAAACCTAGCCTACCTGGATGCCAAGCTTTTGGAAGAAGCAAGCTGCAACAAGGATGCTCTTTCCTTTCTTTCATGCCTTGGAACAATCAATCATCTAAAAATCAAGCAAATGTAAGAGAAATTAAATATTTACTCTTCGAAAAAATATCTTGGGGATTCAAACCCACTAATTCTACCCTTAATTCAAGGTCTATATCATTCTCCAATGTCAGTTAGCCATTAATTAGCTCTTTCAATCTTAACCCATCTTCATTAATGGAGTTTTTATGTTAAAGGTCTCATATTTAAGGAATTCAAGGTTCCTAACCATCAAAATTTATAATCTAGTTTATGAAATTCTTATTAGGAATCTTTAATTTACAGCTTAGAATCAGCTCTATGTCATATTAAAAACACCCATGAGTATTTTCCAAAAGGATTCCACCATTAAAGGTCTTTCTAAGGATTCTAAGATGTTAAAGGATTAAATGACGAAGAAAAATAATGGAAAAACTTACCTCAACAAAGGAATTTCACCGTAAGCCTTGGAAAATCGCATCTCTAGGGTTGGGGAATGAAATTTAAGGTATTTAAACTTAAAATACGGCTGAAGCTGATTTAAATACCATCAGAATTTTCACTACAGTGAAATCCCGCTTCAGCCCGGACAGTGCTCAGTAAATTAGTCATTACGTTTTACTCCGAATTCAGATTGAGGAACGGTTTGTTGCGTTGGAAATTAGACCCAAAGATATCTAATTTGATATATAATGGGACCCTTAACTCCATATATTATATGAGATATGATCGTTTGAAGTTGGCCCTAATAAAAATCTATATCGAAACTATATCTGAAAGAAACTTTTAAACTTAACTTTGTGTTAGGGATATTCTATGACCTTATTTAATAGCTAAAGAAATTTAAAACTAAGTTATTGATATTAGAACTCATGAATAATTAAATTCATAGGGCTTGAGTCTATCTAGACACATCCGAAGGCTAAAATCTTTGCCAAAAAGTTTAAGGTGACATAATAAATAAAAGAGAAAATACTCTATTATCCCCCTGAACTATACCCGAAAAGGCTATGACACACCTCAACTTAAAGGGGGCCCTATTATCCCCTAAACTAATTAGAAGTGTAATTTTGACACCCTCTACATGTCACATATGTGGCACACACGTGTGCCTACATGGACACTTCAGTGTGTTGTGCCACATATGTGCCACGTATATGCCACGTAGGCACTAAGGGTACCAAAATTACACTTTTAATTAGTTCAGGGGGGTAATAGGACCCCCTTTAAGTTGAGGTGTGTCTTAGCCTTTTTGGGTATAGTTCAGGAGGGTAATTGGGTATTATCTCTAAATAAAATATTGGCTAATTTGGACCCAAATTAATATTGAGGAATGAAAGTTAAGAATTTTCATGAATTTATTATGAATAATTTAGTAACGACGAAATGGATGGTTACAATCAGGTACCAATTTACCATCCATTCGTCCCCGAACGGACATTCAGTGGAGAAAAGCAGGAGATTGGAATTAGAGAGACATTACTAATAGAGTTGCTTATATTGTACCCTGTTCACTCACGCGATATTCTTATCGACTAATCCACATTCTATACTCAATCATTCTATCAAAGCTTTTCAAAATACGAAGATACAAAGTTAAATAGTTATATACGAATCACTTATTCTCCTTTCAACGGCCTAAGTCTGAAACTTGAGTTTTACAAAAACAAGATAAAGATGGTTAAAAGATTCACCTTGATGAAGACAAATATTCAAAAGCACCTTTTTTTCACTACCAAAGCTCCAGAGTCCCGAATTCAATTCTGAAAAGTGCTACGAGATGCCACATGAAATTACTATTTGAATTTCAATAATAAACAATTCATACCTAATCCACCTAACACACAAACTCTCTCTGAGATACCTGACTCGGTTTCTAGCCAAGACTATCGTATGGAGATTCTACATATTGATTATATGCAAGTTACCACACTATTTACAAGTAACATAACATAGATACTCACATGCACTCAATCAATACTACTAAATTTATTTTATAAAGATAGCTTCAACTTCTCACAACCACTATCCCTTTTACCTCAAGATCACCCACCGTTTCAAGCTTAGTGTTTACTACTATATATAGGTGACAACACACCCTCTCACTCATTACACAGACTTACAACTATTAGCCATAGAGATTCTACACAATTAAAGCCTACAACACATTCTCCTCCACAATATTGTTAATATCTATTTAATCATCATATCTTAATCACTCAACAAGCATATCCACCAAGAATCATCCAAGAAAAGATCAATCATGCCATTTAACAATGCACTTATTTCCATATTCAGAGTTGTTCTTAATTATTTTATGGGTGTAACTAAGTTATTTAATTTTGCATTTCCATCATCATGGGGATTACTACCCTCTAAAAGAGTCATACATCAGCTAACTCTACAGGACATGTACATGCATAATTCAGCCACAAGGTCAAGTCAACAATAATTTATCTTCTCAAGATTTTTTCTAATGCATAAATCCACAGCTAAAACTTATGCCCAAGCAATAACTAACTCAATATTTTTCACACGTCAATCACTTCATTGTCAAGTCTAAACACCCAAATATCACTAATACCAATTTAAGATATACAAAGTCGTTCTTATTTTTATCTAAAAATATTTTTTATTATGGGCTTTACTTAACTCGTAAATACCTCAAGAGTGGTTCCCACACCACTAATACATAAACAGGGACAAACAAGATAAATTGATTACAGGTTATTAATAGTCTCATCACCAATATCACATTCCAGACAAGTTATCGAATCGATCAAATTCTGTAGGTATCAACAACCTCTACTAATTTTTGTCACTTTTATTTAAAACTCATTATTTTGAGTGTGGTGTTAAGGGTCCAAGAGTGGAATATGCTCTTGGATTCTTAAGATTAAGCCAACCATTGATCTATTTTTCTATCTTTTGTTCATTGTAATTGTTGGTTCTTTTCATTATTAATGTAACCCGTTACTTCTTGTTGTTGTAATATTGTTGTTCATTTTTATTGTGGTTAATATAGTTTGGGTTGTTGGCATCCATAGGTGTAAAAACACCTTAATATCTTCCATTCTTGTTGTGTTCTTGAATCCGAGAGTGGTCACCAAAGAGGTCCATGGTTTTCTTGAACTTGTGGACTGATTTTGGTGTGTGTTTCGTGCTTCCCTTGTATTTCTTGTATCAACTAATGACATACTCTAGCCTCATTAATTCACACAATCAACCACAATACAACGCTAATACATCACTATTCCTCGTTATTCACCTCATTTTTTTCATACTCATATTCACAGGAACAAGAATAAATCCGTAATCATAGACAACTTACTCTAAATTCTCGAGCTTACAACCAAATACTCTATTTTAATATTAAAGAATGATAACTAGCCATTATGGTAAGCTACCATTATAACACATATAAATGAAGCAAGTCAACCAACATATAAGTAAGTAAGAAGTTTCACTTTTTCAAATACATATCACACAATCAAATACCCAATGAATTAACAATATAACAATAACAGATCAAACAATGCTCACAAACCAACCACATAACCATTAAGAGTATCAACCATACTGTAAACATCCACAGACTCAACACAAATACGTACACACATTCTATGGGACTTATTTTTACCCAAATAGTCATGACCTGCAGGGAACAATCTATGTTCATGTACCGTACTGGCATGGTACCCGATCCAACATATACATATCCATACAAGCGTGGTAACCGATCCAACATATACATATCCCTGCCGGCGTGGTACTCGATCCAACATATACATATCCGTACCGGCGTGGTACCCGATCCAACATATACATATCCGTACCGCCGTGGTACCCGATCCAATATATACATATCCGTACCGGCGTGGTATCCAATCCAACATATACATATCCGTATCGGCGTGGTACCCAATCCAACATACACATATTCGTACCGGCGTGGTACCGGATACAACATATACATATACGTACCGGCGTGGTACCCGATCCACCATAAACAAGTATTATCAATATCAAATTTACACAACCTCACATAATACAACAATGTACCAAGTTTATAAGTACACTTAATTAAGACAATTCCATCAAGTAAATTTTCAACAATCATTTATACACGCATCAACAATCCAAGCATCAACAATTTCAAGCATGTCCGAATACCAATCAACAAATATTTATAGCATTACTTTAAGGAGTTATCATTATCAAACAAGTCACTCATAGGCACAATTCAATAAACCATCATTATTACCAATTTAGCCTCTCATGGGCATCCAGTAGATATAGTATTCTTATCACTATCAAAACAAGAATAACATAAAATAAATCACAATTTAATTCTTACGCATAAAAGTCACTATTAGAGCCTTAATTACTCATTAATTTTTAAAAATATCATTATCTTCTTAAATACCGCAACTTGGGTTCTAACATCACCACCTATAACTAGAACATTCGCGTGTATCATTATCCTCTATCGTTTTCCACATAATACAATCATCACACTAATTTAAGTCATCTATCCCTTAGATATTACTATGCTCATCAATATTTGATCTTCGTGTAATTCTTCTCATCATATTATTGTACAATAAATACAGCCAATATCATTATAATTCAACTAGGTTCATCACTAGAATAATTAAAAAAATATCATGTTCATATGCTACATTTACAACATCTCCTTTCGGGCACATAACACATAATATCATAAATATCACATAATCAATCAATAATATAGTTTTTGTGATTAAAGTTAAGTACTCGTGTCTTTATCCACCTCAAGTCCATTCCCGCAGGCCTAGACATGCTTTCTCCCATCAATTCTAAATTATGAAAATATAAAATAACACAATCTTCTACTCATTAAACGTAGCCTACCTGGACACCAAGCTTTTGGAAGAAGCAAGCTGGAACAAGGATGCTCTTTCCTTTCTTTCATGTCTTGGAACAATCAATCGTCTAAAAATCAAGCAAATATAAGAGTAATTAAATATTTACTCTTCGAACAAATATCTTGGGGATTCAAACCCACTAATTATACCCATAATTCAAGGTCTATATCATTCCCCAATGCCAGTTAGCCATTAATTATCTCTTTCAAGCTTAACTCATCTCCATTAATGGAGTTTTTATGTTAAAGGTCTCGTCTTTACTGAATTCAAGATTCCTAACTATCAAAATTCATAATCTAGTTTATAAAATTCATGTTAGGAATCTTTAATTTATAGTTTAGAATCAGCTCTATGTCATGTTAAAAACATCCATAAGTATTTTTCAAAAGGATTCCACCATTAAAGGTCTTTCTAAGGATTCTAAGATGTTAAAGGATTAAATGACGAAGAAAAATAATGGAAAAACTAACCTCAACGAAGGAATTTCACCGTAAGCCTAGGGAAATTGCATCTCTAGGGTTGGGGAATGAAATTTGAGGTTTTTAGACTTAAAATATGGCTGAAGCTGATTTAAATACCATCAGAATTTTCGTTACAGCGAAATTCCGCTTCAGCCCGGATAGTGCTCAGTAAAACAGTCATAACTTTTTACTTCAAATTCTGATTGAGGAAAGGTTTGTTGCGTTGGAAAGAGGACTCAAAGAATGATATATGAGATATGAGATATGATTGTTTGAACTTGGCCCTAATAATACCCTATATCAAAACTGTATCGGAAAGAAAGTTTTAAACTTAACTTTGTGTTAGGGATATTGTATGACCTTAATTAATAGATAAAGAAATTTCAAACTAAGTTATTGATATTAGAACTCATGAATAATTAAACTCATCGGGCTTGAGTCTGTCTAGACACATTCGAAGGCTAAAATCTTCGCCGAAAAGTTTAAGGTGACATAATAAATAAAATATTGACTAATTTGGACCCAAATTAATATTGAGGAATGAAAATTAAGAATTTTCATGAATTTATTATGAATAATTTAGTCACGAAAAAATGGGTCATTACAGATTCCGAACTATTCTGCACCCACACACTACCCTCTGCTGAATCGACTAAGCGGATACCTTGTCGGGCAAGCTGATGAACTTCCTGAACTAACTTTTTCTTACCATACTCCATATGAGCAACACTACTCATAGGCATACTACAGAGAGCATCAGCCATTATATTGGTCTTGCCCGGGTGATACAGAACACTCATGTCGTAGTCTTTTAACAACTCTAACCTCCTTCTCTGACGCAGGTTCAGGTCTTTCTAAGAACACATACTACTGGCTTTTATGATCTGTGAACACATCAACATGCACCCCATACAAATAGTGCCTCCAAATCTTTAAGGAAAACACTACAACTTCTAATTCAAGATCATGAGTAGGGTAATTCTTTTTATGGTGCTTAAGTTGTCTAGAGGCATATTCTATGACCTCACCTCTCTGCATCAAAATACACTCGAAACCAACTTTGAAAGCATCACAATATACCACAAATCCATCTGAACCATCTGGTAAAGTCAAAACTGGGGTTGTAGAGAATCGAGTCTTCAACTCTTGAAAACTCTTGAAAACTCTTCTCACAAGAATTTGACCACTCGAATTTGACTTTCTTCTGAGTCAATCTGGACATAGGGGACGCAATAGATAAAAATCCTTCAACAAACCGTCGATAATAGCCAACTAAACCCAAGAAACTCCTAATATCTGATAGAGAGATGGGCATGTGCCAGTTTCTTACTGCTTTAGTATTTTGAGGATCAACTCTAATGCCTTCACTGGAAACTATATGTCCATGGAACACTACTGACCTTAGCCAAAATTTGCACTTACTGAACTTGGAGAACAACTGATGGCCTTTGAGAGCTTGTAATACTATTTTGAGATGGTTTGCATGATCACTTTCACTGTGAGAGTAGACACGAATGTCATCAATGAAAACTATGACGAACATGTCCAAGTACTACTTAAACAGATAGTTCATCAAGTCCATGAAGGCTATTGGGGAATTGGTAAGACCAAATGATATGACTAGGAATTCGAAGTGACCATACGGAGTTCTGAAAGCTATTTTTGGAATGTCACATTCTCTGAATCTAAGTTGATGATAGCCTAATCTGAGGTCTATCTTAGAAAAGTAACTGGCAACCTCAAGTTGGTTAAAAAAGTCATTGATTTTGGGAAGTGGATACTTTTTGTTGACTGTGACTTTTTTCAACTGACGGTAGTCAATACACATTCTGAGAGAACCTTTTTTCTTACTTAAGAATAGAACTGGTGTACCCTAAAGGGATATGTTGGGTCTGATGAATCCCTTATCTAGGAGATCCTTCAACTGTTCTTTTAATTCTTTAAGTTCTGCTAGAGCCATTCTGTATGGCGAGATGGAGATAGGCTGAGTATTAGGAAAATGGTCTATTCCGAAGTCAATTTCCCTCTTGGGAGGAACTCCGGGAAGATTTTTGGGAAACACATCTGGGAATTCACATGCTACTGGAATTGACTCAAAACTAGGAGTCTTATAAATAAAATCCTTAACTTAAATAAGATGGTAGACACACCCCTTGGATATCATTTCTCTCGCCCTTAGGTAGGAAACAAGTTGACCCCTAAGTGTTTAGGTACTACCCCTCCATTCTTAGACAAGTTCATTCGAAAACTGTAAATAGACAACTCTATTTCTGCAGTCAACTAAAGCATAGAATGAATGAAGCCAATTCATGTCGAGAATGACGTCAAAATCTATCATCTCTAACTCTACTAAGTCTGCTGAAGTAACTTTCTGAGATACCATAACCGGACAGTTCTTGTATACCCGTCGGGCTATGATAGACTTACCCACTAGGGTAGAGACTGAGAAAGGCTCTGCTAGGATTTTGATACTAACTCTAAAATCAACCTCTATATAATGAGTTACAAAACCTAAGCTTCCCTCAACTCCAGTGGGAAGAACCTATCAAGGAAAGCAGTAGCAAACTTCTCCCATTTTAGGGCCCTGCATCAGCACCCCTATCCTCCTTTCACTGCTTAAACCATGTGTAAGCCATATCCTGCAGCTGATATATGGCTAAATAGCACTCTTACTGGAAGTCACGCCCATAGTATCTGTGACTTTCTGCACCTGATCAAGGAATTCCCGTGGGTTCTCTTCATACTTAGACCCGGTAAATGGTGGAGGATTCATTCAGGTGAAGTCCTAAATTCTAGTTGCAGTAGTATTGGCAACTAGGTTGTCCTAGAATGCAGCTGGACATTTATTCTGGGCTGCTATAGAATGAGCTAGAGTGGTAGAAGCTGCTCTGAATTCTACATGGGAAACATGCTCATCCAGGGGATCTGGCTGGACGGGTGGAGGTGCTATCTAGTTTCATATTCTTCTTCTGTTAGTCCTTTTTTGGAAGCATATTCTGTCAACGGAAGGAAAAATTAGATTCAAGAGAGAGTTTAATTTGAGATCATGGTCACTCGCAAGATATGAATACTGAAAGAAGGGAACTTATTCCTAAAATGCCTCATAGCCTCTTGTCCATAAGTGTGGCGCGCTACACACCCATGAACAAGACTCTACTAGACATGAATTTCAGACTCCCTAGGACTCTGTTGAACCTTAGGCTTTGATACTAAGTTTGTAACACCCCGAGTCTGGACCTTGGATGCTACACGATGCTTATGATCCCGAAGGACAACAAGCTAACCCATGACTGGTACCTGCTGTGAACACTGAATAATAATAATGTAATAATGTGGAAATTAGGATAGAGTTGCCATAAGGTTCATAGCTAAATAAAATACTGATAAATAAATACTGAAAACTGAATATCTATCTGAAACAATCTAGTTCGAAAGCCTCTAACTATCTGAAGATGAAGTTGATGGGACAAGTTCCCAACTAACTCCGACTACTGAAATACTAAAATGATAACTTTTTCCTCGAACTATAAGGACTCACCACTATATCTGCCGCTGATAATCCAAGTTGCTAAGTACATTCAGGAGCCCGCACGTCTGAACCTATGATATGAGATATCATTGCACAAAATAAAAAGTATGCATCAGTACTTTGAATGTACTGGTATACTAAGCGAGGTAGGATGATATGCAAGGGTTCATATGCATGAACAATAACTGACTGAATAATGTGAATATAACTGGATGAGAGTCTATGTATAACTGAACTGCTAAAAATACTGATGATGCATTATTGTGCATACATCTATATACATATATACTATAACTAAGATTATGCTAAACTAAATGCTGAGTGATGACAACTGGATTACTGGTAACTGGGTGACTATTCCTGATTCTATAGAACAAACTGAGTTCTATACTGAGCTGGGTGACTATGTGTGACAGTCCTGATTCTTAAAACTGATATGAGGTTTTATACTGAGTCTAAAAATAAAATTGTAATTGTGGGGGTGTTCATCTAACCAACATACCCCGATTATAAACTGAATTAGGGTCCAACCTATGACCCCAATTGGAAGGGTGTTAGCACCTTGCCAAGGGATACTAACAATAGTTCTGAGTTAACCCTATCTGGCAGGAAGATATTTCATCAACCCTCACTGGCACGAAAACTCGTACGAGATGTTTAAACCACTATCTGGTAGGAAGTATCTCAACCTATGCTAGCTACGTAGTTTTGTAACATAGGGATTGCTACTAAGGGTTAAACCCTTCACTGACAGGATACCCCCATCCCTGGGTTCGCTCGGTGCTGAATTCCTACTCCTAACTAAATAAACACTGAATTGATTTCTAGACTGTACTAGGATTGACTGAACTATTATTAATCATGCTAACTGACTAAACTGGACTGAGTTCACTGAGTTCTGTTAACTGACTGAATACACTGAGTTTTGTAACTGACTGAGTACTATTGTATGTAACATCACTGAGACTATTCTGAAGCTACTGTAACTCTAGGTAAACACCAAGATTTTAGGTATTTTATACCCCCAGGACTCGATAACATTGAAAATAAAACATGGCATGGTTATAATAGCACAACAATAGTATCTTGTTATTAATGCTTCCACTTAGACATTTTGTCAAACACTTGAGAGGCATACTTTATGCTTATAATAATAACCAACATGCAAGCATCATGATCACAATCCCAACTCACAATTTCAAGGGCTTTTAACATAAATCCACATAACCCTACGGACATGTTAATTACTTCACATGAAACTTGTAATAAATCATGGATTAAAACTCAAATAACATCAAAATCATGAATACAATTAAATTCAACATGAAATTTATGAAACCAATTAACTTGTAGTGTTTAAAAAGATTTTTGAACTCCAAGGGTGGAAGAAAACCCAAGGATGAACACCTAACATACCTTGATTGTTAATTTTGTGGAGATTGTGGTGAGTTTTTGAGACTTGATTCTTGAGCTTGATAAAATTAGGGCTTGTTCTTGAGAAGATTTTGCGAAAAGGATGAGAAATTATGCTATTTGGGGCTTTAATCCTGTGTTTTGGACCTATTGGGTGAAGGAAAAATGGCCTATTTGCCCTTAAAAATTTGGAACAAAACTGCAAAAATTACCCGGACCGGACTGGCCAGGGCGTCGCGGGTTCTGGAGCGCCGCTTCAGGAAGGGCAATGTGGTATGTATCGCGGGCTTCCCCCAGCACCGGACTAGGCAGGGCGTCGCGGTCTAATCGTTGGTCCAACCAACTTTTCATGAGAACAAGCAACATAAACAATTCTTGAAGAATCTTTTATTTATTCAACACATGTCTAATACTCAATATGCACATCTTCATGATGGCAAATCGTTTATGTCAATAGATTAAATGATTTGTATTAGTAACTCCAAGTTACCATAACATGTGCAAAAATTCTTTAGTCAACATCAGATTTACTATTGCATGAATTTCGTATCAATAAACAATAAACTCTTAGTTTATTATGGCATGTGATTTCATCATGCTTGGGTAACTTTTCACATTCGTGTTTCTTATCATAGTAACTTGGAGCTATTCAATCTTCCGATTATTCTACCTCCTTTAGAGGTGGATTGTGATATCTTCATAACAAAAAATACGTTCGAGTATATATACAGTCATATTCACCCAAGGTATAGATCTGTATTTATAATAATCGAAATTGTCATTCCTAAAAATAGAATATAATCATGCCTTAAGCGTATCAAATTATGATAGCTACTACAAAAGCAAATTGAGGCATACATATGATTTATTGCTACCACATTCAATTCAAGGAATAGAGCATATTTCACCAAATACCCATTATTTTATCTTAGCCATCAAAATAACAACAATATAGTGCATTGAGATTCAAGTTCAACGTCTTATACATATAAACACGTCTTAGGCATAAATGGATGAAACTTGAACCCAACATATTATCATTCCTTTTGAAAATATTATTCTTGAGGAATAAATTTAAAACATAAATGGTTTCAAACCAATTATTTTTCGTCAAATTCAATAATAATTATATTACTAGTAGCAAAAGATAGATAACATAAGGAATTACTAACTTTGAAATTACCTTTAGATTTATAATCTTACCTTGTTTGGCAAAGTCTCGTGTTGATAACGTTTTATAAAACAATAAAGAATAAAGAAGAAAAATAGAGAAAATGGAGAGTAATTCTTATTTCTCTTGAAGGATTCTATTGAGATCCTTGAGGGTCATTTAAAATGAAGTAAGCCCTTCTATTTATAGGAAAAATTTACTCCTAGTTTCTGACTAAAAGATATATGCTTCAAATCCTGATAGATATCAACTAGATCTTGATAGATCTTATTAGATCATGATAGATCTTATCTATATAGACATTCACTATAATGTAAATATATTTATAACAATATAAAAATAGAAGAAATTTTTTTATAATAGCACAACTTAAAATACAAAAATTACAAAAAAAATTCTTCAATTTAAAAAAATTACAAAAATTCCTTCTTTACCTTTTTCAGTAAAGGGAAAAGATGCCTCCTACCCCCCCCCCCCCTTTGTATACAAACTACAAGATTGAAGGGGCGGTTACTTCCTCCATTAATGTCACTTATCAAGGTGCGATTTTCTTGTTATTTTTATCTAGTTTTCTTTAGAATTTTGAATAGAGTTATTTCCTCCAATTTCTTATTCAGTATCATCTTATCAACTTCAATAACTTAATTCAAATCTCAAATAAATTTGCATCTTACTTTTTTAAAGTTTTTTCGTTGACATTGCTGAATAAAGACTTAGTTTTACAGTCTTTATCGCTTCAATTAAATGAATCAAGATATGGGACCATCTTTTAGAATTAAAATCTCTCAGTTAGATAACTTTAAATAAATTAAAATATTGTTAATTTTATGTCGGGGTATATTTGATAAAGATGCTAATGATTTTTATGAAAATAGGTCTAAACATCGAAATGATCTGGTTGTTATGAAAAAATTGCATGATAAAATAACAATGAAGGCTAAGAAGAAAGGAGAAGTTATTTCTAAGAATAGAGGATCTACCAATTTTGGAGGAGTAGTTCATCAAAAGAGAAGACGAGCTGTTGAAGTTACAAGTAGAGACACACTGCCAAAAATATTGCATGTGCTTTATTAGGTCTAGATACATGTTGATATTAATTTGATATTTTTATTTTAATTGTATCTCTGTCTATGTAAAATGATAAATGATATGTATCTCTTGATTCTAGTTCTGGGTATGTCAGTTAATTCTTAGAGATACATATTATTATTGTAAGAGATACATTCTTGTTGTACGATATAGTATTATCTCATATAAGTTGTAAAAAAAAATGCTCTAATAAGTAGAAACTTCTATCTTTTCCTAAGATTATTTATTTTACACAAGAGCTACAATGTAGTAGTAGGTGTTGTTTGTTATTTATGTTGAATTATGTATATCATTCAACATTAATTATTTTTTGTAAGTCCTTTTTTAAAAACATCTGTCTATGTAACTGATAAATTATATGTATCTCTTGATTATAGTTCTTTGTATGTCAGCTATTTTTGAGAGAGAGAGATTATGAATGTTATAGATACATGTTTTGTTGTTTGATATAGTATGTTTCTAGCATATTATATCAACCCATGCTTTTATTTTTAACGCATAGGACTTTTATTTTTGACTCATATCAAATTTTAATCATGGTAAGCAGCAGTGATATATGAAAATTGTGTGAAGAAGGAAGATCAATATTATTTTTCCAAAAAATCAAGTCAAAAGGGGAAGAGTTGTTAGGGTTATTGCCCTGATTTTCTTACCAAAATTAAGTTTTACTTTTTCATGTAAGGAAGATAAAAGTAACCATAAATACTTTTAACTTTTCCTGAAAGAAAAATATAAAACTTTTTCATATTTGGCTAACCTTTTTCTTGGAGGAAAGGTTTTGAAACTCTATAAATAAAAGACCCCTCTTCTCATATCATAACACAATAGCATCCACAATGTAGTCATCAAAGAGTCTGGTTTAGGAGAAAATTTCTCCCAATAGGTTTAATATTTTTTAATATTAGATTTTATATGTAGGTCGATTGGCCAAATAATATAATAATATTAAGTTTTTAGAATTGTTTTATATGTCTTATGAATTGTCACCACAGTGGTTTGCAACTAATAGCTTCCGCATGACACCCTCTCGATTTTGAACTGAACACCTTTTTCATACAGTACTAAATTATATACCTCGTGAATACAATACAATCAATGTGTATCTTAATCAAAAAATAAAAACAATTAATCACACCATGTTTAATGGTTGAATTGGTAGATCTTCTACATTTGAACGATTATTGCTTTGGCTATCAAAACAATTATTTGAATATAGATATTTTATTTCCCGAGTTTCCTTAGTGGAATATAAACTGCTTTCATCAACAATGATTTGACAACACACTGTTACATCAATAGTCATATCCCTCAACGTTATACACAATGGATACTTGATAAAAATTTCTATTCACCTTTTTCTTGATCCAAATATACCGGCACACCAGTATGCAATCACATTGTTCAGTCCATTGTATTGTGTTTTTGAATAATAAATGTCATACCCCTATTTTTTTACCACCCAACTACCAGTAAGGAATTGATTTAGGAAAAAATAGGTTTTCCTAATTAAGTGACGTTTTGAAAATGGATTATTTATTTTACAGAGTCGCTATTTGAAATTGAGTTTGGGTGTTTCTAGTCACCTTATTAAATTTTCTGATCAAAATAAAATGACTCTTTATTGATCTGTGAACTAGAAAATTCGGATAAGAAATTCTATTGACCGAGTGAAAGGGGTTAGGTATTCCTCGAATCCCGTGATTTTATCACGATCTCTTTATTGACTTATGTCTGGATTAAATTAATTCTTGAATAAATAGTAGTTTAGTTGTTTTAGGTACTAAGGATTATTAGAGAGAAATTGTGACTTATGTTTTCGGCTGAGGAGCACAATCACACACAGAGCCTTGTAATTATAGAAGTTGACCAAGGAGCATAACCACACACATGATCAACCTCAATATATTAAATTAAATTCTTTCTCCGCTTTTACTATTTTGTGACTTATTTCACTCACTTCTCGCGATTGATTTTCCTCTATTTTTATTATCTCAATTTTTCTTGAATTAATTCGCAACTCTTCTCGCTTACTTATAAGTGAATTTTCCTCTGTTTTTATCTATCAATATAATAAGGTTTGGAATAAAACCGCACCTCATTTCACACTTTCTCACCTTAATTGACAAATTGGTTCTTGAATTAGAATATTGTGACCCATTTGATTTGCTAAGGACAAATACTGGCCAAATAGAACCAACTTTGTAACAACCCTCATTTTCGGGCTAGAACGTAAATCATTATTCCTACTCGTATAAACCCAAACCAAATAATTCTTTTTTAATATATGTGTAATAATCAATTAGGTAGTGTGGGAATATATTTGAGCATGAATTGAGATCATAGAGGTCCCTTAATTCAAAGATGAGTCGAAAACTCTTCTATCAATTAAATTTTAGTGAATATCTAAACTTAGGTCAACTTTAATCGACCATAACTTCTCTATATATCGAATTAGAGAGTCTACTATATATCAAATAAAAGGTCTAAGAGTCTTCTTTCAACTCCACTAGTTTAACATAAATTTGATACCTAAGTGAAAAGTTATAGCACTTTTCATGAGAGGCAGTGAGCTTCCGCTATTACACTGCTCGGCGGTGCAATAGCGGTGGAGCCAATACTGCTTAGTGGTAATTATCAAAATCGCAATTTTCTAAAATAGTAGATCACCGTTGTTACGCCGTTCAACAGTTCTTGTAGAGATTGGACCAATACCGCTCAATGGTGAGCCAAAAAACCAAAATTTTTCTGCAACTTTTAAGTCTGAGGGGCAGTCTCATCTTTTTCCTACAATTCCTAGTCATATTAACTGACGATTAAATGATTTTAGGGCATAATATGCCCACAATCACTCAAATTTATCAAGAACAAAAACCCTAACCTTCCTCCCAAAGATCAGGAGTCCATTCTTTAAGTTCAAGATTTCAAGAAAAGGGGTCAAGATTTGGGTTCCAATCTTCAAACTAAACAACATAAGGTACGTGGGGTTTTTCTAAACTATATGGGCTTGTTAAAAACTTTTTGAGTAAGGTTTAAATATATGGGATCATATGTTTTTGAAAGGTTTTGAATCTACAATAATAACTATGCATTGTGAATCCTTCTAATGACATGTGTTTTAGTCTTGAGGCCTTATATTGAAATTGATATTTTACTCGTACATATATGTACGTAAGAATTTAATGTCTTGAAATTTGAATTGAGAGCTTGAATGGTGATACTCCCTCTCTTGTTGTGAAGCATCTTAATTACACATGTTATGGACTATTTAATTTCATATTTAAACGTATGCCATGAATGACTTTACTATTATTTATTGACTTGGTTTTGGTGATGACATGAAGAGAGGGAATTGATTATTTAAAAATTTACATGGGTTGTTATAAGATACTTGACAACCACGTGTTGTGAATTGAACTTGAGGATCTTTGCCTAAGTTTTCATGAATTTCACTATACATATCCTCTTGTATTGTTTAAACAATTTGGTGGTCAAAACATTGTGTTGCTTGAAAAGAGTTGTAACTTGATAATGTATGGCTGAGAAGTCTGACTTGCAAGTTCTGGTATGATGATACCAAATCAGATAATGCATAACAGACTCAGAACTGAACAGAAGTCAGATTTCATATAGGTTTTAAAAATTTGAGTTTCTAAATATGCATGTTCAGAAAAGGTTAAAAATGGGCTTAAGAGATGTTAGTTGGTTACCCGAAAAAGGCACGAGTTCAAAAAACTCATTTCCCAAAATCATATTTTGCCAATACGAGTTATTATATTCGCAAGAGGGATTATACGTTGTCCTAGTGCCCTGTGGCGTATCAGATTTAGAACTCCAACTTTTGCGGCAAACTTGGGTGGAGGCTTGGCTACTTAGTTAAGGGAAAATTCCATATAGCCCATGGAATATCAAACTTGTAGGGCGTACCACCTAGTTCAGAAGTAAAACAAAGAAAGGAATTGCATCTACAAAATTATTTTAAGATCATTTGAGATTTCCCATGTGTATTAAATTATTTCATGCATAATGTTTTATGAAATGCTCTCAATTATGCTATGTTATATATGAAAGTACATTATTTTGGATTGCTCTGCGAACCAGCACATTTGTATTGACCCCCTATATTTCAGGGTCTGAGGCTCAAATGGGACCCTTGGACTGAGCCTCGGACTGAGCCTCGGACTAAGGGTTCATTGATGAACTGGAGAAAATTTTCAGGGTTATGCACGTGAATGAGGTTAAAGGGATTGAGTTGGCGGCCTATCAATTGAAGGATGTGGCCATTCAGCGGTATAATGAATGGAAGGATTCAAAGGGTAGTGATGCTGAGCCCTCTGTGTGGGGTGAGTTTGTGGAGATTTTCCTGGACCGAGTCTTTCCCTAAGAATTGAGGGAGTCAAAGGCTGAAGAATTCATGAATTTAAAACAAGGGAAAATGAGTGTCAAGGAGTACACCCTAAAATTCAACTAGTTATCCCATTATTCTCCAGAATTAGCGGGTAACATGAGAGCTCGCATCGGGATGTTTTCATATGATCTCTTAGATAACTTGGTATTAGAATGCAAAGGAGCAATATTGAGTAGAGACATGTATTTATCCAGTTTGTCCATTCATATGTAATAGGTTGAAGAGCAGAAGAAAAGGTTGGCAGAGGAAGAGAGAAAGACAGGCAGGCCAAGAGAGCCAGATCTACAGACCAAAATAACAGTCAGTACCAAGGTGGTAATTGGGGTAGTAAGTGGTGTAAAAATAAGTTTTGGATCAACGCTCAATCATCCGCCAGCGCCCCAAAGCCCAGACCTTCAAATGATCAGCGGCCTTTCAACCCTTAGTCTAACAGTAGATGGAGGGCGCAGGGTATTCCGTCCTTGGGTAGTTTAGCTCTTCCACCTCAGTTATTTCCGTAATGTGGGACTTGTGGTAAACATCACCTGAGAAAGTGTTAGTTGGGCATCTTGGTATGCTATACTTGTGGTCAGTCAGGCTATTTTCAAAGAGATTGTCCTTCCACCGGTAGGAACTTTGGTGGTGCCAGGTCTCAAGCAAATTCCACAGCCCCACCATCGCCACTTAAGGGTACTACTTCAGCTACCGAAGGAGGTCGCAACCGGTTGTATGCTTTGTCTAATCGCTAGGATGCAGAGGCTTTACCAGATATAGTCACGGGTACGTTACAAATTTTCTCCTATGATGTGTATGTGTTACTTGATCCCGGGTATACC
This sequence comes from Capsicum pubescens, assembly GCA_030864215.1. Taxonomy (NCBI): domain Eukaryota; kingdom Viridiplantae; phylum Streptophyta; class Magnoliopsida; order Solanales; family Solanaceae; genus Capsicum; species Capsicum pubescens. Next base: position 38,729,216 of record CM061549.1, read on the forward strand.
TTTTTTTATGTGACCCAGTATGTGGCAGTTAGTTTTAGGTTTAAGGCTGAAGTTATTCCAGAACCTTTATCTATTTCCACCCCTATTGGTGACTCGATTGTGGCTAGAAGAGTGTATAAAAATTGTATTATGTCAATTTGTAATCGTGATACCATGGCATACCTCATCGAGCTTGATATGGTTGACTTTGATGCCATTTTAGGAATGGACTGACTTTATTCATGTTATACCACACTAGACTGTAGAACCCAAAAAGTCACCGTCTCCTTTCCAAATAAACCAGTGATAGAGTGGGAGGGGTATTCTTTAGCATCAGGGGGAAATTCATCTCTTATCACAGAGCCCGCAAACTTATATTTAAGGATTTTTTGTATCATCTTATTTGGGTTAAGGATTCTAGTACCGAAAGTCCTCCCCTCCAGTCTGTCCCTGTAGTTAATGAATTTCCGAAAGTCTTTCCCGATGATCTCCCAAGGATACCACTTGATAGGGAGATAGATTTTGGCATTGACTTGTTGCCGGACACTCTTTATATCTTTATCCTACCATACAGAATGACTCCTGTAGAATTGAAAGAGTTAAAAGAATAGTTGAAAAATCTTATTGATAAGGGCTTCATCTGTCCTAGTGTTTCTCCCTGGGGCGCACCTGTGTTTTTCATGCGTAAGAAAGACGGCTCTTCTCATATGTGTGTAGACTACCATCAGCTAAATAAGGTCACCGTTAAAAATAAATACCCTCTTCCTAGAATTGATGATCTGTTTGACCAACTTCAGGGTGCTAAGTGATTCTCAGAGATAGACCTTCGTTCGAGGTATCATCAGTTGAATGTTAGGGAGGATGATATTCCCAAAACAGCGTTACGAACCCGATATGGCCATTATGACTTCTTAGTCATGTCCTTCGGATTGACTAACGGCCCTGCAGCTTTCATGGACCTAATGAATAGGGTGTTCCGTCAGTTTCTAGACTTGTTCATCATAGTTTTCATTGACGACATCTTAGTTTACTCTAAGAATGAGGAAGATCATGCCACTCACCTCCGATTCATCCTTTAGACCCTCAAATTTTATGCAAATTGTATGCAAATTTTCCAAATGTGAATTCTGGCTTAATGTTATTGCTTTCTTGGGGCATATTATTTTGAGTCAGGGGATAAAGGTTGACCCCTAAAAGGTTGAGGCAGTGAGAAAATGGCTCAGACCCACGACTCCAATTGATATCTGGAGCTTCTTGGGTTTGGAAGGATATTACAGAAGGTTAGTAGAAAGTTTTTCCTCCATAATTGCTCCATTTACCAAATTTACGCAGAAGAAGGTAAAATTTGTGTGTTCTGACTCTTGTGAGAATAACTTTGAGAAATTGAAAGACAAATTGACTACTGCACCTATTTTGACCCTTCCCAAGGGTACAGAGGGTTTTGTTATATATTGTGATGCATCCCAGGTGGGACTTGGGTGTGTACGTATGCAACATGATTATATGGTAGCTTATGCGTCTAGGCAGTTGAAGGCGCACGAGCAAAATTACCCCACCCATGACTTGGAGTTAGCGGCTGTGGTGTTTGCACTTAAAATCTGGCGGCATTATCTATATGGGGTACACGTTGATATTTTTACTAACCACAAAAGTTTTCAGTATGTTTTCACGCAGAAAGAACTGAATATTAAACAAAGGCGGTGGTTGGAACTATTGAAGAATTATGACATGAGCCTGCATTATCATCCGGGCAAGGCGAATGTGGAGGTCGATGCCCTCAGCAGGCTGTCAATGGGCAGTCTTTCTCATGTTGAGAAAGGAAAAAGAGAGATAGTAAAAGATATTCACCGTCTTGCAAATCTAGGGGTTCAACTTTTGGATTCTGAAGATGGAGGAGTAATTGTTCAAGAGATAGCTAAATCTTCCCTATGTGCTTAAGTTAAGGAAAAGTATAATGAAAACCCTATCTTGATACAGATTAAGAAAGATGTTGGTCAATAGAAGGTGATGGCATTTGAAATTGAGGGTGATGGAATTTTGAGGTATCAAGGTAGGCTGTGTGTACCGAATGTGGATGTTTGCGAGAGAGGATTCGTAATGAAGATCACACCTTGAGGTATGTTGTTTATCTAGGCTGTACTAAAATGTATCTTGACCTTAAGATGATTTATAGGTGGAACAATATAAAATGTGATGTTGCTAATTTTGTTTCTAAGTGTTTGAATTGTCAAAAAGTCAAAGTGAAACATCTTAGACCAGGTGGTACTTCCCAAGAAATCGCGTTGCCTATGTGGAAATGAAAGATGATCAATATGGATTTCATCACGGGGCTTTCGAGGTCTCGAAACTAATATGACTCCATTTGGGTGATTGTAGACCTAATGACCAAGTCAGCTCACTTTCTGCCTGTGAGGACTAACAATTCGGGAGATGATTATGCCAAGATGTACATTGAGAAAATAGTTCGCTTGCATGGGGAACCAGTATCCATTATATCCGATCGAGGAACACAATTCTCTTTGCAGTTTTGGCGATCTTTTTAGAGGGGTTTAGGTACCCAAGTGAACCTGAGTACTGCCTTCCACCCTACGACTGATGGGCAAGCTGAGCGTACCATTCAGAACCTTGAGGATATATTAAGGTCCTGCGTAATTGACTTCAAAGGTAGTTGGGTAGATCATTTTTCATTGATAGAATTTGCCTACAACAATAGCTACCATTCTAGTATTCAGATGGCCCCTTTTGAAGCACTTTATGAGAGGAGATATAAATCACCAATTGGGTGGTATGAAGTGGGTGAAACCCAATTGTTTGGACCCGACCTTGTTCATCAGGAAATAGAGAAGGTAAAGATCATTAGGGAGCGACTTAAGATAGCTCAGAGTTGCCATAAGTCTTATGCCGATGTTAGAAGGAGAGATTTATAATTTGAGGTTGGTGATTGGGTGTTTCTAAAAGTCTCTACTATGAAGGGAGTCATGTGGTTTGGGAATAAAGGGAATCTTAGTCCTTGTAATATAGGACCGTATCAGATTATGAGGAGGATAGGTGGGGTTGCCTATGAATTAGACTTGCCTGCGAGTCTAGATTTCGTGCATCCAGTTTTCCATGTGTCCATGTTAAATAAGTGCATTGAAGATCATTCCCTAGTGTTTCCCGTAAAGGAGATCAATGAGAAAGACTCCTTGTCGTATGAAGAAGTACACATTGCCATCTTGGATCACCAAGTTTGGAAGTTGAGGAGTAAGGAAATAACTTCGGCTAAGGTGTTATGGAAAAATCAAAAAGCTGAGGAAGCTACTTGGAAGTCAGAGGATGATATGCATGCGAGGTACCCGACTCTCTTCGAAACCATGGATGATGATTTAAAAGGTACAAATCCCATACTACTCTTTTCTTTCCATTTAGTTCTTTAAATCGTGCTTGTTAAGTCCCGAGTCATCATTCGTGGAAGAATGATCCCAAGAGGGGGATAATGTAACAACCCGCATTTTTGGGCTAGAACGTAAACCATCATTCCTACCCGTGTAGACCCGAACCCAATGATTCTTTGTTAATATATGTGTGATAATAAATTACGTAGTGTGGGAATCTATTTGAGCATGAATTGAGATCATAGAGGTCCCTTAATTCAAACACGAGTTGAAAACTCTTCTATCGATTAAGTTTTAGCGAACGTCTAAACTTGGTTAAATTTCATCGACCATAACTTCTCATATATATCATATTAGAGGCCCTACAATATATCAAATGAAATGTCTACGAGTCTTCTTTCTAATTACACTGGTTTCACCTAAATCCGATACCCGAGTGAAAAGTTATAGCACTTTTCATGAGAGGCGAGTTGTCGCGATTACACCACTCGGCGGTGCAATAGCGGTGGAGCCAATACCGCTTAGCGGTAAAACTCAAAACTGAAATTTTCCAAAACAATAGATCACCGCTATTACACCGCTCAGCAGTTCCTATAGCAGTGGGACTAATCCGCTCAGCGGTAAGCCAGAAAATTTAAAAAAAATTATGGCTTTTCAGTCTGAAGGGTAGTCTCGTCTTTTTCCTATGATTCCTAGTATTATTAACTGATGATTAAAATGTTTTTAGGGCATAATATTCCAGCATTCACTCAAATTTATCAAGAACAAAAAACCTAACCTCCCTCCCAAAGATCAAGAGTCCATACTCTAAGTTTAAGATTTCAAGAAAATGGGTCAAGATTTGGGTTTTAATCTTCAAACTAAACAACATAAGGTACGTGGGGTTTTCCTAAACTACATGGTCTTGTTGAAACTTTTTTAGTAAGGTTTAAAGTTATGGGATCATATGTTTTTGAAAGGTTTTGAATTTACAATAATAACTACGCATTGTGAATCCTTCAAATGACCTGTGTTTTGGTCTTGAGGCCTTATATTGAAATTGATCTTTTACTCTTACATATATGTATGTACTCATTTGACGTCTTAAAATTTGAATCGAGAGCATGAATGTTGATACTCCCTCTCTTGTTGTGAAGCATCTTAATTACACATGTTATGGACTATTCGACTTCATATTGAAACACATGCCATGAATGTCTTTATTATTGTTTATTGACTTGGTTTTGGTGATGACATGAAGAGAGGGAATTTTCATTAATTACATAAACAAGATTGATGATTTAAAGAGTTGCATGGGTTATTATAAGACACTTGACCACCACATGTTGTGAATTGAACTTGAGGATCTATGCCTAAGTTTTCATGAATTTCACTGTACACATTCTCTTGTATTGCTTAAATGATTCGGTGGTCTAAACATTGTGTTGCTTGAAAAGAGTTGTAACTTGATAATGTATGGCTGAGAAGTATGATGTGCAAGTCTTGGTATGATAATACCAAATCATATAATGCCATAACAGGCTCAGAAAAGAATAAAAGTCAGATTTCATGTAGATTTTCAAAATTTGAGTTTCTAAATATGTGTGTTCAGAAAAGGTTAAAAATGGGCTTAAGAGATGTTAGGTGGTTACACAAAGAAGGAACGAGTTCAGAAAACTCATTACCCAAAATCGTGTTTTGTTGATATGGGTTATTATGTTCCCAAGAGGGATTATATGCTGGCCTAGTGCCCTGTGGCATATCAGACTTAGAAACTCCAACCTTTGCGAAAAACTTGGGTTAGGAGCTTAGCTGTCGAGTTAAGGGAAGATTCCATATAGCCCATGGAATATCAGACCTATAGGGCGTACCACCTAGCTCATAAGTGGAACAAAGAAAGAAATTGCAGCTATAAAATTGTTTTAAGATCATTTGAGATTACCCATGTATTTTAAATTATTTCATGCATAACGTTTTATGAAATGCTCTCACTTATGTTATGTTATATATAAAATTACATTATTTTGGATTGCTCTGCGTACCAGTATATTTGTATTGACCCCCTATATTTCAGGGTTCGAGGCTTAGTCCAGGGGTCCCGCTAAGCCATAGATTTATCAGATAGAAGTGTGCAGTTGGTGAGCCTCCCTTATTTCGAAAGGCCTCTTTTTAGAACATTGTTATTTCATTTTGTTTTGGTCCGACTGGGGGCCTTGTCCTAATCTTTAGACAAGTATTGGTTTTCACATTGTTAGAGATTTCGCAAATTGGTGTCGTATGTTTCTGAATGTTATGAACTAAAATTTTGTATTGTTCAGTAAATTAAGTGATTGACCATATTTCTGTCTTAATTATATTTTTCCGCATTTCATTATAGTATATGAATGGTGTGCATGATTGCCAGATAGAGAAGGGAGCTCGGGCCTTCATGGTTTGAGATGCTCGTTACAGTCAAGGCCTCGGCTCGGATCGTGACAAACTCATTCCTGATTACAATTAAAATTCTTATGATATTATAAATGTGTTTTTACTAGAGTCAGTTCACCATCACTATCATACTTTTGTTGTGTGAGCATGATCTCAATAGGCAAGTATAGAACCTCAAGTCCAAGAAAGTATGTTAATCGTCTCTAGTCCTTAATCTTAAATGAGGTATGCAAGATTTCTTTTAACTTGATATTTTCTCTTGATCATTTCCTGTGGTAATGATATCATCAACATAGATGAGAGGTACTTTGATACCTATTAGAGAGGTACAAAGAAATAAGAAATAATCTGAAGAACTCTGAGAGAAGCCTGCAGTTTGAATCGCGGATCAAAATTTGTCAAACTAAGCTCTGGAAGCCTGTTTTAAGCCATAGACAGATTTTTTAAGATGACAAACTACATTTGATCTTAGTAGAACACACCCATGTAGTGGTTTCATAAACATAATTTCTTTGAGATCATCGTGAAGAAACACATTTTTCATATCTAACTGATGTAAAGTCTAGCCTTTTATTGAAGCCAAGGCCGATAATGTCTGTACAATTGCCATCTTAGAAACCGGTGCAAAAGTCTCCTCATAATCCACCCCATGTTGTTATTTGTACCTTTGAGCAATCAATCAAGCATTGTAGCAATCAATTGTACCATTTTCCTTTATTTTAATGGAATACACCCACTTATTTCCAATGAGAACTCCATCGCTAGTTTATCAATAAAATCCCAAGTTGAATTTTCATTTTATGCACAAAGGTCGTCCAACATTGCCTCTTTCCAACAGGTTTGTATAGAATCCTGAGAGTAAGATATAGGTACCTCAACAGAATGTAGTGTGGTATTCAAGGCATAGGACTTACTGAATTTTACTGGAGAGTAACCAAACCGTTTGGGAGCATATCGATTTGTTCTATTAGACCGACGTGGAGGAGTAATTGGATGAGAGGATCCCTCTTCCAAAGATGAGAATCACAATGTAGAGTCAATACTGGAAAGAGATGATGGTTGGAGAGCATCATTACCATAGTTCATGGGTGTTCTAGAGATTCAAGCGGAGGGTCAGTATTGGAAGGAGATGAGGGTTGGAGATCACTATTATCATAGTCCTTGTGCTGTTCTGGAGAGTCAAACTGAGGGTCAGTAGCTATCACATCGTCATCAAACTTGTATAGAAAAGAGAGATTTTGAAGCATATTTAGAATTGTGTTTGCAGGAGAACTAATCCTCAAATAAAATAATATGTCTAGATATTCGAAGTTGTCGGTGAGATGTATCAAAATAGAGATACCCCTTTTATGTGTCGTTGTAGCCCACAAAAATACATTTTGTTGCCTTTGCCGAAAGCTTATGTCGTTCATGTGATAAAAGATGGACAAAGAAAATACAACCAAAAACTCGCAAGTGAGAATAATCAGGCTTACTATAAAATAATTTGAAGTGCGGTGTCTCATTTTCAATGACTGAGGAAGTTTGTCTATTGATAAAATATACAAAAGTATTTACTGCTCCGGGCCAGAAACTTTTTGCCATATTCGACGTACCCAATAAAGTCAATTTAGTTTTCAAAACATATTGATTATTCCTTTCTACGACCACATTTTATTCTGGAGTATGAGGACAAGTATGTTGGGCAATAATTTCTATGCTTTTGAAAAACTCAACAAGATTAGTCTTATTGTACTCTCCTCCTGAATCAAAACAGAATATTTGTATAGTTTTATAAAATTGTGTACAAACATACTAAATAAAATTCATCATAAGAGTTGGAATCTTAGATTTATTTCTAATAAAAAATATCCAAATGTATCTAGATACAGGATCAATAAATAACACAAAGTACTTATATCCCGTCCTTGATAAAATAGGAGAAGGACCTCATACATCACTATGCACTAAATCAAATAGATCTTCATAAGCAAATGAACTGGATAGAAAAGGGAGCTTGTGACTTTTTGAACCGGCATAATTTGTACATGTCAAAATAAGACTAGAATGGACGTGATGTGCTGCAGAAAGACATGATTTAAGCATGTGTTGAAGCAGAGAAGAATGAGAATGACCCATCCTATTATGCTAAAGAGTGAGCAATTTATTCGAGCGAGTAACATCTGCTGCAGAAACTGAAAGAAAACAATGATGCAAGATAAGGTGAACCATTCAGTGATCCAACATTGTATCGATAGTTGGTGGGATCATTAGTTTATCTCACTATGACAAGGTCGGACATATCATATACGGTACAAGTTCTAAGTCATTTTGTGTCTAATCCTTATCGTATACATCACACTGCATTACTTAGTGTCATTCAGTATGTCCATAGTTCTATGAATCAAGGTGTTCTCTTCTATTCTAAATCTCCTATACATCTTGAGGGATACATTGATCCAGATTGGGTTGGTTGTCCAGATTCTCGTCATTCCGTTATTGGTTGGTGCATGTTTCTAGGCACATCCTTGATATCTTGAAAATGTAAGAAACAATATCGTACATCTAAATCATCTACGAAGGTTGATTATTGGGCTATGTTGACAGCAAGTTCGTAAATTATTTGGTGGCGACGTCTATTAGCTGAGCTTGGTATTGCTATTATATCTCCTACGGTGTTATATGCTGATAACACTAATGTAATTAAAATAGCCACAAACCCCATGCAATATGAAAACACAAAGCATAGAGAGGTGGACTGTCATTATATTCAGAAAGTAGTTGCTGAAAGTCTTATCACTCTACCACACATTTCTTCTCATGACCAGCTTGCCGATTTGCTTACAAAGGCTATGACATGCGCACAACATAGCTATCTTATCTCCAAATTGCTACTGTGTCATCACCGCATCAATTTGAGGGGGAATGTTAGGCAATATTATAATTATATAGACAGAATAATCTTTTTCCTAGAATAGGATTTGATTACAGTTTATGTAGTTATAACAATATATATTCTTTCCTAGAATAAAACTCGAACCTACAGTTGTATAGTTATAAGTATTTCATTATGTATTATTGAATAGAGTTAAGTGACTATTCAAAAAAATCTTGATATCTCTATCTCGTTTCTCTAGCAAAATGTAAATGCATCGAATCAATTTAAACCAGACATCCGAATACTACAATAGAAAATACAAGACTGAATAGTATACGAAAACAATAAAATTAAATTACTATACTTGACCTAACTTATTTGAAACAATAGCAATTATTTAAATTAATAGCTTAAACCTTAAGATTCAATTTTTAACTATCCCCCAAAACTGTTTTTAATTCTTGGCTACTTACGGTACTAACAAAAAGCAAAGATTCAAATAGGAAATAAATAAAACAATCTTTTCTTTCCTTGTTCTCTCTAATCTTTCTTTTCTTTTTTATTTTTTATTTTTTATTTTTCTTCTCTTTCCGTCTGTTTATGCATGTGCATGTGCTTGTCTTTTTTCTTTTTCTTTTCTAAATTTCCTTTTTCTTTTGGGAAAAGGCATAATTATTTTCCTAAACTTATCAACAAAATTTACTTTAGCACTTAAACTAACTTGTAATTATTTATCCCCCTAATAATTTTTAAGTGAATTTTATACCACCCAAAATATTATATCACTCTCGCTACGGAGAGTGTAGTACACACGCGCCACGTTTGAGCCGCACAAATATTTTTTTTTTTTTTAAATAACCCCCACCCCTCAATATATATATTATAAAAAGAAAAATGATATACCATTATTCTTTCTCCCCTCCCCGCCATCCCACCAAAAAAAAAAAAAAAGTCTGCAGCTCTCCCACCTCCCTCAAGACCCCCAAAACCCCAAATCTTCTTCTTCAACTCCACCCCATCCCTTCTTTTTTTCTTCATTTGAAAATTTTTCCTCCCCACCCCACTCCCGAAATCCACAATCATCATTTTTGAGTTTCATAATTTGATTCGACACTTAAATTATTGAAATTTAATTCTTTAAAAACTACAATCGTAATGCGAAAGATTTTGAGTTTCAATTTGAGGGTGAAAGAAATTAGAGATAGAGAAAAGGTAAAAAAAATTGTCAAATTTGGAGGTGGTTGTAATTTTTGAAAAAAAATATGTTCGATTCAATTTTTGTTGGTGATTTTTACAAGCAATTTGGTGATTCAAAAAATGTCAAATTTGATATGTATTTATCAAATTACTTGAAAAAAATATTTTGATATGTGTGTTCACCAAATTTCTTTTATGAAATTCAAAAATATTTGGAGAGTGGTGTGTATTCACCCAATTGCTTGGAAAAAATATTTTGATATGTATTTGATTGGGGATGAAAAAATATCTTAGTATATATTTGATTGAAAATGGTGAAAAGAGAGTAAGGAGAAGAGAGGAAGTGGTGGGGCGTGAGGAAGATAAGGTGGTGGCTGGAAATATGAAGTGGACCCTACTTTTTTTTATTTTTTTTGCTTTTTCTTTGCTTTAACGCGCCCATTTTATATTTTTTCTACGTCAGCTTATTAGGGGGTATAAAATTCACTTGAAAATTATTAAGAGGGGTAAATATAAATAATTACAAGTTAAGTTAAAGTATTAAAGTAAATTTTGATAACAAATTTAGGGATATTTATGCCTTTTCTTTTCTTTTTTCTTTTTCATTCTCTCTCAGATCATTATTTTCCAGATTGTGAGCGTTTTATCTTATTTTTATTTTTTCTGATAGTTTTCCTCTAACTTTTCCCCTTGTTTTTCTCACTCTTTTTTCTACTCTCTTATGTTCTGTGTGTGGGTTATGTAACATGACTACTTAACAAACCCAATTACCTAATTTTAGTTTGTAAAGAAAATAAATTAAAAAAACATATTTTTATAATTATAAACCTAAGCAACCAACTATTATCTAAACAAGGATTTTTTGAAAATCAATCCAAGAGATAATCACGTAATTACATCAATTTTACTTTAATTTTATGATATCAAAATCTCAACATACTGTGGGTCCAGCTCCATAAATATTGTGACAAATATTTTAATGTATGAGAAGATTTTTCCAACCTCTTGGCAGAAAGCAAATCTGCAAAGTTGAAATTGTTGACATTGCTATCTCCCTATATAGGTAAGCAATGATGTCACACGGACATATTTTCTCCAATAAAAGGAGCACGGTAACTCAATTGAAAGACACACTAAAATAGAGAGGAAAAATATAGAGAGAGCAGTGAGGTATTTCACAGATTATGATAAAAAATAGTTTGTAAAAAAAAATTAGTGTGAGCGTTATTTTAGTAAGGTGGAGTCAAAAAAGGGATTTTTTTTAGTGTGAGATAGTCATTTGAGTATTGTATTTGTGATTACGGTGTAAAAATTCCTTACTATAATAATATCAGTTGTTCCTATTGATCCGTGGTTTTTCCCTTATTTAGAAGGGTTTCCACGTAATAATCTTGGTGTCATTATTTTCATATTATTTTGCCACAATGACTTTTGTTGTTATTTCGGGTTTACCCAACAAACTGGTATTAGAGCCCACGATTTGCAATATCTGTATTTTTTGATAAACAATGGAAGCCAACACAAGTAGAATGATTATTTTAAATGACGTTAATTATGTCATTTGGAAGGGAAAAATGAAAGATCTACTCTATGTCAAGAATTTTTATCAGCCGGTCTTTGACACAATAAAACCTGAAAATAAAATCGATGAAGAGTAGAACCTGATGCACAGAAAGGTGTGTGGTTTTATCAGGCAGTGGGTTGACGATAATGTGTTGAACCATATTTTTGGGGAGACACATGGTCGGTCCCTATGGGAGCATCTTAAAAGTTTGTATTCTCGAAAGATTGGAAATAATAAGATGTTCTTGATAAAACAAATGTTGGGGTTAAAATACCATGTTGGTTCTCCAATGACAGATCACCTGAATAACTTTCAGGGAATTATGAACCAGTTATTTGCTATGGGTATTAAGTTTAATGAAGAAATTCAAGGCTTGCTTCTACTTGGTTCCCTACCAGACTCGTGGGAAATGTTTAGAAATTTTTTATCAAATTCTGCTCCCGATGGAGTGATCTCTATGGATTTTACCAAGAGCAGTGTTCTAAATTAAGAGATGAGACGAAAGTCTCAAGGTTCCTCTTCGTCTGATGTCCTGACTAACGCTAGGAGGAGAAGCGATAATCGTGGTGCTCAAATTAATGAACACCATAGAAGCAAATTCAGAGGAAAATTTAAAGATATTGAGTGCTATCATTATAGGTTAAAAGGGCACACAAAGAAATTTTGCCGAAAGTTGAAGAAGGAGAAAAGAGACAAGGAGAAAAAGAAAGAAGACGATAATGAAAATTGCTTATCCACCGTCACCACCGAAGATCTGGTTACTGTTCTTGATGCAAGTTTAATTAATGTTGCTTGTGATGAGTCAATCTGGGTTGTGAATTCTGGTGTCGTATCTCATGTGACATCAAGGAAGGATTTTTTCTCATCTTATATTTCATGTGACTTTGGAACCTTGAGTATGGGAATTGAGACTATTTCTAAGGTGGTTGGTATTGGTATAGTTTCTTTCGAAACTAGTACTAGATCTAAACTAGTTTTAAACAATGTAAAACATGCACCCGATGTTCGTTTACACTTGATTTCTATTGGCATGCTGGATGATGAGGGCTATGTTAGTACCAATAGTGGTGGAAAATAGAAACTCATTAAGGGTTCTTTGGTTGGGGCTCGTGGAGAAAAACGTCGTAGTCTATACTGGACTATGACTTCTACTCTTGCTAACATGGTGAATGCAGTTGAAAGCGCTAGCTCTTCAACATTATGGCACAAGGGGCTTAGTCACATTAGCGAGAAAGGACTTAATGTTCTGGCCAAGAAGAAACTGCTGTCAGATTTTGAAAGTGCAAAATTAGAAAAATGTGAGCACTGCTTGGCTGGAAAACAGAATAGAGTTTCTTTCAAGTCTCATCCTCCTTCAAGAAAGATAGAGTTGCTTGAGCTGGTGCATTCAGATTTATGTGGTCCAATGAAGACACGGACTTTGGGTGGGGCACTTTACTGTGTCACTTTTATTGATGATTGTTTAAGGAAACTTTGGGTATTTTTCTTGAAGACTAAAGACCAAGTGTTGGGTGTCTTTAAGCAGTTTCAGGCTTCCGTTAAAAGAGAAATAAGGAAGAAGCTGAAGTGTATTCGTATTGATAACGGTGGTGAATATTGTGGACCATTTGATGAATACTGCAATCAACAAGGTATCAGACACCAAAAGACTCCTTCTAAAACTTCCCAACTTAATGATTTGGCGGAAAGAAAGAATAGGACCTTGATCAAAAGAGTCAAATGTTTGCTTTCTGAAGCAAAGTTTCCAAACTCCTTTTGGGGTGAGGCTTTATTGACCGTTGCACATGTTATTAACCTATATCCTATTATTTCTTTGCAAAGTGAAGTACCAAATAAAGTTTGGTATGCCAATAAGTTGTGGAACAGCTGTGAGAAGGGATGAGAAAGATGTTTTCTATGACTATTTGAGAGTATTTGGTTGCAAAGCTTTTGCACATATGCCCAAAGATGAGAGGTCAAAGTTAGATGCCAAGACAAGACAATGCATATTCATTGGTTATAACGTTGATGATTTTGGTTACAGGCTATATGATCCAGTTGAGAAAAATCTTGTAAGAAGTCGGGATATTGTCTTCTTGAAGAATCAAACCATTGAAGATATTGACAAATCGGAGAAGCCAGAATCTTCAAGTTCTGATGGTGTGATTAGTCTTGATAAATTTCCTCATACAAGTGTGCATGATGTTGGTAGGCTAGATAATCATGGTGACTCCTAGAATTATGTTCAAAATCAATATGATGATGGTGAAAATGACAACGATATTGTTGTTGACGATGCTCCAGTTCAAGAAGCTGTGGATGAGTCAAATGCTCCACTAAGAAGGTCTACAAGATAGCGTATTTCTTCTTCTCATTATTCTCCTAATGATTATGTGTTACTCACTGACATGAGAGAACCTAAATGTTATAAGAAGGCCATGGAAGATGAACATAAGGATCAATGGATTGAAGCCATGCAAGATGAGATGAAATCTCTGCATGAGAACCATACTTATGAGTTGGTGAAATTACCTAAGGGCATGAAAGCTTTGAAGAATAAATGGGTGTTCAAAGTAAAATTTGAAGAACACAGATTGAAGCCCAAATATAAAGCCAGATTGGTTGTCAAAGGATTTGGTCAAAGGAAGGGTATCGACTTTGACGAAATATTTTCTCCTGTGGAAAAAATGACCTCTATTCATACAGTTCTTGATTTGGCTGCTAGTCTTGATTTAGAGATTGAACAGATGGATGTAAAGATAGATTTTCTTCACAGTGCCCTCGAAAAGGATATTTATATAGAACAAACAACCTGAGGGCTTCAAGATGAAAGGGAAAGAAAACTATGTGTGCAAACTTAAAAAGAGTCTTTATGGCTTGAAGCAAGCTCCTAGACAGTGGTATAAGAAGTTTGAATCTATCATGGGGAAGCAAGGCTAAAAAAAGACTTCTTCAGATCACTGTGTGTTTGCATAAAGGTTTTCTGATGATGATTTTATCATTCTCTTACTGTATGTGGGTGATATGTTGATTGTGGGCAAGAATGCTTTCAGAATTGACGAGTTGAAGAAACAATTATACAAGTCTTTTGCTATGAAAGACTTGGGTCATGCTAAGAAGATTTTGAGCATGAGGATTACTCATCTCAGAGATGAAAGGAAGCTTTAATTGTCACAAGAAAAGTACATTGAACGTGTACTGGAGCGCTTCAACATGAAGAATGCTAAGGTTGTTAACACACTCCTTGCTGGTCATATGAAATTGAGCAGGAAAATGTGTCCTACAATGAATGAAGAAAAAGAGAGCATCACTAAATTTTCATATTCCTCTGTTGTCGGAAGTTTAACGTATGTGATGGTGTGTACCAGACCCGATATTGCTCATGCAGTTGGTGTTGTCAGCAGGTTTCTTGAAAACCTAGGAAAGGAGCACTGGGAAGCAGTCAAATGGATATTGAGGTACCTAAGAGGAACCTCAGGTGATTGTTTGTGTTTTGGAGGATCTGATCCAATCTTGAAGGGCTATACAGATATTGATATGGCGGGTGACCTTGATACAGAGAATCTACTACTGGTTTTTTGTTTATATTTTCAGGGGAAGCTATATCATGGTAGTCAAAGTTGCAGAAGTGCGTCGCATTATCTACAACTGAAGCTGGGTATATTGCGGCTACTGAAGCTGGCAAGGTAATAATATGGCTCAAGAAATTCCTTTAAGAACATGGATTACAACAAATGGAGTATGTTGTCTATTGTGATAGTCAAAGTGCACTAGATTTGAGTAAGAACTCCATGTATTTTGCAAGAACAAAATACATTGATGTGAGGTACCATTGGATTCGTGAACAAGTGGTGAACAAATCATTCCATGTCAAGAAGATTCACACGAGTGAAAATCCTGCGGATATGCTGACAAAGGTGGTGTCAAAAAAAAAGTTTGAATTGTGCAAAGAATTTTTTGGGATGATCTCTCTTTGAGAAGAATGAGGATACCTCCTTCAGATGCATGGGACTGGAGGGGGAGATTTGTGGGGTCCAGAACCATAAATGTTGTGGCAAATATTTCAATGTATGGGAAGGTTTTTCCAACCTCTTGGTAGAAAGCAAATCTACAAAGTTGAAATTGTTGACATTGCTACCTCCCTATATAGGTAAGTAATGATGTCACAAGGACATATTTTCTCCTATAAAAGAATCACGGTAACTCAATTGAAAGACACACCAAAACAGAGAGGAAAAATATATAGAGAGCAATGAGGTATTCCACAGACTGTGATAAAAAATAGTTTGTGAAAAAAAATTAGAGTGAGCGTTATTTTAGTAAGGTGGGAGTCAAAAGAGGATTATTTCTTTTGAGTGTGTGGTAGTCACTTTGAGCATTGTATTTGTGACTGCGGTGTAAAAATTCCTTACTATAGTAATATCAGTTGCTCCTCTTGGTCCGTGGTTTTTTCCTTATTTAGAAGAATTTTCACGTAAAAATCTTGGTGTCATTATTTTCATTTATTTTTCCTGTTATTTTTTCACAAATACTTTTGTTGTTATTCTGGGTTTACCCAAGACATACTTCATATTATAACATCAAAAATTAAAATATTAATAGGTTAGACACATACGAATTCAAGCATCTTCATAATATTAAAATCAAGTCTTGCATAATGATGATACTAAATTATACAAAGAAAAATTATAGGTTACTTTTAAAGAAAAATAATTCACAAAACAAAACTGCTACAATCTACTAAGTTTCAAAGTTAACAAATAGCTAACTTTCAAGAGCGACAGACTCAACTCAAAAATATAACTTTCAAGAGCCTTTGTGTTGTTGTGTCTTCACCGTTGGTGTTTTTTTTTCTTGTGGAATGGTTTCATGTGTATGTTCTTGTTGTGTCTATATTGCAGTTACTCTGGTTCCCCTTCTTTAAATAAATTGTTGTTCCTTTTTTTATCTAAGACTTCATTTTGTTGGAGGTCTGAATCTGAAACATAAATATTTTTCATTATATTAAATTAAATATTTTTAATATATAATTAATTTTTATTTGAATTATTTTTTTATTATATGTGTAAATAAATAAATTTTGCATCTTTCATTCTGTAGACACCTAATTTTGTCCCTCCCGAAGTAGATTTTTATTCATTTTTTTGCTCTTGGTTTTCTTCTTCACGAAGAACACACTCTCCACTCTCTCTTTTACACCAAAAATAGCACACACCACACACACATATTCACCAAAAATCGCACACCATACACAGAAAATCGAGTGAGAGAGAGAGAGGGAGATTTAAAATAGAAAGAGGGTTAGAAACCGAGAATGAGAAAGATTCGATAGATTGGTAATTTTTCTTTGGATTTTCGGTGAAGTCTCGCCAGAATTGGCTTTCAATTCACCGTTTCTGCTCGGTCCATTCCAAGGATCCAAAAAATCTTCTCGTTTCCTTTGATTTCTAGGTCGAATTGATTGAAAAACTCTAAGATTCGTTGAAAATATGAACCAGTAGAGATATTTTTTTGTTGAAATCAGTGCTATTTTGGACCCATTTTCGCGGTATTTTTACACACGAGCTGGTTCGTTCTGTTTTTTATTTGGTTGTGGTCTCATCGTTCATCTGTCTTGGCTACTGATTTAAGAATTCAAATCTCGATTGTCTCAATTTATCCATCGCGATCTGTTTTTGGGTTTCAAATTTTGATACCGATTTTGGAGGTGGATTTAGTCGTTGTGGAGGTTCTCTATTAAGGATTCCGAATTTGGATTTTCTTTAACTCATATTATCAACAAAAAATCGATATCGGAAGGTCCATTTCTTTTAACCCATTCTCTTTCTTTTGTTGAATTAGCTATATTTGAGATTGGATGATTTGGTGGATGTTGGATGTCATTAATGTGAAATTCATATGAATACTATGCTTTAATTGTTGTTATGTTTATGTTGTTGATGTTGGATTTCGAGTTGAAAATTTGATTTGATAATCGAAGCATGTGTTGGGAATTAAATTTGGGGGTGTAATTAAGAAATTGATAGAAGTTGATTGTAGTTAAATTTTGGTCCATTGCCATTTTCTTTAATTCGGGATAAGCATTAACGTGATAGATTTATGATATGTTGAAATGGATAGGCAATATAGGTTCGGGTAGGCAAAATTTAGGAGTGATGTGTTGATTGAATTCTTTGAATGTTTAAATGTGTATTTTGAACCTTTTTTTGTTATCTTATTTAGTCAGATGTATTCACTTAGCCGGGGAATGTTCCGAGGTATTTGTGTTCATTTGCTAGGGAATGCCCCGAAGTACTTTGTACCCAAAGGACGTTCGCGATCAAGGCCTGAGGCATCAGGTAAAGCACAGGAGCATAGTTCAAGATTCGTATAGGTTAGAATAGGATTTATTTTCTGCATTTTCTTATTTTTGACTGTATAATTGGACTGAACATTATTTTGGATTTGTTTTGCTTCGTGTGTTTGATTGATTATTTTTATGTGTTTTTGTGTGGTTTATACATTTATAATGTCAAATTAGCCGATACGCTCCACCAAGAGATCGTGTTCAAACCACGGGATCGAGGGGTGTCTAACACCTTCCCCTCGGTCAACAGAATTTCTTAGCCGGAATCTCTGTTTGCAAATCAGATTCAAAGAGTCAAACAGTTTTGAAAAGGATTTTCCAAAGGTGACTTGGCACACCGTATTATGCCAAGTGGCGACTCTGAATAAAAAAAATGTAAATAATCCTTTTTCGAAATAAATCTTCATTTTTGTCACTTTAATTATAAAACCCTTTCAAACTTAGAATTTAATCTTTTTGGAGTTAAAAGAGGTGTGACAGTTCTGTCGACTCTGCTGGGGACTTTTCAGAATTCGAGCTTATTTTGAAGTTGTATCGGCTTAGTTTGGAACTATAGGTGTATAGATATTTTGTTTGTGTTGTTTTGTGTTATTGTATTATCACTGTTGAGTGCCTACGTGCTCTTTGTTTACAGTTTTTATCTTATGTATTACCGCTTTATATCTGGCATCATGTGTATAACCCGAGTCATTCTTTCTGCAACAAGTCCGTAGTACATGTGTTGTACACAACCTCTAGTGTAGTCACCCTTATTTTAGGGGGGAGCCGTCGGTGTTATGGAGTAGGTGGAAAGCAAAGCAGTCACTATCGACCATACGCTCTCCCGAACAGCCTTGTTAGTGAAGCCCAACGTAGGTCAGCCTTTAGGTCATGCTTATGTGCATCATATTGAAGACCTAACGGGGCCCACTTGGTCGTTTGTAGGAAACTCACCTCTAAAGCATCCCTACGTGCTAAATGTTGCATCTTTGAGGGTAACGAGGTCATTTGACAGACTGATTTGGGAAAAAGCATGAGTTAGAAGAAATGTGTGTATGAAGGAAATTGTTGAAAAAAGGAAGAAAAAAAGAGTGAAAAAAAAGAGATTTGGTAGTTTTTTGGGTTCTTTATGGCTTTTGTTTTTCACAATTCAAAAATTCAAAAAAAAAAAAAATTACTTTTTGCACTCATTTCCTAAAAAATCAAAAATGTTAAAAAAAAATTCCTTTTATTTCTTTAGTAAGCATTCACAATTCGAAAACTCCAAAAAAAAAAAAATCTTTCAATAGGAGCTTTGTACATTTTTATATAACGAAAATATCAAAAAAAAAAAAATCATAGTTGTTGGGGTTAGTTTCTAAATAAAAACCCAAAAAAGATTTTATTTTCATCGTCTGTCTTTAGTTGTGTCTCTCAATTCAGGGTTTAGTTTGTCATTTAATCCTTAATTGTCCAATCTGGACGAACTACGCACCCCTGATTCTCCTCTCTCGGGAGTGAGATACGTAGGCAGTCTATTGTTGGTTCGGGGATCTTATTTAAAAAATCAAAAAAAGATTTTCTTCTCCTCATTTAGAGTAGGTGTTTCATATATGCCTTGAAAAGAAAATACAAAAAGATTTTCTTTAATAATCGTAGGTTTTATTTTTGGTGGATCTTATTTGAAAAATCCAAAAAGATTTTCCTTTAATAGGTTTAAATTTCATTTTGTATGAAACTCAAAATTGAAAGCCCAAAAAGATTTTCTTTGGTAATTATAGATTTCATTTTGTATAAGGATTTAAACTTGAAAATACAAAAAGATTTTTGTCAATTCTTTTGACAATTTGTTATTTTCTTTTCTCTATGAAGTTTCAAGAAAAAGAATGGAAAAAAAGTTTAATTGGCCATTTTGGCAAGCCTCCACGAACTACGCACACCAGATTCTCCTCTCTCGGGAGTGAGATACGTAAGCACCCTTCTTGGTTTCGGTGATCTTTTAAAAAAAAAAAAAAAAGGTTTTGAAAAAGTGTTGAACTCTAACACATTTGATGTTTTTTTTGTTGAGTCAGTTTAAGGTGGTTGGTTTGTGGCATTCTGGCTGGTCCTCCACATCACACCAAATTCAAAGGGTTAGTTGTGTCCAACAAAGATATAAAGAGTGACATCATGGATCAAACAAAGAGTCATGAAAATGAGAGTTTAAAGCAAGAGATTAGGAGACTAAGGCAAAATATGACACAAATGCATCGAGCTTGGGCCAGTGGGTTTCCTCCTCCTCTATTTTCTGCTATTTATCCTACAAATACCTCGAGTTTTCCACCAAAATCGCAAAGTCAGTGTCCTACTGTTGTTGATGCACCATAACATGACTCAGAATTCATTCCAAGCCGAAAGCATCACAATACTTCCACCACTTTTCCTTGAGCTCCTCAGTATAAACCTGCTACATTCACAACACCACATGTCGTCTTTGATCTTGTTGCTCAATCCCCTACTGAGGTTTCTACATTGGCCAACCGCACAACAGTTATGCTTTCTCATGATGCTAATGGAGCCTTGTTCAATACTCTTGGTGATCATCACTATACTCTTGATCCTACTACTTTATGCTAACTGGACCACCAAAATTTCTTAACAAGAAGCCTAGTGTGCCAGAAGACCCAGAGAAAATGGTTGAAAAAATGAAGAGTGCAGGAAATGCTGTGAAAAGTTCCCTAAGACTTGCGAGTAAAGAAGATGTTTCATACAAAAACAGGGGCATGTCTTCAAGTGTTAACCCTCCTCCAAGCCTTGAGATATCAAAATTCGAGGAGCAAGATGAACAGAAGGAATTTGTGAAATATTTAGGACAATATTGTAACCAATTAAAGGAAACTGGAGGGGAGAAGAATGGGAAAGATACAGTTGCTATTATAGTTGGAGAATGGGCACATCCAAGAAGACGACGTCGTCGTTGCCGTCAGTCTCAAGCCCAAATTCATACCCAAACTCTCTATAATCCCTTTCAAAACCCATTATACTCTATTTCTCCACCTCCATATCTAGTATATTGCGAACAACCATATGTTCAACTCCCTCCTTACTCACAATGGCGCACACCAACTCCTCAGAGTCACCCTCCGACTTCACAAACCTACCAAAGTCTTTCTAGGCCCGATTTTAGATTCAAGACAAATAATGAAATGAGGCAGAAATCGAGGGACAACTTCACACCAATTGGAGAGTCGTATGCCAACTTATTTCAGAGATTAGTACAATGGGGCATGATCACTCCTCTCCTTGGGCACACTCTTAATTCCCATTCAAGAAATTTTGATCCTAATGCACGATGTGCATATCATTCTGAATCTCGGGGTCATAGTATTGAAGATTGCCGAGATTTGAAAAGAGAAATTGAAAAGATGATTCAAGATGGATCAATTTTGGTGCAGAACATTTACTGTGAGGGAAGCTCTAGTCATGCTGATATGCAAATCAGTGACTAAGTTGTCAGGTTGAGCAATTGAGAAGTCACCCCTCTCCCTACTAGGAAGAGGTTTGGCAGTTTGTTTTGTTTTGTTTTCTGTTTTTTGAATTATTTCAGGGTTGTAGTTTGGGATCCATCTTGTTTTATCCCTTTGTCGTTTATGTTCAAACCTCTTTCTCTTTTATTTCAACTAACTGAAGTGTCCCTTTTTCTTTGTGTTTTAAATATGTGTTGTTGTTTTTCTTCACATGGTGCATTTTATGTTGATTCTAGTGATATGACATGCTAGCAGAATTTTCAGTCAGATCTTAAAATCCAATTTAACCATGAAACATTGAATCAGAGGTTTAAGTTAGTAAAAGAGAATATCTAAGGAAATAGGTAGAGTGCTGAAACATTTGGTGACAAGTTGAAGCCTTCTTTGAAAATTAAGGCACTTATTTTGAGGATCACAAGAATAACTTGGTCATCAATTGAAAGACATGTCTCAATTAGGTCAAATAGTGGCTGCGTGAACAAAACGAAAATCAGCTCCACAAAATTATGAGTCATTCAATGTGAGGAATATGCAACAAAAGTGGAGTTGTATGATAGAAAAGCACAGAAGAAATAGTGACGCACAAACTCAGTCAAAGTTAATGCTGCAAAAGATGTCACAAATGATCTTCATCTTTCACTTCCATATTGCATGATATGTACTTGCAATTTTAATGATTGATATGACGAAGGCATTTCATTCTGTTATCCAAACATTGTGTCATCCTTTGTTTACCCCATTTAAGATTTAGTCCTATTTTCTTTCATACCCCTCTTTTGGAATCAAGATAGAGTCAGTAAAACTCAAAAGAAAAGTGTCGAGAAAAAAAATGTGTCCAAAAGGAAAGAAAAGAGAAGAGTATCAAAAATAGGGTCAAAAAAAATCCCAAAGAGAAAAGAGAAAAAAGAAAAAAAATAAAAAGAAACAAAAACCAGAATCAAGCAAAAGAACAAGTTGTCAGAACTACGCATAACCTAATTCTCCTCTCACGGGGGTGAGATACGTAGGTTGCCCTACTAAGGGCTCGGTCTAACCAAATAAACAATTTAGAATTGCCCAGTCAAAAGAAACTGGGGCATGAGTTAATCCTCATTGCTTGATTCGATTCCAAGAGTTGTAAGTCCTACCCTACTTTAAGTGTCGTTTGGGCCTCATGTCATCCTTTCTTTCTAACCATATCCAAAAGCCAAGTTACAACTAAGGAAAAACCTTCAGATCAATCTTTGAGAATGTTAGGATAAGTATGCAATGCATATGATAATGCATTTTGGGAACTACTTGTCTTCTTCAGCATAAGGAATCAGGAGAGAAATAAAAATGAGAGAGTCTTATTGGTGAAAACCCTCACGGGCACCATAAGGCGATGGTAATTTGAGAGAGTATTATCGGTGAAAACCCTTATGGGAACCATAAGACGACTGTGAGTTGAGAGAAATGAAAATTAGAGAATCTCATTGGTGAAAAAAACCTTACGGATACCATAAGGCAATGGTGAGCCGAGAGAAAGAAAATGAGAGAGGCTTGTTGGCGAAAATCCTTCAAGGTGTCAATTGCCAAATGAGGTCTCTGAATGCAATTTACCCAAGGAAGTAACTCAATTTTAGGGTCATTAGCTCAACAACAATTTGGTGAAAGTTTGGATGAAAAGATCAGAAAGCTTAATCCAAATGCATGGCATAATCATTAGAGTTGATTGTCATTTTAGATAAATTTTTCATTTCTTTATTTCAAATGGGGACATTCATTGTCTTTTCTTCCTTCTCTTTATCTTTATATTTATTTTCTTGAGTTAGTTATCCAAATAAAAAAAATCATTGTCATTTTTCTTGTGTCTTTGAGTCAAGTCCATGACAAAATAAGTGAGAAAATATTTCAAAACTGGCTACCAGCTTCTTCAATTGCACAAAGCAAGACAAAGTCAGCATATGAAAGAGACATGATTGTGAGCCGAATAAGGCATGCAAAAAGTTTTGTCAACAGACAATCTTGGGTACTCATGAAAATACCAAGGTTTAAAGGGTTTATCTAAGAAGCATGACAAAGCAGAGATATTGTGTTTATTTCGGAGTCACTCTTAATAATCTGAGTTTGGGTCAATGACACGACAAAGCAGGGGCAAGTGCCAGCAATCTGAAACATAATAAAGGGAATGAACACTGGAGCAGGTGTCGGGATAGCCAAGTGCCGCAAGCCACCACTAAGTTTTTAACTGACAAATTTTCTTTGTTGAAACAGGGGCAAATTCCCTTCACTTTATTTAGCTACCATTGGAAATGCACATCTGTGAGATTTTATTTTCAATTCAGGACTCTCCTGAAAAATGGAATTTTACTTTCTATTCAGGACCCTCCTGGAAAATGGAAAATTACTTATTGTTCAGGGCCCTCCTGAAAAATGAGATTTTATTTTCTGTTCAGGACCCGCCTGAAAAATGGAAATTTACTTTCTGTTCAGGACCCTCCTGGAAAATAGGAATTTACTTTCTATTCAGGACCCTCCTGAAAAATGAGATTTTACTTTCTGTTCAGGACCCTCCTGGAAAATGGGAATTTACTTTCATGTTCAGGACCCTTCTCGAAAATGGAAATTTACTTTCATGTTCAGGACCCTCCTGGAAAATGGGATTTTACTTTCTGTTCAAGACCCTCCTGAAAAATGAGATTTTACTCTTTGTCCAGGACCCTCTTAAAAATGAGAATTTACTTTCTGTTCAGGACCCTCCTAGAAAATAAGAATTTACTTTTTGTTCAGGACCCTCCTGAAAAATGGGATTTTACTTTCTGTACAGGACCCTCCTGAAAAATGAGAATTTACTTTCTGTTCAGGACCCTCCTGAAAAATGGGATTTTACATTCTGTTCAGGACCCTTATGAAAAATGGGATTTTACTTTCTGTTTAGGGCCCTCCTAGAAAATGGGAATTTACTTTCATGTTCAGGACCCTCTTGGAAAATGAGATTTTACTTTCTGTTCAGGACCCTCCTGAAAAATAGGATTCTACTTTCTGTCTAGGACCCTCCTGAAAAATGGAAATTTACTTTTTGTTCAAGACCCTCCTGAAAAATGGGAATTTACTTTCTATTCATGACCCTCCTGGAAAATGGGATTTTACTTTCTATTCAGGACCCTCCTGGAAAATGAGAATTTACTTCATGTTCAGGACCCTCCTGAAAAATGGGATTTTACTTTCTGTTCATGACCCTCCTGAAAAAATGGGATTTTACTTCATGTTCAGGAACCTCCTGGAAAATGGGATTTTACTTTCTATTCAGGACCCTCCTGAAAAAATAGGATTTTACTTTCTGTCCAGGACCCTCCTGAAAAATGGGATTTTACTTTTTGTTCAGAACCCTCCTGAAAAATGGGATTTTACTTTCTATCCAAGACCCTCCTGAAAATGGGATTTTACTTTTTGTCTAGGATCCTCCAGAAGAATGAGATTTTACTTTCTGTTCAGGACCCTCCTGAAAAATAGGATTTTACTTTATGTTCAAGACCCTCCTGAAAAATGAAACTTTACTTTCAAAGAAAGAAATCTTTCTTTATCTTAATCTTTGTTTGGGATAATTTTCGTTCTAGTTTTGATTTTGGTTGAAGGAGCCCGCCTGAAGAACAGGGTGATGAAATTGGAAGATGATTGAAAATTACAAGTCAGGAGCCCGCCTGAAGAACAGGGTGGAGGAATTGAAAGCCAAGCAACAAGTTGAAAAAATTACAAGTCAGGAGCCCGCCTGAAGAATAGGGTGATGAAGTAGCAAGTCAAGAGTCAAGGAAAGCTGCATAGATAGACTTCTCGTAATTTCATTTATATTTTTAACTTGTAATTTTTATTTTTGATGTAATAACAGAGCCACGGACCGGAACCTCGATGGAACCTCTGTCTGAAAACACTTTGTATTTACATTCAAAGGGGGCATGCTGTAGACACCTAATTTTATCCTCCCGGAAGTAGATTTTTATTCATTTTTTTGCTCTTGGTTTTCTTCTTCACGAAGAACACACACTCTCCACTCTCTCTTCTACACCAAAAATTTCACACACCACACACACATATTCACCAAAAATCGTACACCATACATAGAAAATTGAGAGAGAGAGAGAGAGGGAGATTTAAAATAGAAAGAGGGTTAGAAACCGAAAATGAGAAGGATTCGATAGATTGGTCATTTTTCTTTGTATTTCCGACAAATTCTCGCCGGAATTGACTTTCAATTCACCGTTTATACTCGGTCCAGTCCCATGATCCAAAAAATCTTCTCGTTTTCTTTGATTTCTAGGTCAATTGGTTGAAAAACTCTAAGATTCGTTGAAAATATGAACCAGTAGAGATATTTTTTGGTTGAAATTAGTGCTATTTTGGACCCATTTTCGCGGTATTTTTACACTCGAGCTGGTTCGTTCTGTTTTTTAATTTGGTTGTGGTCTCATCGTTCATCTGTCTTGGCTATTGATTTGAGAATTCAAATCTCGATCGTCTCGATTTATTCATTGCGGCGATCAATTTTTGGGTTTCGAATTTTGATACCGAGTTTGGAGATGGATTTAGTCGTTGTGGAGGTTCTCTATTCAGGATTCCGAATCCGGGTTTTCTTTAACTCATATTATTAACAAAAATTCGATATCAAAGGTCCATTTCTTTTAACCCATTCTCTTTCTTTTGTTGAATTGGCTATATTTGAGATTGGATGATTTGGTGGATGTTGGATGTCATTAATGTGAAATTCATATGATTACCATGCTTTTAATTGTTGTTATGTTTATGTTGTTGATGTTGGATTTCAAGTTGAAAAAATAATTTGATAATCGAAGCATGTGTTGGGAATTAAATTTGGGGGTGTAATTAAGAAATTGATAGAAGTTGATTGTAGTTAAATTTTGGTCTGTTGCCATTTTCTTTAATTCGGGATAAGCGTGAACACGATAGATTTACGATATGTTGAAATGGATAGGCAATATAGGTTCGGGTAGGCAAAATTTAGGAGTGATGTGTTGATTGAATGCTTTAAATGTTTAAATGTGTGTTTTGAACCTTTTTTTTTGTTATCTTATTTAGTTCAGATGTATTCATTTAGCCGGGGAATGTCCCGAGGTATTTGTGTTCATTTGCCGGGGAATGCCCTGAAGTACTTTGTACTCGGAGGACGTTCGCGATCAAGGCCCGAGGCATCGGGTAAAGCACAGGAGCGTAGTTAAAGATTAGTGTTGGTTAGAATAGGATTTATTTTCCGCATTTTCTTATTTTTGACTGTATAATTGGACTGAACATTATTTTGGATTTGTTTTATTTCGTGTGTTTGATTGATTGTTTTTATGTGTTTTTGTGTGGTTTATACATTTATAATGTCAAATTAGCCGATATGCTCCACCAAGCGACCGTGGTCAAACCACGGGATCGAGGGGTGCCTAACACCTTCCCCTCGGTCAACAGAATTCCTTAGCTGGAATCTTTGTTCGCAAATCAGTTTCAAAGAGTCAAACAGTTTTGAAAAAGATTTTCCAAAGGTGACTTGGCACACCGAATTATGCCAAGTGGCGACTCTGAATAAAAAAAATGTAAATAATCCTTTTTCGAAACAAATCTTCATCTTTGTCACTTTAATAATAAAACCCTTTCAAACTTAGAATTTAATCTTTTTGGAGTTAAAAGGGGTGTGACAGCTCTTTTCATTCCGAAGATAATATTCTAATTATTCATATATGCATTTAGATTCATACATCTAAATCTTTATATTGTGTTGTGGATGTCGTGTATATGTGGGGAGTTGGGGAAGTAGAAGGTTGTGAGGGAGTGGGATTGGTGGGGAAAGACGTGGGTTATGGGAATATTGGGTAGATTAGGATTCCCCACCCACCCCACCCGCCCTTTTTTTCTAATTCATAATTTAAATAAAATAAAAATGGTAAAATTTATTTAAAACTAATAAATATAGATAAGTTAAATAGCTAGTCTTAGAAATATGACTAAGAAAATAAATATCACTAAATTGTTTATTAAAAGTTAAAAGACAAATATATTTTGGAAAATTTTCTTTTTTTTTGAAAAATAAAATAAAAATAAAACATATCTTAAAATGATTCTATTTTTGTAATTTTCAAATCTTTTAAAATAAATTTACTAAAAGTAGGATAAAAATCAAAAACATCTATTTTAGACATGAAATAAATATTTAAATACCGAAATGACATGAAATTTTAGGTTTGGTAAAAAAATTAGGTGTTTACAATAATAATTTTTTCGAATTTAAAATTTGCTTACCTACCTTTTAAATCAATATAGAAACAAATAAAATATTATCAAATCAACATAATTTCATGTCTGGAATTGAAAGAATTTGAATATTGAAAAATATTGAAATTACATGTGGCATTTCAGTTTCCTCCATGTTATATAATGATTGATGTAAATTATCATCTTCCAATTTTTCACACAACCGGTCAATTTTTTTCAATTTTTTTTCTAATAACCGCAATTTCAATTAAAATAATTTAATCAGTATTTTAATCCAATTCAATGCCTTAAATACCATCTTTAATTGAGAGATTTTGTGTTTCAATTAGTATATTTTGATGATTTGTTGCAGAATTGAGAAGAAGATTATTGTTGCAGAAGAAGAAACTGCTTTAAAACTATTTGAGAGAAATTAGGGGGTGATTGGCATCGTTCAGTAACTACCATTTATGTTAAAGGGTATATTTTTTCCCAAAAATAAAAAACACATTTTTGAAGGATTTTTTAAATCTAAAAATACTATTAATTTTTTTCGTTTAAAAATCGCTATTAATTACAGTGAAGTATTACTATGATTTGCAATATATAATCTAAGAATATATATGTAAATAATTTTTTTTACCAATATCCAACCTAAAAATGACCCATGAACACCCCTTCTAATAATAGATCACACGTATCGGCGAATATTTAATAAGAAGAAAAAAGATGAAAGGAAGAACAACAGTCAACGCTCTCTCTTCACATATGTATCTTTTTTTTTTTCGGTTAACATGATGTTACATATTATTTCATAGTGATATTGAAGTAGAGCAATATTAGTATGGTAAAAGAATATATTTGAATGCTTAAGTTCTTTAATATCTTAAGATTCTTTTTGTCATAATGGTACGGGAAGAATTGCAATTCTAGAGTACTCTTTGTATAGTTTTTAAATATATAATTTTTAATATTAAAATATTTAATTTAATGCAATCTAGTTTAATTTAAATTCAAGAATTAATCAAATTTAAAATACACCAATAAACAAGTTTCAAAGATTGATCATATATAAACATATGTGAATATTAAAGGGAAAAAAAGACATGTGCTTTAAAATGAAAAAGAAAATGTTCTTTTTTACTGGATATTGACCCCCCACCATCGCCACGCCAAATTAAACCTTAAACAACAGCAACAACAACAGACTTAATATAATTTCATAACTAGGATTTGAAAAGAGTAAAAGTAACCAGAATTTGATCCACAGTCATGTCGAATAGTGAAATTGTTTACTATAGACTCTCAACTGGCGACCTTATTCGAGAGGCCATACTATGAAATTTCCTAGTATCATTCTCCTTTTTGAATTGACCATCAAGTTCAATTAATGACTCATCTCTAATTGATCCTCTTTCATAATTTCTTCCCTTGTACCTCCATGCAACAACCAAATATACCAAGAAATTTACTCCACTAATTCCTGTTAATATCCAATAAAAATAATCAAGCTTACTATTATTTAGATTATTCCTAATCCACCCTTCCTCAACACCACCAGTTTCACTTTCAACAATTTTCACTATGGCAGAACTTAACCAACTCCCAATTCCAATTGCACTTAAAAATAATGCACTACTTATACTCCTCGTACCGTCCGTCGCTTCGTCATAAAAGAACTCCAGCTGATCTACAAATGAAAAAACTTCGGCCGTACCAACTAGGAAAAATTGAGGAAATAACCAAAATATGCTTAATCCTTTTGGGTTAGAGTGTGAACGTCTCATTCTCTCAACCAATGCGGCTAACATTAGGGCAAAAATTGACACGAATAAGCCCACCCCGATACGTTGCAATGATGTGATGCCACGTTGGTGCCCCGTCTTGGTACGGAGGTAAGGTACGATTAATCTCTCGTATGTCGGGACAAGGAGGAGTCCGTTGAGAGCCGTAAAGACGGGGACGGACCCCGCAGGGGTAGTGAAATGTGGGCCAAATTTTCAATCCATAATGTTGGCTTGAGTTAGGAAAAATGTTGAAAGTTGAGCAAATGAAATTGATAGTGAAATTGTAGATGCCCAAATTGGAAGAATTCTTATGAAGGATATGAATTCTTCAACTTGTGTTACTGTGCATAATTTCCATTTATTGTTGGAGATTATTTCAGGGTCTGTTACTACAGCTGCTTTATCCAAAAATCTGCAATGTACAAAAGAAAAAATAGTGAGATAATATCGCAAATATTAAATTTACTGATCAATTTTTATGATAAAGATTCGTAATTGATAAGTGAAATATACTGATTGTGTAAAAAATTTGATTGTCAGTGCATATAACTTAAAACATATCGGAAAAATATGAGTCATTCTCGAAGATCCAACACACAATTTATATCTAGAGATATAAAATTATTAGCTAAATTCGATCATTTGCTTCAGAAGTGAATTTCAAATATAGTTTTTGTTTAGTTCTTAGAACATGTAAAAATGTATCCATGTACTACTTTCATTTTCTGGAAAAGGAAATACTTTTGTTTGTTTTTTCATTTTATTTGTATGTATTTGACTTTAATATTCAAATTAACCAAAATTTATGTAACAATAAATTTGAACAAATACTTTCTATGCTTAAAAAATTACTACTACTAGTGCTAGAGGCTTTAGTAGAAAAAAGACTACGTATATTAAAATAATTTGTTGATAAGAAGTGCTAACAAATAAAAATGGAGGACTTACACTCTTACAGACAACTTCTATTACTAAACAACAAAAATCTATCATTAATCCAATTTAATGAAAGTTTAGTGATAAATTATCAAAACAATCTTGTTATCTACGAGCTATTGTTTACATATTAGCAATGAACTTTGTAGGTAATTCTTTTTTCTTTGTAAAGTCAAATCTCTCTAAAATATTGTCTGACTATTATATAGTAAAATCTTGTCATAGAGAATATATAATGAATAAAACATAACATGAAAATTTCAATACATAAAAAAAAAAGACAAGATGTTTTGTATAAAGGGGGGAAATAAAAAGAATAAATTAACACTAACCTGTATTGTTTAGTATGAGGCAGCTTTCGAGCACCAAAAATATCACTCTCTTTGATCTTCATCTCATATAATTCACTTTCATTTCTCACCACAACACCTCTAAAATGATTGCTAATAGAAACCACAATAACTTGAATAAATCTAGTAAAAGCACTTCCCCTAGGTTTTTGATACCTATATTTATTAAACCCAACAATTAACACAACAATTGATGCAAACATAACTATTGTTGGGACACCAAAACCCCAAGTCCATCCTTTTTCTTGTTGCACATAAACCATAAGTGTTATTCCCAATAGTGCACCCATGTTAATTGCAAAAAAGAACCAATTAAAGAATGCATATTTCTTTTCTGATTCTTTTTTGTCTGATTCATCAAATTGGTCAGCTCCAAATGTTGAAACACATGGTTTAATGCCACCTGTCCCAAGTGCAATGAGATAAAGTGCTCCATAGAGAAATGAGATTTGGCTATTTGTTGATGGAATGCACGGCCTCTTTGTTGAGATTTGGCTATTTGTTGATGAAACACATGGTTTACTTCCTATAGGTTTTTGAGTCCAAAATTGTTATCCTAAACAATAATAATAACATATTCAATGCAATCCTATAAAGTAGGGTTTAAGAATGGTAGACCTTACCGCTATCTTAATGATAGAAATATTATTTCTAATTAAACTACAAAAAATTGACATATGTTGCACTATTTTTTTAAGGTGATAACAACACTATACAGTAGTACATACACAGATTTAGGATTTTGATATATGAATTCCATCTTTAAAATTCCTAGCATTAAATAAATTATATTTTAAAGTTATGAATTCATATATATTATTTTTGTAGTATTAATGAATTTTACCAATAAACTTATACTCCACATAAAATGCAAGTGTATCACCTCTATAATTACTTACACATTAAAGTTTTTAACTTCAAAGTTTGATCATAAATTTACCATTTTATGCTATTATAATTGCAGAATAACTCCCTAGTCCTACACATGATTGATCTAAAAAGAACCGTTCAGAAACTAAAAAAAGGCGAATGCGATAGAATATACTTTTAAATTCCACCACTATCATCAATAATAATATACTCAATGTAATTTCATGAGTGTGGTCTGAAGAGGGGCAAAGTCTATGCATACTTTATCCTCTATATCCTAGAGATAGAAAGAATATTCTAATAAATTCTTGGCTTAAAATAAAGCATATTCAAACCATTTGAAAAGGAACACGTTGCTGAACTTATTCTCGAGTTGTAACTTTGATTGATTTAGCAGTGTTCAGGTTGAAGATGAATACTCACCAGGCACAAGTTCTACTATATATGATTGTTCTACTTCTTGATTACATGTGTACATTAAGTTTGCTGTGATTAATTTATATTCGGTAGTATTACTTATAATTAACATAATTAATAAAGAAATATTATAAATATATTTACATTATAGTGAATGTCTATCAAGCTAAGATCTATCAAGATCTAGTCGATATATTTGAAGTATCTATCTTTTAGAGAGAAACTAGGAGTATTATTCCCTATAAATAGAGGGATTTTGCTCATTGTATCATTATTCTGATATCTCTCAACCATCAAAAGAAATAAAGAAGTCTCCCATCTTCTCTCTCTATTTATTCTTGTTGTTATTATTTTATATTTCATAACACGTTATCAGCACGAGCCTCTGGCCAATTTAGTAAAGTGAAAACCAATAAGTTGTTCAATGCAGAAAACATTGAGGCCAAAGGATGATAATAATGGTCATTTAGACCATTCCAAGTAAGTATATTGAATTATGAAACTTATAATGTAGCAATAACATAGCATTAAATGATAAGGATGGCCAGAGTGTATATACGGTCATTGTTTTTTTCTTTGGTAAAATATACGGTCATTGTTGTTAGCATTGTCTTAAATAATTTTTAAATTGCTTTTACACTTTAACAATCAGGTTGTTAGTAATATTTCATGTTTTCAACAGTAATTAATTTGTTAGTTATTTGGACAAATTTGCTAAAAGCTTATATATTTCACGTTATTGGATAATTAGCTTTTGAATATATATTTGGCTATTATATTATTGATTGACGGTAAGATGGTGGATTTGAGTTTTATCATACCAAAAAGGATAAGACATCAGATTAGAGTCCCGATGCACCATGATAAAGATGTTGGGTTTAAGACCCATTGATTTATCCCTAAGACGTCTTTATATGGATAAGACGTTGATTTTGAATCTCATTGCACCATATTGATGATATTATGACGGCTAAGGCAAAAAATGTGTTTTTATGAAAAGTCATGAAACTTGTCCATTGAATATGCTCCATTCCATGAAGTGAATGTGGTAGTAATAAATGATATGTCTGAAAGATGACAATTTGCTCCATTCTTGAAGTGAATGTGGTAGCAATATATGATATCTTTGAAAGATATATATGCCTCAATGTTCTCCTGAAGTAGCAATATCGTAAAAGAGGTTATAAGCTATCAGAATTTGATAGGCTTAAGGCATGATTATATTCCATTCCTGTGGAATGAGAAACTTATTAATGCAAATGTGCACTTGATTATGATGGTATCACAACTCACCTCCGAAAGAGGCAGAATAACTGAGAAGAGTTATTCTGAAATCTACTTCTAAAGTAGTAAATCTGAAATTCTATTCATATAATAGTAAATCTCAAATTTACTAAAGTAAAAAAATACATGTCATGGTAAACTTGGAGTTTACTAGAATAAAAGTTCATAAATTGACATGAACGATCGCGACATCTCAAAGATGTCCATAGTGAGTATTGTGTATTGAAGAACTAAAAAATTCTTCATAAACTTTTAATTTTACTTGTTCTCATGATAAGTTGGTTAGACCAACTAAATTGGGATTAGGTCCCTTAAAATCTGAAAACTATAAAAGGTGAATTAGGGCCCGTTCACCAATCATGTGATATCTTGAAAAAATGCATCAATAAGATGATCACATGTACATTCATTGTCAACCTGCAGTTTGACATTCATAAAGTTGTTTGCTCAATAAAATTGAGTTAAGAGCATTACTTTTAGATTTTGCAATCAAGACAATTCATCTTGATGAAAATGATTTAGCATTGAATGCCTTCGATAAATAGCTGAACCATTGGTGATGAGAACAAAGTTTCATGTATTGGTTTGAATATGATATATTATATACAAAAGTACTTGTATGCATCAAACCAATAAATTATGATTAATTTTCCCTCAAAGTTGGTTCTGAGTCAGGAACCACACATTGTCCATCTAAAAATTTTGATATGCGGTACATGATTAATTAATATACCATGATGCACAAAGATGAATTCCTCAAAAAAGATAGAGGACATATGTTAGTTTTCCTAACATAAGGGGGAGATTATAAGCAGCTATGAAATATGTTAGGAATTATCATCAGATCCTCATTCGAAAGATAATTCAATTCAAATGCCAAAAACATCTCATATTTAAGCTGTCAGTGCTCCTATTTTGCATTCTTAAAGGACAAAGTCTATGCGTGCATAAAGCGTGGTAGACTAGTCGGTTCCAAATGAAATAATCCTTGAAAAGAATAAAGAGCAAATAATCATAATAAGAAAGCAATGTTCTCTTGAAGAGCCTATGATATAACACTGCATGAAACCTTACGAGAGGTTCAGGTATCTGAAAATAATGAAGTGAGGAGATCTCAAAATGTTATGTCGCATTGTGAACTGATAAAAAATGATATATCATTAGCGATATATTTGATACAATATTTGTGCAATATTGTGAAAGATTACGAGAATTTGAATTCTACGTTTATTTAAGCATGCTGACGTAAAAATATTTATCAAGTGACATGAAAGAGTGCATCTTGATAAGTGAAAACTTATTTTATTTGTACTCCACACATGAAATATTGAATATTGTCACTTGAAAAAATATATCTTGCAAATACTACAAGGCCCGATATAACCTTTTCAGTTAATTTCTAAGCAAGGTATAATTCTGCTCCTTCTAAGAGACATAGAAATGGGATCAAACACATGGTCTTATTTTATTCTAAAGATTGCAGTTCCGATATTATTGATTATACTGATTCTGGGTATTTATTTAACCCGCATAAATCTCGGTCTCAAACATGCAATGTGTTCACATGTGGGATACTGTCATATCTTGAAGATATACAAAGCAGTTTATCTAGCCACTTCATCGAATCATGCTGAGATTATAGCTATTCATGAAGCAAGCCGAGTGGTTGAGGTCCACAATACATCTCATTTGAGAAAAATGTGATTTAAAATGTGATAATGTACCCATAATTTTATACAGAGATAATGCAACATGCATGTAACGCCCCGAATCTGGTACCCGAAATGCTACCCGGTGCTTATGACCTCGAATGAACACAAGCTAACCCATGACTGATATCTATAACTGAGCACTGAATAATATACTGTAAATATGTGGAATATAAGTTGTAAGGCCATAAGGTTCAAAAATGAAATAATACTGAATATAAAAATATGTCTGTAATAGGGTATAACAATACCTAAAACTGAAATAAACTTTCTAAAACATGTTATAGTCTGAAAGCCTCTAAATTGTCTGAAAACTGTGGAGTTGATGGGACATGTCCCCAACTAACTCTGAAGTACTGAAATAATAAAGTAATAAAATAATCATGATATCCTCTAATGGTGAGGACTCATTGTTAGTCTGGCTACTGAACGTCTGATCTACTAAGGATGCTCAAGAGCTCGTGCTTCTAAACCTATGGTATAAAAAACCATACCGCAAATGCATCAGTACGATTGAATGTACTGGTATGCAAGTAAGGTAAGCTGAATGCAAGGGTTCATATACATGAACAATAATAACTGGCTGATGACTTGAACATGAGCAGGTGAGAAATACATCCATGAATACATAAACTAGGAGTGAGGTCGTGACAATACTGAATACTGATGTACTAACATATGAGTTTACTAATACTGGGATACTGAATAACTGGGTCTATTGATGATATGAATTATGGAGTTTATAGGTAACCGATATCTGAGGTTACTAGTACTATAATACTGATAACTGAGTATACTGATACTGAGAAACTATCTGAGTTCTTTACTGGACTGAGTAACTGTATTTAATAGTCCTGAATCTGAATAACTATCTGAGTTCTAGACTGAACTGGATAACTGTACCTGACAGTTCTGATTCTGACGGAACTAGCTGAGTTTTATACTGAGCTGAGCCACTGTATCTGACAGTCCTAATATCTATAGAACTGAACTGAGTTCTATTACTGAGACTGAATCTGAAATTGAGACTGTGGGAGGTAATCATCTAACCAACATGCCCCAAAACTGAACTGGTGGGGTCCAACCTGTAACCCCAACTAGAAGGGTGTCAGTACCGTACCACGGGTAAAGACAAGCTGTGAGTAAACCCTATCTGACAGGGAGCTCTTCTGTCAACCCCTCCTAGTAGGAAAACTCAAATAAGGTGTATAATCCCTAAAATCGTAGGGTACATCTCAACCTACGCTGGATACGTAGTTCTGGAACGCAAGGATTTCTTTTAAGGATCACACCCTCTACTGACTGATAGGTGAGCCATTATCCTTGGATTCACTCGGTGTTGAATTCTACTCCCAACTGAAGAGACATTGAACTGATTTAAACTGAGTTGAATTGTTACTGGTCGTATTGTATAACTAATTTGAACTGGGTTCACTAAATTTCATTGACTGACAAAATACTACTGAGATTTGATAACTGACTGGGATTGCTGAGAGTACGAAGATTACAGATATTACTGATATCACTAAGATCATTGAGGCTACTGAGATTACTGAGGTTACTGAGTAGGACTAAACTGATACTGAATTCACTGAATTTTTCCTGAGTCATGAGACTGACTGAATTCTAATGATCATGGCTTGACTAAGAGTATCGTGAGAACTGACACTAGCTCTAGGCACAAAACTAAATTGTCAGGTACAACTACCCCCAGGACTCGATAGCATGAAACTGACAGGACGTGACACTTCTTGAACACATGACCAATATCAATAATTCATAACACAATAACTTGGGCATTTCATGATGCACATGGTTATCATAATGTTGTACATGGATAGGAATGCATATAAACTTGTAATACTTTAATCAACCTAATCTCATGAACATTCCACCAAACATTCATAATGCACACAATATCATGGAAGTCATCCTTGATCATAAGGGTAAAGCAAGCATTTATCACTTGGGTCACAATTGAGCTATAATACACAATTTCTATTCTCTTAGGCATTTTGTCAAACACCTTAATGCACCTCTTAGGGCATAGGCATAATCATCAAATTAACACATCATAACCACTAAGTTCATAGTCTTCAACTCGCATACTTACATAGTTTCATAAAAACAAATAAAGATTCCAACTTGGGAATCATACAATCATAATCTCATGAACATAATTAACCCACAACAAAACATTCACAATACATGATTTAAAAACTTGATTCTTGGGCTTTATGGATGAAAGGAATCCATAAATGAACACTATGCATATCTTAGTTCTTGAATTTACGAAGATTGACGAAGATATTCTTGAATTTGAGTATTGAATTTGAATCCCCAATTGAAAACCCTAACTTGTTCTTGAGAGAAACTTGATAAAAACACTATATTTTGGATGAAAAATGGCTGAATCATGTGTTATTAGGTTTATATAGGGGTGAGAAATTGAAAATTTTACCCTTGAAGACGTGGACATTTAATGACTGAAAACTGGGCATCAACGCGATCAACAACGTGGGGCGTCAAGGGCACCGACGCGATACTCGATGTGTCGCACCATGATCCCGCCAAGCCTCAGTACTTTTGGCTCTGGAAACCTACAACAATATTAACTAACGTGATAGGCGATGCGGCACGCTAAGATCGCGTTGGTCCACTATTTTGGGACACCAAACGTGGTCTAAACGAGGTTCAAAAAATCTGAAACTTGTCCGGAAACACCTATTGATCTCCCTGATCATGAATTAGCAAGAATACCGACCATTAAAGAACATTAAGGTCGCGAAATGAGATTGTCAACTTTCGAAGGCCAAAAATAAACTAAGTCTGGAAACTTAGCTAGAATTTTCTAAGTCTGGGACCCCCTTAACAAGCATAAATTGACTGAATTAAGCTTACAATTTTGCGGGGTCTTACAATATCTCCCCCTTGGGAACATTCATCCTTGAATGAGACTGACTGAGATGGAGGAACTGATAAGCTGAAGTACATGTTGAACATGAACAACTGAAACATGAGTACATGACTAACATCACTGATTTGCTGAGATTTGTTCTGAGCATGCATATCTGATGCGTGAATACATGACTGAACTGACACATGAACATATGACTGACTATGCAATAGTAATTGATACCAAGTTTATAATAGAATCAGAACATGGAACTGAGTGAATTCATGGAAGACTGTTACCTTAAACCAAAAATACTAATGAACCCGAGATCACTTACTGGGCATGCGTGAATGGGAACATACCTGATCCTGGAACGTGGTATGTAAACCGAATATCGTGATCTGAACTGAGCACCTTGAATACGTGGCTTACGGTTGAGGTCGGAGTTTGAGGGTCAACTTATGAGTATCCCCTATCCCAAATTGGATTCATTATGAGGAAAAAAAGTGGCATGTTTATGTCATGAAAGTTCGAGGGATTATAGTGCATCTCTCCCTGGGACACTACGTCTCGAAGAATATTAATTTTGCTGAGATACTGAGGAAAACTAGGGCGATGCACAAAGCACCTACGAACTGAATTGTGACTGAATATCTAGGATCTGAAACTAAGACATGATACATGAACTGGGCTGAACATGAAACTACCTAGTTAGTCCATCATAGAATAATCATATTCATGAGACTCTGGATAGTGCGACTAGATGGAAAGATGGGAAACCACACCATCTAAACTTGTGTATCTAGCAGCTAAACTGAATTACTGGTTTCTTAACTAAATCATACTGGAAACTTCTACTCGACTGGAGCATTCCTATGACACTCTTTTTGTAGAGTTCTAGTGACTGAAGGGAGAAAGCGAATCTTGACCTGATCTGAGCAGAATATCAGAATAGAAGATCGCTACATGGTTGGGATTCTTGTATTAGGAGACAAGGCCTATGAAACATCATCTAAGATAAAGTGACTAAGCCTTATGCACTACAATTGAGACTACTGAAAAGATTCACGTGGGTGCAGAGCATGAATTCATAAATGTACTAACTTATCTGATTAACTGAACGACTGATAGCTGACTACTGGGTCTGTAAGGCTGAACTGTACTTAGCCTGAAAGGATGGACTTAAACTATAGAGTATTATACATAAAAGGTAATGATTGACTGCGTAACGTGAGGTAACTGAGCATGAATGAGTGAAAAACTGTATTACCTTAAGAACACAAGACCAAGCGTCCAACATAATTTGGAAACATTTTGTAAACTGAGGTACTGAAATACCAATGACTGAATAACTGATCGTCATATGCTATGGTCGGGTAATCCTAAAAGTGAACTGAGTTTATGATATGACTGGACTAGGACTGGGTCTGAGATTGTAGCTAAGATGGTAATTGAGACTATAACCATAACTAAGACTGTAACTGGGACTGAATTCTAGTTCCTGATAACTGAGGGTTAGACTGGTACTGAAGTACTAAATTTTTGTATGGTTAAATAACTAATAACTAAAGGCCATGGTTCTGTAGGACTATCTGATTCCTTTACTGAATACTGATTACTGAATGACGTTGTAACTGAGGGATAAGGGATGGAACATCAACACCACGGGTTCACCGAGGGGTCTAAACTATGGATATACATGACGTAGTCTAAAAATTTTTTAATCAATCATTAGGAAAGTATCATGAGTCATGTAGGCTGAACATACTGTAAAACATGACATGAGTAAATGAGTCATGAGTCATGAGCTACAGGAACTAGGTTTGGAATTTTTGAATTCGTGGAACATGATTTGCAACACTGGGACCCCTTAACAAGCATAAATGGACTGAACTAAGCTTAGAATTTTGTGGGGTCTTACAATGCATTTCACATATTAATGGAGGATTCATAAAAGGAGATAGAACGAAGCACACTTCATCAAAAACTTTCTATACACATGATCTACAAAAGAATGGTGATATTAACGTGCAAAAAATTCGTTCAAGTAATAATGTGATTGATTTATTCACCAAGTCTCTTCCAACTGCAACTTTCAAGAAGATGATGCACAAGATCGGAATGCAAAAATTCATTGATGTTCTCATCAGGGGGAGAAAATATGCGTTGTACTTTTTTCCCTTTCAAGGTTTTGTCCCACTGGATTTTCCTTGTAAGGTTTTTAATGAGGCAGCCGAAATGTGTATCATTAGAGATGTGTACTCTTTTTCCTTTACTAGATTTTTTTCTCACTGGGTTTTTGCTAGTAAGGTTTTAATGAGACACATTATACGTCAATTAGACATTCAAGGGGGAGTGTTATAAATGTATTTACATTATAGTGAATGTCTATCAAGAATATAGATGAGATCTATCAAGATCTAGTTGATATCTATTAGGATTTGAAATATCTATCTTTTAGAGAGAAACTAGGAGTATTTTTTTCCTATAAATAGAGGGGTAAAGATAGAAACTAGGAGTATTTTTTTTCTATAAATAGAGGGGTTTCGTTCATTGTGTCCTTATTCTGATATCTCTCAACCATCAAAAGAAATAAAGAAGTTTCCCCTCTTCTGTATCTATTTATTATTGTTGTTCTTACTTTATATTTCATAACAAGAAACACATTTTTTAAAATATCACAAATAAAATTACTATATACGGAACCCAAATAATAATATGCCAATCCATAAACACTACTAAAAAAATAGAAAAACCGACCACACAATCCGACCACATCTGATCGATTTTCCTGCATTTCCGACCACAAAACCGATCAAAATTCATGGTCGGTAAAAGCATGGTAACTTTTTTAAAATCGACCACATGTGGTCGGTTTTTTTAAATATATATATATATATATCGGTCAGTTTTTTACTTAAATTAATTAATTTTATTAAAACCGATCACTTGTGGTCGGTATTTTTATTTAAATTAATTTTTATAAAACCGACCACATGTGATCAGTTCTTTTATTTAATATAATTAATTAATTTTTAAAATCCGACCAATTGTGGTCGGTTTTTTTAAAATTAATTAATTAATTAATTATACTAAACTGACCACAAGTGGTCGGTTTTTATAAAATTACCAGAGAAACCGACCACATGTAATCGGTTTTTCTGGTAATTTTTTATTTTTAAATAACAGCTTATATATGCTACATTCCATCAACCAGCCAAACAAACGAGCATACAATATGTATGCTACATTCCATTCAAACAACCAGCATACAATACAAGTCTAAAAACATACAAAATATACAAAAGTGTAAAAACTACAACTCATCTCCAAATCCAAAATACAACACATACAAAAGTCTAAAAACTATCACTCATCATCCTCTTTGTCATCCGCATCCTCAGCCGCACACACAGTTATGATTCTGCATCTGTGGTGATATCATTCAATGGGCCTAGACCTTTTGCAGCCTGAACTGCATCACCAGGACAAGGAGGAAGAATCCCTGTAGATCGGATAAAAGAGCTGAACTATTGCTACAGCATGCTGATTTGTGATGTTGTTTCTTCCTCCTTCTGTTTCGCCCTCTCTCTGTGCAGCATGCTCTTCAGTGAGTTTAGAAAACGTATTTTTTAGTGATTCAACAGTTTCTCTATCAACTGATGAGGAATAGGATGTAGGGACGGACGAAGACCTAACATTCTCGCTAAAATATTTTATGTGGTATTCGTAGTATTGGCCTCTAACTGGAGGACCCATAGTTTCTTTTCATAACTCCTCCTCTACTTCTTCAGGTATTGTGTCACCCTGGCTTTCAGGAGGCTGAGTACTATGATACTCATTAACGAGCTGCATATATTTGTCCTATATTCAAAGTAAAGTTAAAATTAATAGTAAAAAAATATTAAACTACTCGTACTTGAATAATATCAACTTTGATAAAAAGATTCATAAATACAAAATTTGATTCTTACATGAGTAGCTTTTGCACGAGGCTCAACCAAGACATCTTCATCAGTTGGGTTCTTTTTCTTCCTTACATGGGTCTCCTCGAATACCTCATCTTGTCTTAACTTCCTACCCAATTTTTTCTCCTATATACGATAAAATTATTAATCTTCAAATAATTAATAATTTAAATAGAAACAAACAATTAAAGCTGTAAAGTTACATACCATTTTTTTCTCCACAGTAATTCGACTAACTGCACCCGCAGTATGTAGACAGTCACCCTTGGATGATGCCCTGACTTTTTTTCCTTTATCTCTCAACACTTGGTATTCTTAGCTATTTCAATAGTGAAGATAATCTTGCCACATGGGTTCGAGTATAAACCCTGGTCGTACCCTGTTCGTTTTGGCATAATCTAACAGAACGATCTTCCTGGCTCTAGCTCTTCAATAAAAACTTTCTCTTTATA
This sequence comes from Capsicum pubescens, assembly GCA_030864215.1. Lineage (NCBI taxonomy): Eukaryota > Viridiplantae > Streptophyta > Magnoliopsida > Solanales > Solanaceae > Capsicum > Capsicum pubescens. The sequence goes on from CM061549.1 coordinate 38,771,258, forward strand.
GTATGGACATGCGCGTCATCCCACCAGTAATATTTCTACAATAAAAATAAAAATATAATATTCAATTTTTTGTTCTAACAATGTGTTAAGTAGTCGATAAGCTAAATTCTTACATGAAATTCTTTAAACATTTTTTCTCTTTCATTTTCTGGAACCTTTTGCCAACTGGTCCAATAGTTGTTCCAGTGTCGAGTAACGCATTTAGTTGTAATTTTTTCCAGTTCCCCCATCGGCTTAAACCTACAACACAAGATCAAACATTAATTTCATAGAGCATAATAATATAGTAAATTAAAAATGAATAATGTTGTTATATTTAGAAATCTTACCTTACTCCATATGGAATAATATACCGCCTTCGATAAAGATCTCTGTCTCTGGGCTGCGGAACAAGTGCTAGTGGATGTACTGCCGTGGGCGGATTTGAAACACCTGATGGAGTGCCTCCAAGATGAAGATCCGACAACCCAATAGATCCAACAGAATCGTTGTGAGAACGTGGGTGACTGCTAGTAGAGGGTACTGCAGACGATGGTAGATGATCGGATGTGCCAGCAGTCACTTGATAGTACTGTGATGGCGGTGGCACGAGGATGGGAGCAGAATGAGTCACTGTAGACCCATGAAGTGGACCCATATGCATAGGAGCAGGAACTGAATGCTGCGACGACCTAGAATATGAGGATCGTGCTGGCGCGTCAGCAAACCAACCCTCAGATATATGAATACATGTCGATCGTATATAAGGCGGAGGTTGTTTTTTCTTTTTTGTCTTTGTAGGATCAACTTTTTGCTTATCTTTGTCACCTTTACCTGCCATCTAAATTATGTAAACTTAAAAAGTAGTTAGTCCTTACAAAATGAATATATAAAAAAATATTCCAAGTAACTAATTTCAAGTTACTAATTCACATTTCAAATCACTAAATCAGTATTAAAACACTAGTGAAATAGCTACATAACCATAGCAAGTTTAGGCTCGCTCCAACAACACGAGACAGATAAGAATATTTCTATTACTACATAAATTATGGAAAAGTGAAAACCACAATCTTACACAGTATATTACATATCAATCTTAAATAAGAAACATAAAGGTAAATAGTACAAAGCATAAAGACATCAATACATAATGAATACAACCTACACAAACTAATCCTCTTCTCCCGAAGATTCTCCACTAAACCAGTCACCCTCTTCAATAGTTTTCTTATCTCCTGCCTACTCAGCCTCTTCTTCTGAAATATTAACTTCTTCGAATATATTTTCTGGGTGATTCAAACTATCCACTAAATCAATGTCCACTAACTGGTGATCAATCTGCATTTTATTTTGATACGCAGTCTCCAACACATTCTCAACTTTCACCCGTCCTATAGGCTTTGTTTTTATTACAGCCCACTAATCAGACTTATCACTGAACAACAGATAAGGAGCATAATACACTTGTTTAACATTTTGCGCTAGAACAAAGGGATCTTAAATAGGATATGGCCTATTGTACTTCACTTCAATGATATTATGCTCCTTGTGTACTCTTGTGCCTCTTGTTCTTGGATCAAACCACTTACATCAAAAGAGATAAATTTTTTTATTGGGAAACCCGCAAACTCCAGTTCTAAGATCTCTTGTATGATCCCAAAGTAAGAAATATCATCATCACCATTAACCCAAACACCACTATTGTTTTTTTGCCTTGTTATGGAGTGTTCTTCGGTGGAAAATTTAAAACCATTTACGGTGTAATGGGACATTGTATGAGCTTCAACTGATCCCAAAGAAATATCTCTCAAGAACTGATCGTATTGAGCTGCATTTGGTGACTGGTGTACCTAAAAATATTATACACACACACACATATATATATATATATATGTTAGTTGAAGAATGTGTAAATGTTTAAAATTTGTAGAAATATTAGTACACTTACGAACCTCATATGTAAACCATGTTGCAAAGGATGCATACACTAGATTTTCGTGGAATTGAGTCTTAAATGAATTAAAGATCCAATATGCGAAAACAATTAGTTTCTTTAAGAAAATCAGTAAATAAATAAGATATGTTAATATCAATCTCCTTACTTCATAGAGGGCTCAACTTTCGAGCAATTCAGCAAGACATACAAAGTTGTTGATTTGTGCTCCATGGTAGTGAGCCAGCAAAATATGATATTTTTAGCCTTACTACTAGATTGATTGAAAATTGATATCGGTTGCAAATAAGGCTCATTCTCATCGTCCTGATGACGATTCAGTCTGTTTCTTGAACAAGCAACTTCATCACTAGAGTAGTATAAATAAAACTGAGACGTTCTCTTGCAAGATATGCCTCAACTATAGAGCCTTCCACCCTATGTTTATTTTTGGGACCCCTTTTTAATTTTTCAATTGCCCTGCACAATCTTAAGATTAGATGTTTACTATATTAAAAAAGATATGTATGAATTTAAATATGTTGCAATTGCTTACCGTTTGAATGGATACACCCACCTAGTTTGAACTGGACCACCTAGACGAGCTTCGTGGACAAGGTGAATGGGATGATGTTCCATCACATCGAAGAACCCTGGCGGAAAAAACTTCTTCAACTTGTTGGTGATAACAACAATATTACTTTCCATTCGCGCCAGATTTTCTTCTTTTAATGTGGTGACACATAAGTCTTTGAATAACAAACTAATCTCTTCTATTGGTTTCCATATGTTCTCAGGTAAACAAATAAAAGCAATTGGAAGTAATTGTTTCATGAAAATATGACAATCATGGCTTTTTATTCCATGTAAGATTCCTTGTGTCATATCAACCCTCTTTCCCAAATTTGAGGCATATCCATTGGGCATCTTAAACTTTGGACCCACTCACATATATTTTTTTCTTTTGGTCCAACTTGAATGTATAACTAGTCTTGGTCTTAAGAACATTGTCATTGGGCCCCTCCTGTAAGTGTAATTCTCTACGCTTACAATATTCTGGTAAATCAAGTATGGCCTTAGGATTATCCTTTCTCTTGCCGGTAACATCCATAACTGTGTTGAACAAGTTGTCAAAATAGTTCTTCTCAGTATGCATGACATCAACATTATTTCTAAGCAAATTATCTAGCCAATATTCTAACTCCTAAAATATATTTTGCTTAGTCCAGTTATGCAAAACTCCATATCAATCAAGCCTATACAATGGTTCCTTGCTAACTTTAGGAAAATTTTGAACTATCTCCTAGATGTCATGACCACATAACCTTGGAGGTGGACCATCCTGTTCAATTCTATTCTTTCTGAATGCATTCCCGAGTCTCCTAAACTCACGATTAGGTGGCAAGAAACAACGATGACAATCAAACCATGAATTTTTTCTGTCATGTCTCAATGTGAAAGAATTTTTTTTCCAAGCAGTATGGACAAACCAACTTTCCAGTTGTCATCCACCCAAACAACATTCCATAAGAAGGAAAATCATTTATAGTCCACAATAGATATACACGCAGATAGAAATTTTGTCTAAGTGAAATGTCCCAAGTTTCAACCCCTCATGTCATAAAATTTGAAGTTTATCAATCAAAGGTTACTAGTAGATATCTATTCCATTTTTTTTACTACGCGGGCCAGGAACAACACAATTCAGAAATATATATGGACTAGTCATCAATATTTCAGGAGAAAGATTATACGGGCTAATAAATACAGGCCAACATGAATATGACACAACACTAACAAAAAAAGGTGAGAAGTCATCCGCATATAATCCCAAACCAATATTTCGTGGCTCATCTGCAAAATCTTGATAAGTTGCATCAAAATGCTTCCAAGCCTCTCCATCAGATGGATGACACATAACACCAGTGGCCCTTCTATTTTCACTGTGCCATCTCATATGAGGAGCTGAGCTTTTTGAAGCATACAACTTCTTCAACCTTGGTATTAGAGGTAAATAATGCATCGCCTTAATAGCAATTTTATACTTATATCGAGGGGGCTGACAAAACTTACAGGACTCTAGGTTAGTATATTCCTTAAAGTATGACATGTATCCATTTTTACAACAATCTATTCTAACCGAGGAGAGACCTAACTTTGACACCAATCTTTTTGCCTTATAGAAAGAATCAAGAACCTCTAAGGTGGGGTCAACTAACTCTTTAATAAGGTCTATCATTGAGTTCATTCCTCCTTCAGCAATATTCCAATCAGATTTAATACTTAATAATCTAACAGCAACAGACAAACGAGAATGCAAGAACCCATCAAACAAAGGATGACTAGCAGCATGCAGTTGTTCATAAAAATGACCCGATTCTCTAGTGGGAACATCTTTGACATTTTCCCTAAAGTTGCCCCCGTGTTGCATCCCAAAAGCATCGTTCACCATTTCTGTCATCCTAGTATCTTGATAGTTATTATGCACTGCAGACCCACTACTTTCACCAACAACAAAGTTATTTTGCTCAATATTGCCATGAATAGTACGCAATCTTAAAAAGTCCTCGTGAAACCCCCTTCTATAAAGATGTTCCTTCACAACTTCATCTTTTAAAATATTTATACCATCACATCTAACACAAGGACAACGAATAGCCAGAAAATGTAACCAAGCATCAAGTGTCTTAGCATGTTCAACAAATCGTCTGACACCTTCAACAAATTCCACCCTAAGATCTATTCTATTACCATTAGTCCGTTGATATATTCAGCTATAATCAGGTTTCATCTACACAATCAATTAGATTCAAGTAATTAGTTCAAGTCACAAAAGTCACATTTCAATTACCAAAATTCTAAATGAAAAGTCACATTTCAAGTCACTAAGTCACCTCCCAAAAAAAAAAACTAAACTACATTCAAAATAAAAAATTCACCTTTCAAGTACCTACACCTAATCAATTTCAAGTGACTAAGTCACCTCACATGTTACCAAACTAAACCATATTTAAAACAAAAATTCACTTTTCAACTACCTACACTTAATTAATTTCAAGTGACTAAGTCATCTCACATGTTACCAAACTAAACCACATTCAAAACAAAAATTCACCTTTCAACTACCTACACTTAATCAATTTCAAGTGACTAAGTCATCTCACATGTTACCAAACTAAACCACATTCAACACAAAAAATCACCTTTTAACTACCACACTTAATCAATTTCAAGTCACTAAGTCACCTCACAAGTTACCAAACTAAACTACATTCAAAATGATAAATTCACATTTCAAGTACCTACAGTTAATCAATTTCAAATCACTAAGTCATCTCACATGTTACCAAACTAAACCACATTCAAAACAAAAATTCACCTTTCTCCTACCTTTACTTAATCAATTTCAAGTCACTAAGTCACCTCACAAGTTACCAAACTAAACTACATTCAAAATGATAAATTCACATTTCAAGTGCCTACACTTAATCAATTTCAAGTCACTAAGTCATCTCACATGTTACCAAATACCACATTCAAAATAAAAATTCACCTTACAACTACCTACACTTAATCAATTTCAAGTCACTAAGTCACCTCACAAGTGACCAAACTAAACTACATTCAAAATGATAAATTCACATTTCAAGTATCTACACTTAATCAATTTCAAGTCACTAAGTCACCTCCCCAAAAAATAAACTAAACTACATTCAAAATGAAAAATTCACCTTTCAAGTACCTAGACTTGATCAATTTCAAGTGACTAAGTCATCTCACATGTTACCAAACTAAACCACATTCAAAACAAAAATTCACCTTTCAACTACCTACACTTAATCAATTTCAAGTGACTAAGTCACCTCACAAATTACTAAACTAAACTACATTCAACACAAAATCTCATTTCAAGTACCTACACTTAATCAATTTCAAGTCACTAAGTCACCTCACAAGTTACCAAATTAAACTACATTCAACACAAAAAAATCCATTTCAAGTACGTACACTTAATCAATTTCAAGTCACTAAGTCACCTCACAATTTACCAAACTAAACTACATTTAAAATGATAAATTCACATTTTAAGTACCCAGACTTAATCAATTTCAAGTCACTAAGTCACCACTTAAGTCACCAAACTAAACTACATTGAAAACAAAAATTCACCTTTCAACTACCTACACTTAATCAATTTCAAGTGACTAAGTCACCTCACAAGTTACCAAACGAAACTACATTCAAAACAAAAATTTCCATTTCAATTATACCAATACATAATCAATTTCAAGTCACTAAGTCACCTCACAAATTACCAAGCATAGCAAAATTCAAAATAAAAAGTTCACATTTCAAGTACCTACACTTAATCAATTTCAAGTCACTAAGTCACCACCCAAGTCACCAAACTAAACTTCATTCAAAACAAAAATTCACCTTTCAACTACCTACACTTAATCAATTTTAAGTGACTAAGTCACATCAAAAGTTACCAAACTAAACTACATTCAAAACAAAAAATTTCATTTCAAGTACCTACACTTAATCAATTTCAAGTCACTAAGTCACCTCACAAATTACCAAGCATAGCAAAATTCAAAATAAAAAGTTCACATTTCAAGTACCTACGCTTCAATAAAATTCAAAATAAAAGGTCACCTTCAAGTAACTACAGTTAATCACTTTAAAGTAACATATTCATTTATAGTATAAGTCAAACAATTGAACAAGTGTAATAAAGCAAATAAGTAGAGGCGTCGCATGTCCCTCTCACACCATATAATCATCACAAAATTTCTATGGCTTTCAAAGTCTTCTACAACGAACAATCCCAAACTAAACTACATTTAAAGACGTCATTATAAAAAAATAGAGAGAAATCAACTTAACTTTGCTTGCCTAAATTAAAGAGAAAGAGATAAGCGGTCACCGAAAAAATAGCAAAGCAATTCTTTTTTCGAATTCGAATTCTGTCAAACAATAAATTTTTACAAAGAATAATCTTTGGCTTAAACAATTGCAATAATTTAGTAAAAGATATCACATTTATGACTTCCATTCTGACTAACAACAACAATAACATACCCAGTATAACAACAACAATATGAAATCCTTGATTTGAAGCAACTGGATGCCCTTTCTTTAATTTGTAGTTTGGTGGTGAAATACATTTCAGAATTAAAACTAATTTAGGAAAGTTACATCTTGCCCAAGTAGTGTTAATTTTTCATTCAATATTATTGATAGTAAACAAAACAAAAACTTAAATTAAACAAGTAGAGAAAATTGATAGTAGACAAAACAAAAGCTTAAATTAAACAAGTAGAGAAAATTGATAGTAAACAAAACAAAAGCTTAAATTAAACAAGTAGAGAAAATTGATAGTAAACAAAACAAAAGCTTAAATTAAACAAGTAATTAACCAGTAGAAAAAATTAATAGTAGTTGGCCGGAGTAGAGATCGGAGTTGCCGGGCTGTCGTCACCGGAGCTATCATCACCGGAGTAGATTAAAACGCGATTTCGGGTGTGTTGTTGTTTGTTGGTGGGTGGGTGTGCTGTTGAGTTTGAAACGCAAATTAGGGTGTGTGTGTGTTTTGCTGTTTTGTTGTCTTGGTTGGGTCGGGTCGGGTTAAATGTATTTAATAATTATTTTTTTAATTAATAGTAAACCGACCACATGTGGTTGGTTTTCTGAAAATATTTTTGAAAACCAACCACATGTGGTCGGTTTTCTAAAAATATTTTTGAAAACCGACCACATGTGGTCGGTTTTTACAAAATTATTGACAAATTAAAGTTTAAAAAATTATAATTAATAAATTAAAATAAAGTACAAAATAAATTAATAAATTAAAATTATTTTTTAACAAATTAAAATTTTAATAAATTCTATAATATTTATAACAACATCCAATTAATTTAATACAATGTGTATATATATTTTCTCAATCGTATAATAGTATCAATGAATTTTGCAAATTACGATAAATTTTTGGTTAATTAGCTTTTAAACACGATATTACATATATATATATATACCTCGTAATACAACGTGTTAATCAGATAAATTATCGATTACTTGTCTTATGTTATTACAACTACAACAATATACGCGTGTCTACAATGACACAAAATAGTATATTTATTTCCTCAATAGTATGCTATCAACGTATTATTCAAAATATTTTAATATATAGATTCAGTTATCGAGCTTTCGATTAATGCATACGTCACAACACGAGATATATGTGTATATATAAATATATTCAATTGACTATCAGCTTTCAAATACGTACTATATACATCACATACACGATTTTACTACTCCATAATAATATACAACATATTTCATATATACTCAGATGAATAATTGGTTAGTTTATCTTATGTCATTAATACATATACCTTCACTATATAATATGTATATACTGTATATATACCTATACATATACACACTATCGACTATATCAAGTTCTAAATACGTACTATATACATCACATACGTACACGAGTATATTATCCAATAATATAATGCAACGTATTTCATATACATACTTTGATGAGTTATCGATTAATTTGATTAGCTTACATCAATATAACTTCAACGTACAGTATATTATTACTTCTATCATTTCAAATCAAGGTATTCAATATGTTTGGACAAATTCTACTAGTTTTTAACTACATCGTTCATCGATCGATCACTACATCATACACACACACACACACATATATATATATATATTTATATATATGAACTCTTGAATGTGTACAATATATACATCACGTCCACAAGTATATTACTTCATATAGAACACAATCATAATATTCTGATGAATTATCGGTTATATATGTACGTTACATTATTATAACTGCAATAGTAGCATAATATCATTATCTCAACGGTATGATATATATATATATATATATACAAATATTGATGATGTATGTTTAACGCCACTTAACGTATATACAAAGAAAATTATTTATTTTATGTATATGTTTAACATAATTTATTTATTTTATTTGATATATTTTTTAGTAAAATTTTTTTACAAAATCTAAGATTGATTGATTTTTATTATTATTTTATTGGTTATCGACTACATGTGATCAGCGTAATTTCAAAAAATAATATATTAGATTATACATATAATTATTTTAAAAAAAAAAAAACGACCACAAGTGGTCGATTTTCTAAATAATTTTTTTATATATTTTTTTAATTACAAAACCGACCATAAGTGGTCGGTTTTATAAAATATTTTAAATTTACTTTTTAAAATAAAACCGACCACAAGTGGTTGCTTTTTCTAAAATTATTTTCTTTTTAAAAAAATAAAATAAAAACCGCCCACTTGTGGTCGGTTTTATTTAAAAATATAATTAAAAAATATTTTTAAAAATCGACCGCTTGTGGTCGGTTTTTCAAAATACTTTTCAATTAAATTTTTGAAATAAAATTGACCACAAGTGGTCGGAGTTTTTATTTTTTTAAAAAAATAATAATTTATATAAAAATTATTGAAATGATTATTTTGAAATTTTAAAATAGAAAAGATATCTATATGATTCAAAACAAACAAAACTAAAAAAGAAGAAATTGAAGAGTAGTCCAGTGCACTAATAAAGCTCATACTATATTCGAGGAGGGAACGGACTACATGTCTCCTTCATTGTTGCATCTCTATTTAAGAAGAGGTCTTTGTGCTTCTTCATCCACCACAATTGATCTTAAAAGACACAAGCAAAATACTCCAACACATGGCATAACAATAAAATAAACATACCAGAATAATAAGTATAACCACACTAATACAAATCCCATCCTTATATTATCTTCAAAATGATACCAATTCTTCTTCCAATATCTCCAGCAATCCATCGTCTCACAATTTAATATTACACCAATTATAAATAAAGCAAGCTTAAATGGATTTTCTATCATGTAGAATATCCAATCAATAACATTATCGGAGAAAATATTCCTGTATATATACCTCAAAGGTCTACAATCAACTAATAGATCCATATCTTCACTGTATGTGAAGAAAACGAGCCATACGTATACAGAACAACACATTAAAAACGCGAATGCACCCCTCTTGACCCTAATGTTTATCATATCAGGTGTGTCGAAAAGTGGTGAACATAACACCGTAAATAAGATGAAAATAAATTCATATAACAAGATCTGAACTCTATCTGGATTCATATTTGCGTTTCACAAAAAATGTTATTGTTGTCTATATATCTAGACTAGATACGTAGAAACGAAATTGAAATGAAATCAACTATATATAAGTGAAATAAAGAACTTTCTATAAAGTAGTGCGACTTGTAAAAGGCAATATGAGACCAAACTAGGGTTAGGTTTTGGAGCCTCTAAATTATTGAATTAATTTATGTTAATTGATTATAATATTATAGTTTAGTGATAGCAATTATTAATTATAATTAATGATAAGTTTATTAGATTTGTGAAAAAATAATACAGTATGAGTTTATTCCCCGAATAACACTCCTTTCATTCCAAATATTATGGTGTTTTTCTGTTTATACATTTAGTCCAAAGTGAATGATTTTTTATATAATTAAGAAATTATTAATTATTTTGGTACCAATTTGTACATTTAGTCCAGCAGCTCAAACTAAAACCTAGCACTTTTTGTGTTATATTTGGAAAGATAATCGCTCTATTTATGATATATATATATATATATATTATGACAATACCTGAGTGATTATTGAAAATTTTTTAAAATATTTTAAATAATAATTTGGAGGATAAATATTTAGTGTTAAGAGTAATAAAACAGAAAAAATAAATTATTTTTCTCTTGATATGGTAAATGGGACAAACAAAAAATTATTTTCGATATAGTCGACAAATATATTAAAAAGATTATTTCCAATATGGTAGGTAAGGGGATTTTGGGAAGAGAGGCATTTTGGGTGGACAACAACAACAATATACCCAGTGTATTCCCACCTAGTGGGGTCTGGGGTGGGTAGAGTGTACGCAGACCATACTACTACCTCAAGAGAAGTAGAGAGGCTATTTCCGATAGACCCCCGGTTTTCTCACAATCAAAACAGGAAATTACTTCCCTCCGAATGGGCCCTATGCGGCACGAATCCGGATTAGTCAGGCTACCGAACACCGGATGAAAAAACAAAAAAAAAGGAGAAAGGACATGGGTTGACCATTTTGAAAAGAAATGGCCAGCCCATGTAAAAGTTGGACAATTGGAGCCAGTCGGCCCAATTTAATTCCGTTTTCTAGCCATTTGGCCCGTCGGTCGCATGCAGTCTCTATACTCAATTGATACACTTTTATACCATATTGATACACATTTATACTACATTGATACACTTTTATACTACATTGATACACTCTGATACCGCATTGATACACTTTTATACAATTATTGTATAAAATATGTATTTGTATTTGGTATCAAAGATTTATGTATTTGATATCAAATATTGTATTTGATTGATAAAAAGAAGAGCAACAATTACAATGTTATAAATCGTATTTGATTGTCAGAAAAACTACACCAATTAGAAGAGGATAGCTTAAACGGAATCACTGGATTGTGATATTTGCAGCATAAAAAAACATGAAGATAGTAGCAAAAAAAAGCCTAAATCGCTATATTTTGGAATTTAAAAATCGATGGCCACTCGGCGGCAATTGTTTTAGCCGAGTGGCTATTCTTGTCCTTTCCCCCAAAAAAAAATAGGAAATTACATGGCCAAAGCCCAAAATTTTAGGATAAGGTAGAAGCCCAAATTGAAAAAAAAAAAATTACATATATAACGACATATTTACTGGTATTTAGCAAAAATTTCAACTATTTTTAAAATTTCAGAAAATACCAACATTTAGCCATTGCAGAGACATATAACTTATGTTAGATACATCCTACAGATACATGTAATAATTAAACTAATTAGCATATTTTAAGGAATGTAACGGCTAATCTAGCATTAATGTAACAATTAACCCAATTAATTATGATAAAAATGCAATAATATCCCACAATATAAGGTGGGATAGTAGATTTGTTATTCCATCTTTTTAAACAATATTCTATCTATAATTACATCATTGGATAGTAGATTCGAAGGAATTCTTCTATATATCTTTTGATATATAGTCTTCCATATATTAAATCTTGAACATCCGTAGTAAAAAATTTTACTTTTCCAGTGTTATCAATTAGAATAATAAGAAAAATTTGATTATTGTAAGGTACTTTTGTTTTAACTTGTCACACCCATTTTTTCAAAAAATTTAAATTTTGTTATAAAACAAGAAAGAATAAAGAAGAAGAGTAGAGAGAATAGAGAGAGTAATTCTTATTCCTCTTGAGGGATGAATTACAATGAGGAAAAGCCCATTTATTTATAGGGGAAAACTAACCTCGAATTTGTAACTTTTCCATAAATAGACATACACAATATATGGTAAAGTAGACATTCACTATATATGGTATATTTATAATACTCTCCCTTGAATGTCTAATTGATAGATAATACACATATATGTTGCCTCATTAAAAACCTTACAAGGAAAATCCAGTGGGACAAAACCTCGTAACGGAAAAAGAGTTCAACGCGTATTAACTTCCCCTAATGATAACATCCTTGAACTTTTACATCCCGGTCTTGTGCACGATCTTCTTGAAAGTTGCAGTTGGAAGAGACTTTATGAATAAATCAGCCACATTGTCACTTGAATGAATCTGTTGCACGTTAATATCACCATTCTTTTGGAGCTCATGTGTATAGAAAAGCTTTGGCGAAATGTGTTTCGTTCTATCTCCTTTTATGAATCCTTCCTTAAGTTGTGCTATGCATGCTGTATTATCTTCATATAAAGTCGTGGGTACTTTGTCACATTTTACACCACATTTTTCTCGAATGAGATGTATTATGGACCTCAACCACATACATTCTCGGTTTTCTTCATGAATAGCTATAACCTCAGCATGGTTCGATGAGGTGGCTACGATAGACTGCTTTGTAGATTTCCAAGATATGGCAGTACCCCCACATATTAACACATAGCCTATTTGGGACCGATCTTTATGCGGGTCAGATAAGTACCCAGCATCATCATAACCAACAAGATCGGGACTGCAATCTTTAGAATAAAATAAGCCCTTATCGTTAGTCCCTTTTAGATACCGTAATATGTCTTTGATTTCATTCCAATGTCTGTTCCTTGGCCATTCGTTGCCTGGGGCATGGATGTAATCGGTCCAATAGAACCAAAAGATTCTAATGGACATCGATTCATACTGGTCGCTATTGACTATTTCACCAAATGGGTAGAAGCTGCTACTTTCAAATCAGTCACGAAGAAAACAGTAGTGGATTTTGTTCATTCGAACATCATATGTCGTTTTGGTATACCAAAGTCCATTATTACAGACAATGCAACCAATCTCAATAGTCATCTAATGAAGGAGGTTTGTGAGCAATTCAAGATCGTGCATCATCATTCTACCCCTTACCGTCCTAAAGCAAATGGAGTCGTTGAAGCAGCGAACAAGAATATTAAAAAGATTCTTAGGAAAATGGTCCAAGGATCTCGATAGTGGCATGAGAAATAACCGTTTTCTCTTTTAGGATATCGTACAACTATCCGTACATCGACTGGCGTAACTCCTTATTTACTAGTCTATGGGACTGAAGCTGTGATACCCGCAGAAGTCGAAATTCCCTCGCTTCGAATCATTAGTGAAGCCGAAATTGACGATACTGAATGGGTCAAGTCTAGACTAGAACAATTATCATTAATAGATGAAAAAAGGTTGACGGCAGTTTGATTTGGTCAATTATACCAGCAGAGGATGGCGCGAGCTTACAATAAGAAGGTACGTCCTAGAAAATTCGAGGTTGGCCAACTTGTTGTAAAATGCATCCTTCCACACCAAGAAGAGGCTAAAGGAAAGTTTGCTCCAAACTGGCAAGGTCCATACATAGTTAAACAAGTATTATCAAATGGAGCTTTGCAACTTGCGGATCTGGACGGAAAAATGGCAGGAAAAGCTATCAATGCCGATTCAGTCAAAAGATATTATATTTGACACACTTGTGCTTAACATTCTCAAGTTGAGATGATGAAAGGCCATCATTCTACTTAACTAAATGTCATTAATCCTTTGTCAGCCCTTCGAGCCTTATTTATCTTTCCTTGCTTACCCTCTTTGGAGCCAGAAAAAAAATGCGTTAAATTGAACTACGTTCGACCTGATTCCTAAATGGATACGTAGGCAGCCCTATTTTGGGGTTCGGTCCGACAAAAGAAAAAATATCTTGGTATTCAAAAAAGATGAGATATATATCCTATTGTCACTTTTATATGGCTCTCAAGTTGTAATTTATCCTAAAAATCCTTTTCCTTTTGTCCATTAAAGACCTTCCGATTAATTTTTGAGAATTTCAAGCCTTGTATGTTGTATATATATATATGTATAAAAAAAAAGGGCTTGTAGGTGAAAACCCATGGAGGCACCACAAGATATCAAAAAAAAAAAAATCTTATTGGTGAAAACCCTCAGGGGCGCCATAAGACAATGATGAACGAGACAATCGAAATTAGAGAGGTCAATTGAGAAAATCCTAGAAGAAATAACTTTAGTCAAACAAAGTTTATCATGACAGGACAAAGATCAAGAAGGATGATTTGATTTGATTGAAAGGTGCAGCCTAATTCGAGATTAGACAGTTTTGAAGGATCAAATATCTACTCCAAATTGTGTGTCACGCGTTATTGAAGTCAATATACACCTCCAAATAAGCTTTCTTACTTTACTGGTAGAAATACCTTCTATTCAAACATAATTCTTTTATTCCTTCTTTTGATTTTTCCTTATTTCATTTTTACACGCTTTGTTTTTATGGGTAAGTCTCGCACCAAATGCAAAATAAAGAAAAACGCGCAAAATTGACCATGGCTCCCAGTGAAATTGAGCAGAGATTGTTGGGCGTTCGCCACCTTTACAAGGACAAAGATCCAGTTAAGATAAGTGTTACGAGTGAGGCATTTGAAAATGAAGAGCAGAATCGTACTGAAACAAACAGAGATGCAACAGAATTTGAAAGACAAAGAATCAATCTCGCCAACCAATTAGTTGAATCAACTGTATCAAGTTGGGGCAGAGATAAGGAAAACCTCTAAGGAATTCAAGGCCACAAACCAACCACCAATTTTAAAACTCACATTTTTTTCTCTTTGTTTGAACAGGGGCAAAGCAATCTTGTGAAGTTTAGTGAAAAAAAGAAACAAATATAGCAAAGTTAAGTTTTCTTGAATTTTCTCTTTTTATTATACTCCTATAATTTTAAGTTCGTTCCAATATAATAATAATAATAATAAAAACCCTCATATTCAAGACTGGGGCATTTTTTTTTCTAACAAGAAAAAAAAATCCTAATCTTTATTCGTCTTCATAGGGCACCATCCCCTTGTTGACATCTTATTCGTCTTCATAGGGCGTCATCCCCTAGTTGACATCCTATTCGTCTTCATAGGGCACCATCCCCTAGTTGACATCTTAATTCGTCTTCATAGGGCGCCTTCCCCTAGTTGACATCTTATCTCGTCTTCATAGGGCGCCTTCCCCTAGTTGACATCCTATTCGTCTTCATAGGTCACCATCCCCTAGTTGACATCTTTATTCGTCTTCATAGGGCGCCATCCCCTAGTTGACATCTTAATTCGTCTTCATAGGGCGCCTTCCCCTAGTTGACATCTTATCTCGTCTTCATAGGGCGTCTTCCCCTAGTTGACATCCTATCTCGTCTTCATAGGGCGTCGTCCCCTAGTTTACATCTTATTTCGTCTTCATAGGGCGACATCCCCTAGTGGACATCTTATCTCGTCTTCATAGGGCGTCATCCCCTAGTTGACATATTATTCATCTTCATAGGGCACCATCCCCTAGTTGACATCTTATCTTATCTTTATAGGGCGCCTTCCCCTAGTCGACATTTTAGGAAATAAACCTTCCTATTTTTCTTCTTTATGTCTTCATAGGGTATGGCAATCCCTAGTCACATTTTTAGAAGCAAAAATCCTAATTCTTTTTCATGCATTCATTAGGCATAACTTCCTTTGGTTGCATTATTAAGAATAGGGTTCTTATTTTATCGCGCTCCTAGCCTAAATTTCTACCCATTCATTTTTAAACTAGATTATAGTTTTTCTAATAACTCACAAAAATTTCCTAGTGTAAACTGGGGCAAAAAAATTTATTTGTTTTGTCTCGTCTTCTTTGATGGCTTGCAGGTTTTCTGCAAAGCACAGGGTTATCCAAGAATGGAATTTCATCTCCGGTCAGAATATAGAAGAATGATCAGGTTGAAGATAGCTAGAGTCAGCTCTGTATCTGTAGCGGCCCAACATCTCAAGAGACGTCTTTTTAGCTTCTGATAAGGAGAATAAGCATCCAAAGTATTCTATGAACTGTTCTTTGGTAGAGTGTCAATGACTCAATCCAAGTTGCAGGTTCAAATCTCAAATCCTAACTTCAAGATCAAATCTTGAGATCAAGGGACCCACCAGAAGAAAGTGAGGCGATAACTGAAGATCCAAGAGGAGGATCTGAAGCAAGGGGATCAAGACAAATAGAATAAATAGGATCTTGTACTTTTATTTCTAGTTTCATTTTTTATGTAATAAAAGGAGCAACGAACCGAAAACTCGACGGGACCTCAACTCGACTCTCCAATTCGTCCACTCATTCCTACACCCATTTGAACTACACGTGACCTGATTCTCGTATAACCCGAGATATGTAGGATGCCCAAAGGCAGGGATCGGTCACACCTCTTTCCTACTTATTTACGTATAACCTTTGAGTAAACAGTTGGGCCAAAAAATTAGTCATGTTTACTTCTTTGCTTGAAAATTCTCTATATTTTCAAGCAAAGAGGGGCATTCTGTAAACACCTAATTTTTTACCAAACCTAATGTTTTACGCCATTTTTAGTGTTTAATATATACATGTATTTTATTTTTTAGGTTTAAGTTAGATATTTCAATTTTCATCTTAGTTTAACAAAGTTTGTTTTAAAAATTTTGAAAACTACAAAAATAGAGGCACGTTTTTAAATAAGTTTTTATATTTTAGGAAAAAGGAAATTTTCTAAATTATATTTGTCTTCTTCTTTTAACTGTTAATAAATAATCTAGTGATTGTAGTATTATTTTAATCATATTTCTAAGACTAGTTATTAACTTATTTTATATTTTATTAGTTTTAAATAGATTTTAATCATTTTTCTTTTATTTAAAATATTAATAATAATAATAAAAAAAAAGGATACCTAAACTACCCAAACCACCCCACAATTCCCACTCCCATTCAACCTCTCCCCCATTACCTCCACACAAACACACGACACACACCCACCTACACTATACATACATCATTATATATATCATATACAGACGGACAAGAAGAAAAAAACCCACACGGATTAGAGAAAAGGAGGTTGAAAAAAAAAGAAAAGAAAACAGTAGGAAACAAAGGAAAGGAGAGGAAAAGAGGCGATAAGTTGAGTTCGAGGTTCCAGTTTGAGTTTTTGGTTCGACCTAAAAGCTTTCTCATTTAGTTTAATTCGTCATACAAGTTCTTATTCAATTCTGTATTATGTTTTTTTTTATAAGTTTTCTTACGAATCCAAAGCATGAACAACGTTGTTTAAGCGATTTTTGTATATTATATAGTAGGCACAACCGATTATTTACACAAGATCTTATAATGCGTTTGTGTATCCATTTGTTTTGAGAATTATATGCATGTTTGCATGAATTTGGTGATTTTGAGATGTTGATATCTTGGTGAACAAAATTCAACTATGTATATAGCTATTGATCTTAAAATCAAAAGGAACACAACACAAAGACACAAAGCTTCATTGTATTAAGTACAACACCTGCAAATAAAAGAAACAGAAACTTAGGCCTACAAAATAAAATAAGAAAAGGAAAACAAAGAAAAGCAACCATAAGAGACATATACATGGATAGTGGTTAATCATACTTTTAGCCGCTAAAATATATTCTATGTTTAGATCTATCTTTTTTGAGGACGTTAGGGTTTTTGCATTTAATTCCAACACGATTAATCTGCATGATTACACTTCTTTTATTTTTTTTTATTTTTTTTTATTATGTGTTTATGGTTCAGGTTAATTTAATCACAATCTTCTCATTTGGGTCATGATAATTGATTAGAATTAAAGTTTGGTAGTTAGATCCTTTGCTTTTGAACATGGAGAAAATTCTTTTTTAAAAAAAAATGTGATGGGTCTGGAATTAGTTTATGTGAAAATATTGATTCAAAGTGTTGGAAAATCTTATAATGTCTTAGTCACGTGTTTGATCTTTCCTTTTGTTAATATAGTATAATATTGGATCATTATATATATATATATATATATATATATTCTTTGCTATTTACTTGGAAATGACTTATAATCTTGAGATTTTGCCATCAACTTCTTAAATAAGAAATTGATCAGGGCCTAAAATTAATTTAAGGCATAGTTGATCAATCAGGAGAAATAAGCAAAATAAGCCATAATTTGTAAAAGAATGAGTTAGGTTGGTAACCTCTAAATAATTAAGAATTTAATATACAAGTAGAAACTAACGATGACGTTGGAAAGCTCTGCTACCGACCATTCGTTATAATGAAATTTAACTTACCATTTGAAGTCGATTGAGTTGAGTTGGGCAGATTCTAAACCTATTAGATGCTTACTTAGACTTGGAGAAATGGGACGATTCATAAATGCCTCAAAGGCACGAGAAATATATCAAAACTCGTGGTAAGGCCGAAAAGTACTATTATCGGTAAGCCACGCATCAATATAGTTTTAAATAAATTCAAAATAAATAAAAGAGGGATATAAGTAGCTTTTAGGCTAACAATTCCTCTATATCCAAAAGATTAATTTAACCCAGACATAAGTCATTAAAGCGACCGTGCTAGAACCACGGGACTCGAGGGGTGCCTAACACCTTCCCCTCGGTCAACAGAATTCCTTATCTGGATTTCTAGTTCGCAGACCAAAATAAAAATAAAAAAATAAAGAGTCATTTCCTTTTGAATAGGGATTCAATAAGGTGACTTGGAACACCCAAACTCAATTCCAAGTGGCGACTCTGTAAATAAAATAATCCATTTTCAAAATGTCACTTCAATTGGAAAAACTCATTTTCTCTAAAACCAACTCCCTAGCGAGGTTGGATGCGGTAAAAAACAGGGGGTGTGACAAATTTGGTAAAGTAAAGTTGTAGGATGCATCTCAACTCTTAGTAAAAGTAGTAAATGTTGAAATATTTGTAATATTTTTAAAGTGGGGAAATTTTTAGTAGTTTTGTAACTTAAGTTGTTCTTTTAGGTAATTTTTACAAAAAGAAACTACAAACAAACATTTGGTTTGGATTTAATAATGATTAAATTTGATTTTTTTGGGAGTAACATACATAAAATTCGAATTTTTAATGGGTTGTAACACTTTTTACCATAACTTTATTAAATTACAAGATACCCCGCATTTTAGTTTTTGTTATATATATCTATATCCTTGATACATATGCATGTAACTGATTTTTAATTGTTACAGGGAGTAAATCACGCGCAAATCGTGACATAAATACATCTGATTCCAATAATACATCTGGTAAAAATTACTCAATACCAATTCAAATTCAATATTACACAAAAATAAATAATTTACATATGTCAAACATATATTAAATGTATCAAATATTTATAAATGAATCAAAAATATGAATCATTATTAAAAAGTATCTACCATATGTATCACCAATATTCTGACTACAAATGTATTACTTATATCTATCACCAATATACTGACAACAAATGTATCACTCATATGTAGCACCGTTTATAATACAAAAATGTATAAAAAAATATTATATATGTATCAAGCGCATTATCAAAAAATATATGTATCAACGCCGAATTAATAGAGATTTTTTAGCGATGAGATTTTTTAGTTTCTACCGTATGAAAATTCTTCAAAAGAATATGAACGTTTCTCAACATGAAACACACAATAAAGCTTTCAAAATTTTAATGAAAAGAAGATTAATAGAAATGAAAAAAAATTGAACCAAATTGTAAATTGTAAATGATAAGAGATGAAAATTTTTTAATATAATTTTTTAAAAATATTTAATAGATTCTCTCCCATTATTACTCTCCTAAAATAAATGCAAATTTGTTACTTCCTTATTTAATATGTATCAAGAGGAAAAAGAAAAAATTAAAGTTTTATAAAATATTTTAAAAGATAAGAGATTTTATGTATTTATACCTCTTAAGGTTGTGTTTTTGTGTAATTTTTCTTTTTTTGTTTTTTATCAATATCCAATCCAAAACTGACTCTTGAACGCCCTTACTAATAATAGATCACCCCTATCTGTGAATATTTAATAAGACAAAAAAAAATGAAAGGAAGAACAACAAATAACTCTATATATCTAGGTTTTTTTTTGTTAACATGATGTTACATATTGTTTCATAATGACATTGAAGTTTAGCAATATTAGTATGGCAAAATAATATATTTGAATGCTTAAGTTCTTAATTATTTTAAGATACTTTTTGTCATATTGATATAAGAAGAATTGTAATTTTAGAGTATCTTTTATATTGTTTTCGAAGATGTCACACCCCTTTTCCGCTTGAGGCTTCGGGTCGAAGGGTTTTTCCAATTAAAGTGACGGTTTTGAATATGAATTATTTTAATTATAGAGTGGCCACTTGAAATTGAGTTATGGTGTTACAAGTCACCTGATTGAATCCTTAATCAAAAGGAAATGACTCTTTGTTGTGATCTGCGAAAACAGAAGACCGGGTAAGGAATTCTGTTGATCGAGGAAAGGTGTGAGGCACCCCTCGAGTCCCGTGGTTCCAGCACGGTCGCTTTTATTGACTTATCTTGATTTAAATTATTTTTATAAATTGTGTCAAAGCCTAAATTCACTCATTTTAATATACTGAAACTAATTTAAAACTTTTGTATAAAATCGATGAAAAATTAATTTCTTAGAAAAAATATTTGTCAAGGTACATTATTGTATCCTTAAATTTTAAACGTCTCGAAAATGATGTGTAGGCCGCATTCTTAATCGAGAGAAAAAATTTAAACCATGACTAAAATTTATTTGATATTAAAAACATTGATTTTTTTTTTAAATTCGTAATAATTTATAACAAACTTTATTGACTTGAAAATTACTTTAATATATTTGATGTAACAAGTGTTCCAACGAATTAACCCTTTTAATATTTTTCAAAATTTGATTCTATAACATTCACGTGAATGAATTTGCAATCGAATAACTGTAACTTCAATTTCTATTAATCAACTAATAAATAGTTGTCAAACTTCGTGAAAGGATAATAAAAATAATATAACTTCCTAAAGTCATAAGTATACTTTATAATTTTAAAACCAAAATAATAAAGAATTTTTTTTTTTAATTAATTTATATCCACTACTTAACTATTTTAATTAGTAACATCTGATATTTAACAATCCCACTTTTTCCTTTTTCCACATTAAAGTTATGAGACTAATATGACAAAACATAAACAGAGAAACAATGATACTAACGATTTCAAAAAAAAGTTGTGTAAGAAAACGGGTAAATTCCGGCCAGATCTATCAGTTGCTGGCCAGAGTTGGTTGATGGAGAGACGGAAGATGAAACCGCAGGGTTTTTTAATGATGGTGTGGGCCGAAGAAGATAGTGGTTCCGGTGATGGAAAAGGAAAGGGGAGATCGGGAAGGCGCTAGTGAGTTTTTGGGGAGGTTTCCGACAACGTTGGTTCGGCTAAAGGTCGCCGGAGTTGGGGAAAGGGAAGGCAGCGTGGTCATGGTTAGTTTGCAGGATTGTGCACCGACCAGTCGTGACGTCGTGACTAGTGATGGTGGTGTCGGCACGTAGGGGTGTGGATCGGTGGTATTTCGTGATGGGGGATGGAGATCTGGTGGTTTCAGACTATTTAGTCGCCGGAAAAAAAGGAAATTCCGGTGAAAGCTCGTCGAAAAATTAAAATGATGTCCGGCTTGAAATTCTGTTTTTCTCCCTTTCTCTACGTTTCTTTCTCTCAAGTCTCTCACTATTTTTACTTTGTTCTCTCAATTTTTTTCTACTGATTTTTTCCCTTTTTCTCTTTGTTTTTTTTTTCATTGTTGCATGTATGGTGTGTGCATTGTTAGTAAAAGAAAAAAAATAGAAAAGGGAGAAGGGTGTGTGGGAGTGCATATCAATTCCAGTGAATGTTATGTGGTGAATAAAAAAATAAAAATATGTATGATTGGTTTTTGTGTAACTGCGTACAATGTGTAAATTTAAAAGATTTCCCCGTGTATAAATATATCAAATATATCAACATTCAGTAACATCATTGTGTAACACGTAGTAATAATAATTCACATAATCAATCAACTATAGACAGAATAGTGCATAAAATTACTTGAATATTTTCCTTCATATTTCAGTAAACTTACAACATAAATTAATTCAAGATTGAAAAAGAACCTGTAATTACTTGAACTAGTTAATAATACAAGAAACAATCGGCACTAGAAACTCGAACGGAACTTCTGAAACTCAAATTTCGAATTCTTTCTTCTTTTCTATCTTTTGTTTTGTGTTTTTTTTTCTTTCTCTGGTTTTTTTTCTCTCATTTTTTTCCTCAAGTTTTTGGTTTTTTTTGTCAAAGTCTGATAGTGTTTAATAGTACGTAGTTTTCTGATGTTGTTCTGGTGTGGTAGAGTTCCTTAAGTACAGGGTTTGTTGGGGGGGACTTGGGGGGAGGGAGTGGTTACTTATCAGATAAGGATAATTTCAAATTTTGAATCATTTTTTTAAGAAGATAAATAAAAATAAAAAATAAATAATAAATAAATAATATAATAATAACTAATTAATTTTATATTTAAGAAAATACAATAAAAGTTTAAAAAATTGCAAAAAATAAATATAATTAAGATAGTAATAAAACTACTTATTTATATAAAATTTAAAAAGAAAAATATGTATTTTTTAATTTTAGTATTATTTTTAAAATTAGAATAAAAAATAAAAATAAAATACTTTAAAATTAATTTTATTTAGTTATTTATTTTTTAACTAAAGATTTATTAAAAATAAAATAAGAATCAAAATAATATCAATTTAAATATTTATATTTAATACCGAAAAATAGGTTAAAACTCGTGGATGGTCAAAAATCATGTGTCTACATTTTGCCCCTCTTTGTATGAAATCTCGAAGAGTTTTCATACAAAGAAGTAGACAAAGAGATGATTTTTGATCCTCCGATTATTCAAAAGGTGAGGGAAAAAAATAAAAGAAAAGAAAATATGTGACCGAGTCCTGATTTTGGACCGCCTACGTATCCCGAATTATAAGGGAATCAGGTCACATGTAGTTCAAATGGGGAAAATGTGAGAGAAAGAGATAAAGGTTGAGCGAGATTTCGCGTTCCCGGTTAACAACTTCTGCTTTTTACATTCAAACAAAAATAGAAAAAGAAGATACAAGTAAAAGATTATATCTATACAACTTTCTAGAATCTTCACTTGAATCTTCATGACTTCTCAAATGGTAAGAGAATCATTATTCTGAGTTGAACTTGATACACGAAATGTTCCTCCTCGTTGGCTTTTGGCGTTAGAGGGGAACTTGACAATTGATTTATTCTTCAGATTTTTCTTCAGGCTTAGACTTGAAAATTATCATCCTATTCTTCTGGCGGGCTCCTAAACTTGCAACTGATAATGTTCGCCCTATTTTTCAAGTGGGCTCCTGACTTGCTATTTCTTCACCCTATTCTTCAGGAGGGCTCCTGACTTGTTATTTCTTCACCTTTTTCTGATTTTTCAAAATATGTTCCTGAACTCAAAATAAAAGGTCAAACAGAAACATAACATCCCATTCTTCAAGAGTGTCCTGGACATAAAATAAATTCCCATTCTTCAGGAAGGTCCTGAGCAAAAAATAAAATTCAATAAACACGAATAGAATATTTGCCCCAGTTTGTACTTAGAAAATGACTCGACTAAAAGATACGTCTTATAGGAATCACGAGGAGTGACTCGACTAAATGGTTCGTCTTATAGGAATCAAGGAGATAACTCAACTAAAAGGTACGTCTTATAGGAATCACGAGGAGTGACTCGACTAAAAGGTTCATCTTATAGGAATCAAATGGATGACTCGACTAAAAGATACGTCTTATAGGAATCACGGGGAGTGACACGACTAAAAGGTTCGTCTTATAGGAATCAAGGGAATGACTCAACTAAAAGGTACGTCTTATAGGAATCACGAGGAGTGACTCGACTAAAAGGTTCATCTTATAGGAATCAAAGGAATGACCCGACTAAAAGGTACGTCTTCTAGGAATCACGAGGACTGATTCGACTAAAAGGTTCGTCTTATAGGTATCAAGGGGATGACTCGACTAAAATGTACGTCTTATAGGAATCACGAGAAGTGACTCGACTAAAAGATTCGTCTTATTGGAATCAAGAGGATGACTCGACTAAAAGGTACGTCTTATAGGAATCACGAGGAGTGACTCGACTAAAAGGTTCGTCTTATAGGAATCAAGGGGATGACTCGACTAAAAGGTACGTCTTATAGGAATCACGAGAAGTGACTCGACTAAAAGGTTCGTCTTATAGGAATCAAGAAGATGACTCGACTAAAAGGTACGTCTTATAGGAATCACGAGGAGTGACTCAACTAAAAGGTTCGTCTTATAGGAATCAAGGGGATGACTCGACTAAAAGGTACGTCTTATAGGAATCACGAGGAGTGACTCGACTAAAATGTTCGTCTTATAGGAATCAAAGGGATGCCTCGACTAAAAGGTACGTCTTCTAGGAATCATGAGGAGTGACTCGATTAAAAGGTTCGTCTTATAGGAATCAAAGGAATGACCCGACTAAAAGGTACGTCTTCTAGGAATCACGAGGACTGATTCGACTAAAAGGTTCGTGTTATAGGTATCAAGGGGATGACTCGACTAAAATGTACGTCTTATAGGAATCACGAGAAGTGACTCGACTAAAAGATTCGTCTTATTGGAATCAAGAGGATGACTCGACTAAAAGGTACGTCTTATAGGAATCACGAGGAGTGACTCGACTAAAAGGTTCGTCTTATAGGAATCAAGGGGATGACTCGACTAAAAGGTACGTCTTATAGGAATCACGAGAAGTGACTCGACTAAAAGGTTCGTCTTATAGGAATCAAGAAGATGAATCGACTAAAAGGTACGTCTTATAGGAATCACGAGGAGTGACTCAACTAAAAGGTTCGTCTTATAGGAATCAAGGGGATGACTCGACTAAAAGGTACGTCTTATAGGAATCACGAGGAGTGACTCGACTAAAATGTTTGTCTTATAGGAATCAAAGGGATGCCTCGACTAAAAGGTACGTCTTCTAGGAATCATGAGGAGTGACTCGATTAAAAGGTTCGTCTTATAGGAATCAAATGGATGACTCGACTAAAAGGTTCGTCTTATAGGAATCAATGGGATGACTCGACTAAAAGGTACGTCTTATAGGAATCACGAGGAGTGAATCGACTAAAAGGTTCATCTTATAGGAATCAAGGGAATGACTCAACTAAAAGGTACGTCTTATAGAAATCACGAGGAGTGACTCGACTAAAAGGTTCATCTTATAGGCTTCAAGAGATATGACTCGACTAAAAGATACGTCTTATACGAATCAAAGGGATGACTCGACTAAAAAGTTTGTCATATAAGAATCAAGAGGGATGACTTGACTAAAAGGTACGTCTTATAGGAATCAAAGGAATGACTCGACTAAAAGGTTCGTCTTATAGGAATCAAGGGGAATGACTCGACTGAAAGGTATGTCTTATAGGAATCACGGGGAGTGACTCGACTAAAAGGTTCATTTTATAGGAATTAAGGGGATGACTCGACTAAAAGGTACGTCTTATAGGAATCAAAGGGATGACTCGACTAAAAGGTTCATCTTATAGGAATCAAGGGGAATGATTCGACTAAAAGGTACATCTTATAGGAATCACGGGGAGTGACTCGACTAAAAGGTTCATCTTATAAGAATCAAGGGGATGACTCGACTAAAAGGTACGTCTTATAGGAATCACGAGGAGTGACTTGTCTAAAAGGTTCGTCTTCTAGGAATCACGGTTCAATTTAAGAAATATATCATATTGCAACTAAAACTGAAATACCTGGACAAAGAAGTATGCCTTTGAGGGATATATGATGATAAATTTTTATCATAATTTGATTATCAAACCTGTGTAACAACATTGCTTCCTGAATTTGTGAAAATGAGGCATTGCAGCCCATGATATTTATACCCTGAAGTTCTTGATTTAAAAGTAACATGTTTCCTGTTTCATCAAAGAAAACTTGTGAGTTCAAAAACATGGTGGAAGGTTTGTGGCTTTAACTTCCATGGCTATCTTTCCTGCCCTCGTCACATTTAACCTTGCTTCCAATTATTTGTATTTGTCATCGACTTGCTGTATCGTTGACCCAAACTCAGATTATTAGAAGTGACTTTGAAACAAACACAGTATCTTTGTTTTTCCATGATCCTCAGATAAACCCTTTAAACCTTGGTATTTCCATGAGTTCCAGACTCGTCTATTGACAAAACTTTCTACATGCCTTATTTCGGCTCACAATCATGTCTCTTTCATGTGTTGGCTTTTTGTCTTGCTTTGTGCAATTGAATAAGTTGATAGCAAGTTTTGAGATCCTTTCTCACTTGTTTTGAAATGTACTTGATTCAGAGACACAAGAAAAATGATAATAATTTTTTATTTGATGATAAAGATACCAAAAAATTAAAAATAGAAAAATAAAAGAAAATAAAAATAAAAAATAGGCATTTAACAAAAACAAAAGAAAACTTATTTGGGTGTGGTAGCCGATTCCAGCAATCATGACATGCATTTTGAATTAAACAACCTGATCTACCCACACTAATCATTACAACTCTTGTCCACTTATTGAGTTTGAAATGGAATCAATCTTGAATATGCCCCCTCTATATCACAATCCTCTTTCGGCTAGTGGCACCTCAATGGGTGGTTGCCAATGCCTATCTTATTTTTATTTATTTCTCAGCTCACTATCGCCTTATGGTGCCCAAAAGGGTTTTCACCAATAAGACTCTCTCATTTTTACTCATTCATTTTTTTTTTAAAATAATGCTCAACATACGAAACATCATGCACCCATAACATGTTTAGCCTTGACATTCTCAAAGATCGATCTGAAGGTCTTTCTTTGGTTGTAAATTGGCTTTTGGAAAAGGTTAGAAAGAAAGGGATGCATGAGGCTAAAAAATTTACATAATATTAGGTAAAACATACAACTTTTGGAATCGACTATTTTAAGGAAATAAACTTTTGCCCCAGTTTTATTTATTCTGGGTAATTTAAAATTTCTTTTGGTTGGACGGAACCCCAAAGCAGGACTGCCTACGTATCTTGTCATAGCAAAAATCAGGTCAAACGTAGTTCAGGATTTTGTTCTTTTGCATGATTTTTTTCTTCTTGACTTTTCTCTCTTCTTCTTTTTTTTTTTTTGAAAGAGATTTTTTCCGACTCTATTTATTTTCTTGACACTTTTCTGACTCTATTTTTTTTCTTGACATTTTTTTTTAATCTTTTCAGACTATATTTTGATTCCAAAAGAGATTTATGAAAGAAAATAAAATTCAAGCATAAAGGGGATAACAAAGGATGACACAACATTTGGATAGAAGAATAAAATGCCTTCGTCATATCAATCTTTCAAAATGCAGGTACATAACATGCAATGAGAGAGAGCAACATAAAAATTGTACACATCTTTTCAACATTGACCTTGACTGAGCAAGTGCACATATGTCGCTTCTTTCAAGCTTGTGCAATATATATGCTCATTTGTATTGTATTTTCCTTACAACAGGTGATTTTTTTTTTAAGCTAACTTCTTTTTGCTTCTTTTGACAATAGAAACTATATATCCTCTGGTTGATCTCATTCAAAAATGCTTGAGTTGAACCTTCTCCTTGAAGATCGAATCATTTTTTATTCGCAAAGTGATTGCTTCAAAGCATTCAAGTGAGGATGTAACTATGTCTCCAAACATCTCAACACTTTACTTATTATTCTGACATTTTTTTTTCATCTCTAGGTTCTTAATAGAATGTTTCAGCATTAGATTGGGTTCTAAGATCTGGCTGAAAATTCAACATGTATATCATATCACTGGAATTGCAACAGAAGAAAAAATGTGTGTAGAGAAAAAGAAAAAAATAACAATATATATTTAAATAAGAAAAACAAAAGGGACACATATTTTGTTAACAGAAAAGATAGAAAGATTTGAACACAACAATAAGACAACATATGGTGTGTGCATTATTGGTAAAAGAAAAAAAAATAGAAAAAGGAGAAGGGTGTATGGGAGTGCATATCAATTCCAGTGAATGTTATGTGGTGAATAGAAAAATAAAAATATGTATGACTGGTTTTTGTGTAACTGCGTACAGTGTGTAAATTTAAAAAATTTCCCCGTATATAAATATATAAAATATATCAACATTCAGTAACATCATTGTGTAACATGTAGTAATAATAATTCACATAATCAATCAACTATAGACAGAATAGTGCATAAAATTACTTGAATATTTTCCTTTATATTTCAGTAAACTTACAACATAAAATAATTCAAGATTGAAAAAGAACCTGTAATTACTCGAACTAGTTAATAATGCAAGAAACAATCGGCACTAGAAACTCAAACGGAACTTCTGAAACTCGAATTTCGAATTCTTTTTTCGTTTCTCTCTTTTGTTTGGTGTTTTCTTTCTCTGGTTTTTTTTTCTCTTTTTTTTCTCAAGTTTTTGTTTTTTTTTGTCAAAGTCTGATAGTGTTTAATAGTACGTAGTTTTTCTGATGTTGTTCTGATGTGAGAGAGTTCCTTAAGTACAGTGTTTGTTGGGGGGGGGGAGAATTGGGTGGGGCGGGAGTGGTTACTTATCAGGTAAGGATAATTATAAATTTTGAATCTTTTTTTTAAGAAGATAATTAATAATAACAAATAAAAATAAAAAATAAATAACAATAAAAATAATATAATAATAACTAATTAATTTTATATTTAAGAAAATACAATAAAAGTTTACAAATTTGCCAAAAATAAATATAATTAAGATACGACTTATTTATTTAAAATTTAAAAAGAAAAATATGTATTTTTTAATTTTAGTATTATTTTTAAAATTAGAATAAAAAATAAAAATAAAATATTTTAAAATTAACTTTATTTAGTTATTTATTTTTTAACTAAAGATTTATTAAAAATAAAATAAGATTCAAAATAATTTCAGATTAAATATACATATTTAATACCGAAAAATAGGTTAAAACTCGTGGAGGGTCAAAAATCACGTGTCTACATTTTGTCCCTCTTTGTGTGAAATCTCGAAGAGTTTTCATACAAAGAAGTAGACAAAGAGATGATTTTCGATCCTCCGATTATTCAAAAAGTGAGGAAAAAAATAAAAAAATAAAAGAAAAGAAAATATGTGATCGAGTCCTGGTTTTGGACAGCCTACATATCCCGGGTTATAAGGAAATCAGGTCACATGTAGTTCAAATGGGAAAAAATGTGAGAGAAAGAGATAAAGGTTGAGCGAGATTCCGAGTTTCCGGTTAACAACTTCTGCTTTTTACATTCAAACAAAAATAGAAAAAGAAGATACAAGTAGAAGATCATATCTATACAAATTCTAGAATCTTGACTTGAATCTTCATGACTTCTCAAATGGTGAGAGAGTCATTATTCTGAGTTGAACTTGATACACGAAATATTCCTCCTTGTTGGCTTTTGGCGTTAGAGGGGAACTTGACAATTGATTTATTCTTCAGATTTTTCTTCAGGCTTGGACTTGAAAATTATCATCCTATTCTTCTAGCGGGCTCCTAAACTTGCAACTGATAATGTTCTCCCTATTTTTCAAGCGGGCTCCTGACTTGCTATTTCTTCACCTTGTTCTTCAGGCGGGCTCCTGACTTGTTATTTCTTCACCTTTTCTGATTTTTCAAAATATGTTCCTGAACTCAAAATAAAAGATCAAACAGAAACATAACATCCCATTCTTCAGGAGCGTCCTGGACATAAAATAAATTCTCATTCTTCAGGGAGGTCCTGAGCAGAAAGTAAAATTCAATAAACACGAACAGAATATTTTCCCCAGTTTGTACTTAAAAAATGACTCGACTAAAAGATACGTCTTATAGGAATCACGAGGAGTGACTCGACTAAAAGCTTCGTCTTATAGGAATCAAGGGGATGACTCGACTAAAAGGTACGTCTTATAGGAATCACGAGGACTGACTCAACTAAAAGGTTCGTCTTATAGGAATCAATTGAATGACTAGACTAAAAGGTACGTCTTATAGGAATCACGGGGAGTGACACGACTAAAAGGTTCGTCTTATAGGAATTAAGGGAATTACTCGACTAAAAGGTACGTCTTATAGGAATCACGAGGAGTGACTCTACTAAAAGGTTCATCTTATAGGAATCAAAGGGATGACTCGACTAAAAGGTACGTCTTCTAGGAATCACGAGGAGTGACTCGACTAAAAGGTTCGTCTTATAGGAATCAAGGGAATGACTCGACTAACAGGTACGTCTTATAGGAATCACGAGGAGTGACTCGACTAAAAGTTTTGTCTTATATGAATCAAGAGGATGACTCGACTAAAAGTTACTTCTTATAGGAATCACGAGGAGTGACTCGACTAAAAGGTTCGTCTTATAGGAATCAAGGGGATGACTCGACTAAAAGGTACGTCTTATAGGAATCACGAGAAGTGACTCAACTAAAAGGTTTGTCTTCTAGGAATCAAGAGGATGACTATAGGAATCACGAGGAGTGACTCGACTAAAAGGTTCATCTTATAGGAATCAAGGGGATGACTCGACTAAAAGGTACGTCTTATAGGAATCACGAGGAGTGACTCGACTAAAAGTTTCATCTTATAGGAATCAAGGGGAATGATTCGACTAAAAGGTACATCTTATAGGAATCACAGGGAGTGACTCGACTAAAAGGTTCATCTTATAAGAATCAAGGGGATGAATCGACTAAAAGGTAAGTCTTATAGGAATCACGAGGAGTGACTCGGCTAAAAGGTTCATCTTCTAGGAATCAAGGTTCAATTTAAGAAATATATCATATCACAACTAAAACTGAAATACCTGGACAAAGAAGTATGTCTTTCAGGGATATATGATGATAAATTTTTATCACAATTTGATTATCAAACCTGTGTAACAACATTGCTTCCTACATTTGTGGAAATGAGGCATTGCAGCCCATGATATTTATTCCCTGAAGTTCTTGATTTAAAAGTAACATGTGTCCTGTTTCATCAAAGAAAACTTGTGAGTTCAAAAACATGGTGGAAGGTTTGTGGCTTTAACTTCCGTGGCTATCACTCTTGCCCTCGTCACATTTAACCTTTCTTCCAACTATTTGCATCTGTCACCGACTTGTTGTATCGTTGACCCAAACTCAGATTATTAGAAGTGACTTTGAAATAAACACGGCATCTTTGTTTTGCCATGCTCGTCAAATAAACCCTTTAAACCTTGGTATTTCCATGAGTTCCCAGACTCGTCTATTGACAAAACTTTCTGCATGTCTTATTTCGGCTCACAATCATGTATCTTTCATGTGATGGCTTTTTGTTTTGCTTTGTACAATTGAAGAAGTTGATAGCAAGTTTTGAGATCTTTTCTCACTTATTTTGAAATGTACTTGATTCAGAGACACAAGCAAAATGATAATAATTTTTTATTTGATGATAAAGATACCAAAAAATCAAAAATAGAAAAATAAAATAAGAAAAAAATAGGCATTTTAAAAAAATAGAAGAAAACTTATTTTGGTGTGGTAGCCGATTCCAGCAATCATGACATGCATTTTTAATTAAACAACCTGATCTACCCACACTAATCATTACAACTCTTGTCCACTTATTGAGTTTGAAATGGAATCAATCTTGAATATGCTCCCTCTATATCACAATCCTCCTTCGGCTAGTGGCACCTCAATGGGTGGTTGCCAATGCCTATCTCATTTTTATTTCTTTCTCAGCTCACTATCGTCTTATGGTGCCCAAATGGGTTTTCACCAATAAGACTCTCTCATTTTTACTCATTCATTGTTTTTTAAAATAATGCTCAACATACGAAACATCATGCACCCATAACATGTTTAGCCTTTACATTCTCAAAGATAGATCTGAAGGTCTTTCTTTGGTTGTAAATTGGCTTTTGGAAAAGGTTAGAAAGAAAGGGAGGCATGAGGCTCAAAAATTTACATAATATTAGGTAAAACATACAACTTTTGAATTCGACTCTTTTAAGGAAATAAAATTTTGCCCCAGTTTTATTTCATTCTGGGTAATTTGAAAAAAAAATTGGTTGGACCGAACCCCAAAACAGGGTTGCCTACGTATCTTGTCATAGCAAAAATAAGGTCAAACGTAGTTCAGGATTTTGTTCTTTTGCTTGATTTTTTTCTTCTTGACTTTTCTCTCTTCTTCTTGTTTTTTTTTTCGAAAGAGAGATTTTTTCCGACTCTATTTATTTTCTTGATACTTTTCTGACTCTATTCTTTTTCTTGATATTTTTTTTTAATCTTTTCAGACTCTATTTTGATTCCAAAAGAGGTTTATGAAAGAAAATAAAATTCAAGCACAAAGGGGATAACAAAGGATGACACAACATTTGGATAGAATAATAAAATGCTTTCGTCATATCAATCCTTCAAAATGCAGGTACATAACATGCAATGAGAGAGAGCAACATAAAAATTGTACACATCTTTTCAACATTGACCTTGACTGAGCAAGTGCACATATGTCGCTTCTTTTAAGCTTGTGCAATATATATGCCCATTTGTATTGTATTTTCCTTACAACAGGTGTTCTTTTTTTTTAAGCTAACTTCTTTTTACTTCTTTTGACAATAGAAACTATTTATCCTCTGGTTGATCTCATTAAAAAATATTTGAGTTGAACCTTCTCCTTGAAGATCGAGTCATTTTTTATTCGCAAAGTGATTGTTTCAAACATTCAAGTGAGGATGTAACTAGGTCTCCAAACATCTCAACACTTTACTTATTTTTCTGACATTTTTTTTTCATCTCTAGGTTCTTAATCAAATGTTTCAGCATTAGATTAGGTTTTAAGATCTGGCTGAAAATTCAACATGTGTATCATATCACTGGAATTGCCACAGAAGAAAAAATGTGTGTAAAGAAAAAGAAAAAAATAACAATATATATTTAAATAAGAAAAACCAAAGGGACACATATTTTGTTAACAGAAAAGATAGAAAGATTTGAACACAACAATAAGACAATAAGACAACATAGATCCCGAACTACAAAACAGACAGAGATGTCACAATCCTTTTTCGCCCGAAGGGTTCGAAGAAAAGGATTTTTTCAATTAAAGTGACGGTTTTGAATATGAATTATTTTAATTATAGAGTCGCCACTTGGAATTGAGTTATGGTGTTCCAAGTCACCTTATTGAATCCTTAATAAAAAGGAAATGACTTTTTATTGTGGTCTGCAAAAACAGAAGATCGGGTAAGGAATTTTGTTGACCGAGGAAAAGGTGTGAGGCACCCCTCGAGTCCCATGGTTCCAGCGCGGTCATTTTTATTGACTTATCTTGATTTAAATTATTTTTATAAGTTGTGTCAAGGCCTAAATTCACTCATTTTAATATACTGAAACTAATTTAAAACATTTGTATAAAAACGATGAAAAATTAATTTCTTAGAAAAAATATTCAAGGTACATTATTGTATCCTTAAATTTTAAACATCTCGAAAATGATGCGTAGGCCGCATTCTTAATCGAGAGAAAAAATTTAAACCATGACTAAAATTTATTTGATATTAAAAGCATTGATTTTTTTTTTAAATTCGTAATAATTTATAACAAACTTTATTGTCTTGAAAATTACTTTAATATATTTGATGTAACAAGTGTTCCAACGAATTAACCCTTTTAATATTTTTCAAAATTTGATTCTATAACATTCACGTGAATGAATTTGCAATCGATTAACTGTAACTTTAATTTCTATTAATCAACTAATAAATAGTTGTCAAACTTCGTGAAAGGATAATAAAAATGATATAACTTCCTAAAGTCATAAGTATACTTTATAATTTTAAAACCGAAATAATAAAGATTTTTTTTATTTTTTATTAATTTATATCTACTACTTTACTATTTTAATTAGTAACATCTGATATTTGACAATCCCACTTTTTTCTTTTTCCGCATTAAAGTTATGAGACTGATATGACAAAACATAAACAGAGACACAATGATACTAACGATTTCAAAAAAAAATTGTGTAAGGAAATGGGTAAATTCCGGCCAGATCTATTAGTTGTTGGCCGGAGTTGGTTGATGGAGAGACGGAAGATGAAATCGCGGTGTTTTTTAATAATGGTGTGGGCCGAAGAAGATAGTGGTTCCGGTGATGGGAAAGGAAAGGGGAGATCGAGAAGGCGTTAGCGAGTTTTTAGGGTGGTTTCCGGCGACGTTGGTTCGGTTGAAGGTCTCCGGAGTTGGGGAAAGGGATGGCAGCGGTGGTCATGGTTGGTTTGCCGGATTGTGCGGCGACCAGTGGTGACGTCGTGACTACTGATGGTGGTGTCGGCACG
This sequence comes from Capsicum pubescens, assembly GCA_030864215.1. Classification (NCBI taxonomy): domain Eukaryota; kingdom Viridiplantae; phylum Streptophyta; class Magnoliopsida; order Solanales; family Solanaceae; genus Capsicum; species Capsicum pubescens. Next base: position 38,806,032 of record CM061549.1, read on the forward strand.
TAGGGGTATGGATCGGTGGTATTTCCTGATGGGGGATGGAGATCTGGTGGTTTCAGACTATTTAGTCGTAAAAAAAAAATAGAAATTCCGGTGAAAGCTCGCCGAAAAATTAAAACGATGTCCGTCTTGAAATTCTATTTTTCTCCCTTTCTCTGTGTTTCTTTCTCTCAATTCTCTCACTATTTTTACTTTCTTCTCTCCATTTTTTTCTACTAATTTTTTCCTTCTTTCTCTTTGTTTTTTTTTTCATTGTTGCGTGTATGGTGTGTGCATTGTTGGTAAAACAAAAAAAAAATATAAAAGGGAGAAGGGTGTGGGGGAGTGCATATCAATTCCAGTGAATGTTATGTGGTGATTAGAAAAATAAAAATATGTATGACTGGTTTTTGTGTAACTGCGTACAGTGAGTAAATTTAAAAAAAATTCCCGTGTACAAATATATCAAATATATCAACATTCAGTAACATCATTGTGTAACATGTAGTAATAATAATTCACATAATCAATCAAATATAGACAGAATAGTGCATAAAATTACTTGAATATTTTCCTTCATATTTCAGTGAACTTACAACATAAAATAATTCAAGGTTGAAAAAGAACTTATAATTACTTGAACTAGTTAATAATGCAAGAAACAATCGGCACTAGAAACTCGAACGGAACTTCTGAAACTCGAATTTCGAATTCTTTCTTCTTTTCTCTCTTTTGTTTGGTGTTTTTATTTTCTCTGGGTTTTTTTTCTCAAGTTTTTGTTTTTTTTTTGTCAAAGTATGATAGTGTTTAATTGTACGTAGTTTTTCTGATGTTGTTCTGGTGTGGGAGAGTTCCTTAAGTACAGGGTTTGTTGGGGGGGGGGGGGGGAATTGGGGGGGGAGTGGTTATTTATCAGATAAGGATAATTTTAAATTTTGAATCTTTTTTTTAAGAAGATAAATAAAAATAAATAATAAATAAATATAATAAAAATAATATAATAATAACTAATTAATTTTATATTTAATAAAATACAATAAAAGTTTACAAAATTGCCAAAAATAAATATAATTAAGATAGTATTAAAACTACTTATTTATTTAAAATTTAAAAAGAAAAATATGTATTTTTTAATTTTAGTATTATTTTTAAAATTTGAATAAAAAATAAAAATAAAATATTTTAAAATTAACTTTATTTAGTTATTTATTTTTTAACTAAAGATTTATTAAAAATAAAATAAAAATCAAAATAATATCAGATTAAATATACATATTTAATACCGAAAAATAGGCTAAAACTCGTGGAGGGTCAAAAATCACGTGTCTACAGAATTTATAAATTTTTAACATAATTTAATGTTGTCTAGTTTAATTTAAATTTAAGAATTAATTAAATTTGAAATACACCAATAAACAAGTTACAAAGATTGATCATCTATATTTATAATCTATAATATATTAAAAGTGTGAAGTCCCTTAAAAGGTGATTTAAACTTTTTGCCCTTCATTAAAAGACTCTCTTTTAGACAAAATTGTCTTTTCACTATTTTATGTAATTTATTATTTAATTATTTTTTATTATATTAACTAGACTCCTAAAATATATAGGACTACTAAAATATATGGAAAGAGAATCAATTAATATTTTTCTTTATACCGATCAATTAAAAAAATACTTCTAAATAACTTCACGAGGAAAATGGACCAATAATTGACCAATTTTGTTCTTCCTAATACTATGAGAAAACGTGAGATACAGTAGTATATTGTAGGAAAGTTTCATTATTCTATACATAGAATAGGTTAGATTTATGATTACGGAAATTCTATTTTGTCATTACCGGTAATAACGACGTGCCTTTAGAGATTGAACCTAAATAAATTCTCCATCTTTACATATTCAAAAGATGTTGAATTTAATTACTGTATTCATCTTTATTATTTAAACAAATTTTTTATTTAATATAACCTTTGAAATCATTAAAGGGAGGTACACGCGCGAGACACGTACACCTAAACTAGTATATAAACATATGTGAATATTCAAGGAAAAAAATCATGTGCTTTAAAATGAAAAAGAAAAAAGTTCTTTAATAAAATACTTGCTCCCCCCTCCCTCCTTCTCATGAAATTAAACGTTAACCAATAATGAACGTAAATAGAATTTAACTCCCTATCATATAGAATAGAGAGACTGTTTACAATAGATCTTCAATATCTTATTCAAGAGGCCATGCTATGAAATTCCCTAGTATCATTCTCCTTTTTGAATTGACCATCAAGTTCAATTAAATTAGACTCATCTCTAATTGATCCTCTTCCATAATTTCTTCCCTTGTACCTCCATGCAACAATTAAATATACCAAGAAATTCACTCCATTAATTCCTGTTAATATCCAATAAAAATAATCAAGCTTACTATTATTTAGATTATTCCTAATCCACCCTTCCTCTACACCACCAGTTGCACTTTCAACAATTTTCACTATGGCAGAACTTAACCAACTCCCAATTCCAATTTCACTTAAAAATAATGCACTACTTATACTCCTCGTACCGTCCATCGCTTCGTCATAAAAGAACTCCAGTTGACCTACATATGAGAAAACTTCGGCCGTACCAACGAGAAAAAATTGAGGAAATAGCCAAAATATACTCAACCCTTTAGGGTTAGAGTGTGAGCGTCTCATTCTCTCAATCAATGCGGCCGACATTAGGGCAAAAATTGACACGAATAAGCCCACCCCGATGCGTTGCAATGACGTGATGCCACGTTGGTGCCCCGTTTTGGTACGGAGGTAAGGTACGATTAATCTCTCGTATGTCGGGACAAGGAGGAGTCCGTTCAGGGCCGTGAAGACGGGGACGGACCCCGCCGGGATAGTGAAATGTGGGCCCAATTTTCGATCCATAATGTTGGCTTGAGTTAGGAAAAATGTTGAAAGTTGAGCAAATGAAATTGATAGTGCAATTGTAGAGCCCCAAATTGGAAGGATTCTTAAGAAGGATTTGAATTCTTCAACTTGTGTTACTGTGCATAATTTCCATTTATTGTTGGTGATTGTTTCAGGGTCTGTTACTACTGCTGCTTTATCCAAAAATCTGCAATGTACAAAAGAAAAAAAAAAGTGAGATAATATGGCAAATATTAAACTTACTGGTCAATTTTATGATAAATATCCGTAGTTGATAAGTGAAATATACTGATTGTCAGCACATATAACTTAAAACATATCGGAAAAATATGAGTCATATATCCTCGAAGATTCTACACAATTTATATTTAGAGATATTAAATTATTAGCTAAATTCGATCATTTGCTTCAAAAGTGAATTTCAAATATAGTTTTTGTTTATTTTCTAGAACATGTAAAAATGTATCCCATGTAATACTTTCATTTTCTGGAAAAGGAAATACTTTTTTTTTTTCATTTTTATTTGTTGTAATTGAATTTAATTTAATATTCAAATTAACCAAAATTTATAAATAATAAATTTGAACAAATAGTTTTTAAGCTTAAAAAATTACAACTACTAGTGCTAGAGGGTTTAGTAGAAAAAAGGCTACGTATATTAAAAGTACTTTGTTGATATGAAGTGCTAACAAATAAAAATGCAGGATTTAGAGACAAACAACTTCTATAGTTAAACAACAAAAGTTTATCATTAATCGTATTTAATGAAGGTTTAGTGAAAAATTATCAAAATAATCTTGTTATCTACGAGCTATTGTTTACATATTAGCGATGAACTTTGTACGCCATTCTTTTTTTCTTTGTATAGTCAAATCTTTCTATAATATTGTCTAACTATTATATAGTTAAAAATCTTATTGTACAGAATACATAATAAAACATAACATGAAAATTTCAATACATAAAAAAAAAAAAGACAAGATGTTTTGTATAAAGGGGGGAAATAAAAAGAATAAATTAACACTAACCTGTATTGTTTAGTATGAGGCAGCTTTCGAGCACCAAAAATATCACTCTCTTTGATCTTCATCTCATATAATTCACTTTCATTTCTCACCACAACACCTCTAAAATGATTGCTAATAGAAACCACAATAACTTGAATAAATCTAGTAAAAGCACTTCCCCTAGGTTTTTGATACCTATATTTATTAAACCCAACAATTAACACAACAATTGATGCAAACATAACTATTGTTGGGACACCAAAACCCCAAGTCCATCCTTTTTCTTGTTGCACATAAACCATAAGTGTTATTCCCAATAGTGCACCCATGTTAATTGCAAAAAAGAACCAATTAAAGAATGCATATTTCTTTTCTGATTCTTTTTTGTCTGATTCATCAAATTGGTCAGCTCCAAATGTTGAAACACATGGTTTAATGCCACCTGTCCCAAGTGCAATGAGATAAAGTGCTCCATAGAGAAATGAGATTTGGCTATTTGTTGATGGAGTGCATGGCTTCTTTGTGCATTGAGGTGGTCTTAAGCTGTCTATTGATGCTGATAGTGTTAATAATATCATTCCCTGGTGAGAGACGGATTCAAGATTTTAAAGTTAGTGAGTAAAAGCTCGTATATATAATGTATTTACAACTACTTTTAGGGTTCGTTGCTTTATTAGAGCAACAAAAATAATCCCAAGATAAAGTTTTGCATATTTTATAAAATTAACACTTGGTTGGTCACATATGAACAAATAATTGTTGCATGCATAACGTACACAACGTTTACCTTGTTAAATTCTAACATATTGCTAATATCCAGAAAAAATATTCATAAATTTGTATATTATTCTATGCAGGATAGAACATGAAACAAGAAGATATTCCCTTTGTTAGGATTTATTTAGTGATTGAAATGTATAATGCATCTATATACTAGTATTACTTTTAGGGGTCATATAGTAACAAAAATAATCCCATCATAAAATGTTTCGCATATTTGATACATTATAATTTGGTTGGTTGGGCAAATAAAAGTTGCATGCATAACTTGTATCCCTCGGTTGCAATTTTTTGTGGTATAGTTATATCAATATGGAGTTTACGAACAAATGGAAATTTCGAACCGATATACAATGATAGAGTCAAGAATTTTACTAAATTGGCTCATCAAAACATGAAAAAAGGGAGTTCAACATATACTATATTACATAAAAGATGATTTTAATCATATATAAATAGTGTAATTTTTCATGGAAGCGGGTTTCGGGTAGAGGTGGAGCCAAGATATTTCTGCCGAGGAGGTGTTCAAAATTTGAAGAAAAACTAGCCGAAGGGATTCAACGTCATTATATATATATATATATATATATCATTTTAATCATTTATTAATAGTATATTTTTTTGCCGAAATGAGTTCATCCGAACCCCCTTGTAAAAGGCAGTAAAAGGCTGGCTCCACCCCTGGTTCCGGCCCTACCTGGCTTCACCCCTACCTGGCTTCACCCCTTCTAATATACCTAGATTATACATGAAATATACACATATTATAAGCAGTATTGTGGAAACTTGAACCGGAAATTATAAAAGGTGTAATTTCTTACCACAAGATAGATAGAAGAGAAAATGATGATGGTTAAGAAACGACCAAAGTAAGCATCAGCTAGAAAAGCTCCAAGTAATGTCAAAACATAGGCAGCTCCAATCCAATCATTGACATGAGTAGCAGCATCTGGCAGTGATTGATGCATCTCAGACACCAAATATGTCACCATACTTACTGCTACTGCAAAGAATGCCAACCTCTCCGCCACTTCATTGACTACTCGAGCCAAAAAAAAAAAAAGAGTTGAAAAAAATAATTTAACTAAGTTCTTTTGGAGTTATGTTGTGAAGGGAGTTCAGTTGAATCTACTTTGTTGAAAAAAATTATATTTTATATACGAATAAAAGTTAATTTTTGTTTTCATATATAAATTGTCGAATCCCTTTTTCATCTTATGTTGTATACTATGATATCCATGAATTATTTTTATTTTGAACTTAACCGTTCCTCTTGATCAAAAATGTGTTTTAATGTATTTATGGAATTTAAGACGTGACAAACTTGATAACAGATAATCAAAGCAATAGGTTAATGTTTAATTTCTTAGGAAATTTATGAAGTCGTACCCAGTAAAAGTAAATTGATATATATATGTTTAATATAAGAAGACTTTTATATCAAAAGTGCATATAACTTAAACTCAAAAATAAAACGAAAAAAGAATAGAAGAGACCTATAATAAATGGTGAAGCCTTCCATCCTCCAGTAGTTTGTTTGTCAGCAACATTTCCTTTATAATCCACGCCACCATTGCTCACCAAACTTTTTGTTACCTGAATTTTTCTCACCATATTAATTTAGAATTAATACGATATAAAAATAATTATTAAATGGTAAACATATATACTTTTTGTTCATTTTTACTTGTTACGGGAGATTATCAGTAAGTGAAATGCTTCGCGAACAAAATTCAAATTTATGGCAGTTTGCTGCACTTTAGTCACCCTAGTGAAGAAGCACACTCCGATCAGAGGTGAACCCAAGATTTGAAGAACGCGGGTGCACCATTGTCTTTACATAAGCCACGAAAATCTTCCAATGACGAATGAGGGATAGTGTTGTGTCGGACTTACTGGTCAATAGAGGCTTAAGCAATGACGAAAATACAAATACATAGGCTAAATATGGATTTTAGGATAATAAATAAACCTTAACTCAATAGAAGTAGATGAGTGTAGTAGCCTAGTGGAAAAGGGAACATTTAGTAAACAAGAGGCTAAATATGGATTTTAGGATAATAAATAAACCTTAACTCAATAGAAGTAGATGAGTGTAGTAGCCTAGTGGAAAAGGGAACATTTAGTAAACAAGAGGTCACAAGTTTGAATCCTTATTGCCATTTTTGTTGCTAAAAATAATAAAACAAAAAATTTCCAAAGGTAACGCAACCACAGGAATTGAACCTGGATCACTGTTGTGGGAAACGGAAGCTAGAACCACTGCACCCAACATGCAATAGCATTCAATTGGGTGCACATATGGTTATATATAAATATCTACAGGTTTATACATATACATATGTAGAACTTTTTTCGAACTTTATGGGTGCACGTGCATCCCACCCTAACACATAGGTTCGCTCCTGACTCCAATACCATTGATGTCCAATAGCTTTTACAGTGTTTTGATTTGCGAAAGTCAGTTTGACTAAACTTCAAAGCTAAATTGAAATAAATTAATTTAATATTTTAAGTTTAAAATTTAAATGGCCAAGACTATACGAAAAATGCTATAAGTTGCAATCCCTCTCATATTACTATGATGAAAAAATACATCTTAAAATATCGATCAAAGTTCATGTACTTTGACTTTCGAAAAGCGAAATATGACAAATAAAAGTAAACAGATGAGTAATAATAAAATATAAAATATTAACTAGCTAGGTTAATTATATAATGAATACCTTCTTTTCATTCTTAATCAAATCCATAAATCCATCAAAAGATAATTGATGAACATATGATTTATCATGCGAATCGTCAACACGAATGCTTCTATCCATAATGAAACTACAAAAACCTAATCTGATTGAACTACTCTTGTTAGCTGAACCAGCTAGCTGCTATATATATGTTACAATCTGGTGTATCAATATGTACAAAGTCAAATGTACAATTTATTATTCTTTATATCTGCTTCAGAATTTGGGCCGGTAAATTATATTAAACATACAAATATATTGTAGTAGGTATTTGTATATGCATGTGTATGTGGTACTCCAAAGATTAGAAGACAAGACATTAACAAAAAACGTATTTTAATTTATTGCCAATTGGACATACGTTTTGGAGATTAGGAAAAAATTGGTTCTATGAGAACATTTAGTAAGCGCTTGGACATGAAATGAATACGTTGAAATTTGATAAAAAAAAAAAAATAGTATTCGAAATTAAGTTAAATTTGATTATTTGGACGTGAAGTTATACATTCGAACATACAAATACAATTAAAGTTTGGTGGGTGAAAACTTAAAAATCACACATAAAACCTGCTTTTTCAAACTTCAAATTCTATATTTCTAATTTAAAATTTAAAAAAATGAATGTACTTGATATAACAATACACTTAGAAATTAGAATAATTAATATTTTAATATACACTTATAATAATTAATATTTTGACACAAAATGATCTATGGACAAACAACTCCTACGTACTATATTGGAACCATGAAGGAGGACAAGCAAATGAGTACAGAAATTTTTTCATTAGAAGCGCTTCCCCTTAATTAATTTATGAACCTTATGCAATTCGAATATGAATTAATGAGGGCTCTATTACAAATATCAAACATTCGATGTGAAAAAAATACAAGCAAAATGACAATAATTCAAAATGCGTGCCGTCCAGGGATTTGGTCAGAATCAGATAGAAGGATACATAGGTGTAAAGATGAGGTATTTTGCTTTATTCAACATGTTGGACGGCAACATTAAGAAAATATTGTGAGAATTAAGTTAAAGGACAGGTGTATTAAAATTTTTTGCTATTTGCGGAGTTTAAGAAAAGATCGGATCATAAATGTCTATTGTAAGCAAAATTATGTTACATTTCTGTAAGGGTCTGTTCCACGGTTTGAACTCGTGACCTCCTGGTCACATAACGTCAAATTTACCAATTACTTCAAAGTTCCCCTTCAACTTTTTTGGGGGGCTTTTTATCTGAGGTTGATATTCGTAACCCGATTAAATTGAGAATCGCACCATGAAGTCCCACATTAGTGATAAAGTGCTTCTTAAGAAAGTTGACTTTATATTCAGGATTCAAATTCGAAACCTATGATTAAGGATGGAATGATACTTACCTTTTACACGAATCCTTGTTGGTAAAGTTGTAAAGGTCAAACTAAATATGAATTTGACAATTAGGAGTGTGTATCTGGAGATCACATAACAGTCAAAGTCTAGCCAAATCTAGCTTGGCAGGTTAGCAGAAATTCGGGATTCACTTCAGCGGTTACATATTCGCCTAAGTAATAGATGCAAAGTTTCTCATTTACGACTTAGAGGGAAAAGAAAAAAATATGCATTTTAATTTTACGATTTAGAGCAAATAGGTGTATAATTATTCTTATCATTAATAGACCTAAATATACTGAAGTAAAAAAGAAATCATAAAGCTAGTTTTGTAATTTCAAAAATGTTACAGGACTTTAAAAAATTATATCACACAGTTTCTTTTCTACCCGTCCATACCTGATCCCAAATTCGACCCAAATGAAAAAGATTCAATCCTTCTTCTAATTAATCATAAATGGTTTGGATTTGGTCTAAATAAAAGAGGGATTAATTTTTCTTTTTAGTTAGGTCTGATTGGGTCGGATTTGGAGAGGTAAAAAATAAATTGGTAAAGTAATTTATAAAGCCACGTGACATTTTTCAAATTAAAAAATCAATTTTAAGATTTTTTTAATTCATTATATCAATGAACATGATAAATATGCATCATTTATTAAATGACAAAAATATATATGCTTGTTTGTTAAAGAGAAAATGGTTTATTAAAAAAAAAAACTTCCCCTCCCCCAATCTTTACCCGAAATCTCAACTACACACTCAACCTTCACGAGAGTCTCATGTGACACCCCAAAAATCGAAGCCAATGTTAGAATCATGCTTTAAGTTCATGCAAAATCAAATCTCATGTTTTGATATTTTTATTAGTGATTTAGATACATATTAAGGTCACAAATAGCTCCTAACTTATAGACAAGTCAAAACATCCCTTAGCGATTAAAAATTCAAGTGAAGTATATAACTATAGTTAGCTTCAAACAAGCATAACTTTTGGTATACTAAGAGTTTTTGAGCTCAAGAGCCACCAACAGATAGATAATTGAATTAGCTTTCCAACGATACCAATTTCGCCTTAATTTGATATCAAGGTAAAAATTAAAGTTATGGCCAAAATATTGAAGCACTATCAAAGCTGCCTAGACTACGACTCATAATGTCTCATTATGGGTCGTTAGGAGGGAGTCGTAATTTGAGCAGGAAAGGAAAATGAACTTCTGACTACGACTCAAGTCACAACTTGTAGCCAAACCTCACGAGTCGTGACCTAAGTCATCGGGACTGCTTCCAGGCTACTTTCAGACGGTTTTTAAGTTTTTTTTTTTGTCTTTTTCCACTCTTTTAACCCCAAAACTACATCGTTTAAGCTATTTTAAGGCTAAATAAAAATTCAAAACAATCTCAAATCCCTCATTCTCAAAACAACACACAAGTTACTCAAATATACATGCGATTTTCTCTTCTCCAAAGCAACAAATTAGGGATTTTCATCTTCAAATCCAAATTTCCAAAACTTCAATTCAAAGAATCGAGAGTAATCAGGTATGTGGGGTTTGAACAAGGATACTCTTTCATCTTTGTGCTCAAAAGCTTTAATTTTTGCGATTAAATTTATGAGATTTCAATTAAGGTTCATACCTAATTTTCACATTTTTGAGATTATGACATTATCATGTGATTTAAAATTCAATTAGCACAAGATTATATCTTTACTCTTGTTTTCACTTATATGATTGTTACTATGAGATGAATATTAGTATTTTGACATGAATTTTCATTAGTTGATAAATATGCATGATTTTCACCATGATTCAGTCAGCTTACAAATAAGAGCATATGAATTTATCATGGCTCTCTCAGTTTACAAGAAGTTCAGATTTACTATTTCAGATTGATACAATATGATTCAGATTTCAGTTTGATCTTATGATCTCAGACATGATATGAAATTCACACAGATATTTATGAGTATGTTTTTTAACAGAAGCATGATTGATTTTCATATTTATAAACCCAAATGCTTATTTTAAGGTGAATTTCATTAGTATGAGCATATAGTATATATTTTGGAGTAGTATTTAGCATCGAGAGGGGAATATGAGTTCAACACATTCTATTCTCCAGAAACTACGTGCCACCATATATAGGTTTAGGGGCCTCGCCAGAAAGCGTTCCTTTTTTTTTTTTTCAATATAGGTTCAGTTTAGTGATCACTCTAGTTTAGGTTATAATAAGGTGGCAAGGAAAGAACAATCCTATTCAGCATGGGTCAGATATTGGACTTTATGATAGCTCACATGGTTTATATCAATTATGAGAATTTTCCAAGAAAAGAGTAGTTTAGAAACTAAGTGGAGAGATTCGTTTTGTTCAGAGATTGTTTTATGACTTATATATTCCTTATGAGATTTCAGCTTTCTGTTTTACCTATGATAAAGATGGGTCGTTTTACACTTAACCTACATGAATTGAAAATATATTCAGCTTCAGTTTTACTTATCCCATAGAAAAGACAGATTTCAGAAACTAAGTGTAGTAACTCACCCAGCTTAATAGATTATGGTTGTTACTCATGTTTTATGATATTTCAGTTATCAGTTTATTTCAGTCTCTTGGTGAGTCTATTTGCACTTAGCATATATGTTTTAAGATTACGCATTGATTCAGTTTTACTTATTACATTCACCCCCATATACTCAGTACATTTCAGAAGTACTGACCACATATATGCTTTTGTGGCTATATTCCTTCATGATGTAGGTACCAATTGTAGCCCACAACACCATGATTAGATAGCACACAACTTTATACAGTAGGTGATGAGTTCTCTTACTTCAAAAACTCAAGTTAGTTGCGGTTTCTGTATTTCATTTTCACTATTCTTATATATTGATTAGGGATAGTTGGGGGTCATGTCTCGACTACCTATAGTCAGTATTAGTAAAGACTTCATAGACAGTCAGTCAGAGTTTATGTATTCAGTCTTATTTTTTTTATATATAATCTAGTGATGCAAATATTCTTAAACAGTGTTGTATTGAATAAGTTCAGCTAAAAACATCTCTTCTTCTTATTACTTTCAGTTTTATGTATTTATTTTAGTGCTTATGAGTTATTTTACACTTACATCTTGTAATTACAATATTGTGTCAACACAAATATATAACCAATATCACCACTATTTTGCAAAGACAACTATTGTAGAAACACAACTTTACAACACCATAACATCATCATTTGAACACAACAATATACGATTCATCATCATTTATTCCAACTTCAATGCCTAACATAAGGCAACATTCATCAACAAACTGTTTTCACCAACAAACAAAAGGCAATATTCATAATACCTAACATAAGGCAATATTCGTCAACATAAGTCACATTCATAATGCCTAACATAAGACAACATTCATTAACAAACAAAACAAAAAATAGTGAGCCCCTAATCAGTTCGTCATCACCATTCTTAAATACAAATAAAAATTATTTTCATGTCAACTGAACTAACTTAAAACAGTGCTTAAAATACATCAACATCACTATAATCTTCATGACATCTTTGATTGTGATGAAGTACTGTTTTGACTTAGATTGTTTGAATTACTTTCCACTGTCTTCTTTCTTTTCTTCTCTTTAAGCTCTTATAGTTTTCTTGTTAAGATTGCTGCTTTGCCATTTCATTTCAGCTTACTAGTAGTACTTGTGTATAACCAATGTCACCAGTTACATCAACTGATCTTGTTATCTTCGCTTGACTAGTAGAGTAGATCTTACTACTAGGCATGCCAGGCTGTAATGAAGGATAAAAAAAAATTCAAGAATCAAGATATATTGATACCTAATGTTTACCCTCCACGACTAAGTTTAATCCCGAGTTTCTTCAGTTTTAAATAAAATTAAAATATTTATTTTATCGGATAAATTTAAAAAATTCATTTAGGTAATTTTGTAATTTTAAGTAGTGACTACACCTTCTTGTATTTATACGAGATCGTATAATTTTGTTACTTAAATAACTACTTTACTAAATTGAAATTTAATCGAGGGTTATCTTGAAAATTAATTCAAGGTTAAAATTTAGATTTAAATATAATTTAATCTCAAAAATAATTTATTTTAAAAAAATATTTGTTTGATTTTATCAAATCAAGAAGCTCGGGATTAAATTGGTTAATTTATTTCAAAATTATACTTCAATTTAGCCAATTTGTTAAATTAGGTTTTAATTAAAATCAATTCGTCAATAATTACAATACAATTGGTCAATTAAATTTTTAATTAGGTTAAAATTTAACTGATTGGCTAAATCTTCAATTTTGACTATTTAAACTTGCTTCCTTTCTTGTTTTCATGAAGCCAACCTTAACAGACATCTCTTCCATTTTAGTAGATGGAAGATCCGGTGAATCAATTCAATTAGATGCCGATTACCTAGATGCGGTGCTTGTCCCTCGAAGCGAAGGTAAAGAACAACACAGTGGGGACTCTGAATCTGACCGCACTTTCCTCAGGTCGAACGACTATCGATCCTGGCCCGATGACAAAAGGATTGAACTCATACTTTCCTTAACCTAATCTACTTGGATCCCTATTTAACAAATAGCTAAATCTTCAATTCCTAATCAAATTTGGTCATTTTGTAAATGGCCAATTTTTGACCCATTACATTTTTATCTTGGGCCACTAGAGCAGCCCAAGAACAATGTCAACAAATCAGCAGCCCACAACAATTTCGGACCGCCCCATCCCACAACAATTTCGGACCGCCCCCAGCCCAACAACAAACCCCTTCCGTTAACCATCAACAACACCATACAATGTACAACCTCATCCACAGAACAAACGGCAAAATTCATTCTAACAGCAACAAAAATCATCAACAACAGCTCCAATAACGGCGTTCAATGGTAACTACAACTAAAACCGAACCCTACCCGCCCCTCACTATTATTGATTTACCCCTGCGGTTCCGCCATTTATGGCCAAGAAGCATAAATTTTCTTATTTTCAGTATGTGGTTCACCAATTCGGGAAACCATTAATCTACCCCTTTGACCAACACCACCAACGGCTCTTTTCCTCACCTTTTCCACTGATCTTGAGGTACAAAGACCATTAATGATTTTTGTTCCTACTGTGGAACTCAAATTTCTAAAAAAATCAGCTCAAATAAAATCCATTGAATTAAAAATTCAAAACCCTAGTGGACCTCCCCCCCCCCTCCATCTTTTTCTATAAATAGGTAATGGGGATAGAAAGAAAAAGGGGGGATTTTTGGGGAAAGATTTGGAAATTTTGAAGGAGCGCTCCTTTACTTCCACGTAATCAAAAATCCGCAAGAAGAATACACATTTGATTTCAGGAAAACACTTCGAATTTCGATGAAACGTTGTTTAAATTCCGGTTTGGTGGAATATCCGATTCGGCTCGCCATCACAATCCGCTGCCCAAAAATCGATAAAGACTCGCCGCCTTCTTTTATTTCTTTTTTTTTTTCGTTTTAATGATTTTAACGCGAAGCATGTTAAATAGGTCAGTTTGGGACTAGTCTTGTCTGAAGTATTTGTATTCGATGACGTTTTGCGAATTGTAAGTTTAAATTGTGCTGATCAACGTTGAAAATGATCCGTGTGAATTTGACGCAAGGCGACCATTATTACACCTTTATTTATTAAGAGTGCTTTTCGGTTAGCTTAATCCAACAAATTTGTTAGCTTGTATGTTATAGATATAAGGCAATAATATATAAACTGATCATGTATAACTTTTTTTTAGGGAAAAATACCATGTCTTAGATCCAATGAGAGGCTCAATCACTATTATTCTTTGTTATATTCAACTCAAAGGTGGACATTTGTGTTGGAGGAGCTTCTGCTTTCCCAGTAAATTGAAAAACTGTATAAATTCATGGAAAAAAACACTATTTGGCTGCTTAGTACATTCTGTAGTAGACTACATATTGCTTTGTGTTAAAGAAAAAGAAAAAGGGGTAAAGGAAGACAAGGACGCCACTAACATGAAAAGAACACCATGTTTTTGTTAATTCCTTTTACTGCGAAGGAGCTAATTATTGTTGGATGGTATGATTTTTGTTTTCATGCGATTTGGTAGCGAAATTTCTTTTTGCCGAATTGTAATTAACTTTCTCTATGAAAAATATTTTTGGCTTATAAATAGTAATGAAGATACTAATCCTTGTTGCTTGGAATTGAGATTTAAGAGAGGGAATAATTCTGAGGCTTATCGCAAATTAATCGTTATATTATTTTCTCACATATTTCTAATGGATTATTGACTGTGAACAATCAAATCTTTTACATTGTTGTTATTTTAGATGTTATTCACGTGAAATTCTGAAGGTTTCTTTCACAAATTTCTTATTCCGGATTCACTGATAAACTGTTTTTATATGAAAATATATGTATGCTACGATCTATGTATAAGTTAGAAGGTTTAACTGTATGGATATGATTTGAAGTCAAGACTTATTCTTTAAAAAAATGATAAATTGCCTATGTTAACTCATTTATAAAAATTTACTCGTACTCCAAGTTATATCAACATATATATCTTATTTTACTCTCTTATCACCTAATTATGAGACATCTTTACCCAATTTATTAATTAAATATGCTGACATATATTTCTTTGGTTTAAAGTGTATTAAATAAACGTGGACGAAAAATCATAGCTTGAGTTGCAATTACATATTATGATTCGCTTCATGGGGAACAAAAGTGCACTAGCTTTGTTGTTTTCGTTCGGTTAATTCTCATCCTTATTGCATACTCGTGTGGATACTAATTCTTATCATTTTATCTCTTGTACATGAACTCGTTTGAGCCCTCCTGGACTCTTCCCTTGCATCTTCGTTGGGCACAACCCAACATCGACTCGAAACCTCAGATTCATGTCCAAGAGGGCTGTTTTGTGCTGGTATACAGCGGATATACACGAATATACACTCTTAGAAAAGAGGACGTGGAAAAGGAAGCTAATTTCATGGTTGAAGGATTAAACCTGGGTGTACATGGCTTAAATATAGACACGTATACGCAGAATATACAATAAAATGTGAGAAAGAAAGCTGTGATATACAGGTGATATACAGGAGCAAAATGGACTTGAAAGTCCATAAAATGCAAGCCCCATGGGCTGGGCAGCCTACTAGTGGGCCAAAAAGTAGCCCAATTCTAACTTTTTTTTTTTTACATTCTCATGAATTGAAATTTATATGCTTGCTTATTTTGTATTAACACAAACTTTAACTAATTTAATCTAGTGATTTCCCACGTTGTTGCCATTCTATTTGTCTCGAATTTCTCGCTTATTTTATAATCTTTCTCACGTAATGTAATACCCCGAACATTTCTAGTTCATTCCAACCCTTAGTACGTACTTGTAACACTTAGAAGCTGGAAAATAACTTGTCTCGGGTAAGTTTTGGGATTTTCGAACGGGGATTGGACCGCATTCGAATTGGCAAAATAGTAGCTCACTGCAATTAGGCTGCGTGGCGGTGAGTATCGCGATGAGCATGCCATCGCGTCGCGATGAAGGCCATTTCGGCATTTTTCAATTTCTAGAGGGTCACCGCGATTGCACCGCATCACGGTGAACCCCAAAATAACAATTGTCCCGATTCAAAGAGTCACCGTGATTCCACCGCGTTGTGGCGGGTATCGCGATGACCCACTCACCGCGTCGCGGTGAGGCCTTAATCGGCGTTTCAGTTGCGGGATTTTAAATCCCATGGGCAATCTAGTCTTTCATCAAGCCCCCAAATCATGTAAACAGAAGATTAATCTTAAAATTGAGCAAGATATGCTCATTGTTCATCAAATTCCTCTCTATTAAAACCCTAACTCTCAAATACAAGATCAAATCCCAAGAAAACTCACCATCAATCCTCTCAGATTCATTATTCCAGGTATGTTAAATGTTCATCCATGGGTTCCTTTCACCCATGGATTCCAAGTATTCGTTTTAAATTGCAAAATTATGATCTTTTCAAGTTACCTTGATTTTAAATTGTGATTAACCATGAATTTCCATGAATCTTATTTTATACCATGTTTTAGCGAGATTGATGTCTATTACTACACTCCATATGTTTGAATATTGTTATCCACTGATTTAATCTATGATTTGTGATAATGGTGTTAAAATTGCGCTTTACTACAAACTTTAATCTAATTCTCATGCTTAATGTACACCATGCAAATCAAGTGTTTGATAAAATGTGTACAAGGAAAAATATTGAAAATGCTTCTATGTTAAGTCGTTCAAGCTTAAATATTATATTTTACTCTTATCGCCTTGAGTCCTGGGGGTATTGAAAACCCGAAACCACAGTTGCTTACTTAGTCTCGTCTCAGTATCTTCAGGATAACTTTAGAATATATTATGAGCATTTCTAGACCCGTTAGTTAAACTCAGGACAATTTAGTATCCACTGTCATTCAGTTGGGAGTAGGATTTAGCACCAAGCAAGTGCAGGGATGACGACTTCCCTATCAGATAGGCAGAGTCGTTAGTAGCAATCCCTATACTCCAGAACTATGTAGCCAGCGTAGGACATGAAAAGTCACCCGTCAGTTTAGGCTTGACTATCTCGCAGGGGTCACCCGTCAGATTAGGCTTGACACCCTTAGTACTTTGGGACCATACAATATACCAGTTTAGTAAATCCGCATAGCCAGCGTTAGTACCCGTGGCACGATACTAACGCCCTTTCAATTGGGGTACAGGTTGGACCCCGATTAGCTCAGATAGGGGTATGTCGGTTACATGATACCTCCCACAGTTTCAACTATAGTTTTAGTCCAATAATCAGTTCAGACACTCAGTCTCAGTGTCGTTGACCAAAGCTTACAAATATCAGTTATTTTAGTTATTTCGGTATTTCAGTTTTACAGATTTATTCAGTTTATGTTATATGCTTGGTCATACATCCTCAGTGTTTACAGATTTCTCGCATTCTCAGTACTTTCAGATTTCATGCATTCTATTCAGTACCTTATATTATACATACATATTTAGACGATTATTTATCCATGTTCATGAAACCATGCATATTAGCCTACCTCATTTAGCATATCAGTACATTCAAAGTACTGATTATATACTCTTTTCTTTTGCGCTACGATGTATCATATCATAGGTTCGGACGCCCAATTCCCGGATCGCGCTTAGACATCTTAGGTTCTCAGCAGTAACAGTGGTGATTCCTCATATTTCGAGGACAAATTATTTTGTTTCATGCTTTCCATTTAGTAGTTAGTTAAAGTTAGTTGGGGCCTGTCCCATCAACTCATATTCAGTTAAGTTTAGAGGCTTTCAGACATGTCAGTTAGTTATTCAGTTTATCAGTATTCTATCAGATTTAGACAGTTAATTTCTTCGTATTCATATTCTAGTATTGGTTCAGTGATAAAACCTTATGGCTAATCAATTGTTCTTCTTCAATTATTATTATATTGTTTAGTGCTCACAGTAGGTACCAGTTCATGAATTAGTTTGTGGTCCCTCGGGACTGTAAGCACCGTGTGACACCCAGGGTGTACTCTCGGGGCGTTAGAAAATTGATATCAGATCCTAAGATTTTAAAGTGTCCTAAAAATTCTGAAAGCTGCGTCAAGTAGAGTCTTGTGCATGAGTGTGTAGCGCGCCACACTTATGGGCAAGAGGCTACATGGCGTTTAGGAAAAGTTTCCCTATTTTTAGTATTCATGTCGTGCGACTGAACATGAGCTCATGTTAAAATCTCTGCCTAATATAATTTTTCTTCCATTTATAAAACATACCTCCCAAAAAGAATAATGAAAGAAGAGCGAGAAACCAGCCAACAACTCCGCCCGTTCAGGCAGATCCTCTGGACAAGCATATCTCCAACGCAGAATTTAGAGTTGTGTTTACCATTCTAGCCATTTCTGTAACAGCACAAAATGAACGGCCAGCTGCTGTTCAGGCCAACCTAGTGGCCAATACTGCTGTAACTAGGATTCTGGACTTCACCCGAATGAATCCTCCTTCTTTCATAGGATCCAAGCCTGAAGAGGATCCATAGGAATTCTTAGATATAGTTCAGAAAGTGACAGATATTATAGGGGTGACATCTAGTGAGAGATCAGTTGGTTGTATATCAGTTGCAGGACGTAGCCATTCATAGTTTATGCAGTGTAAAGTAGATAGCAGCGCAGATGCAGGGCCCGTAGAATGGAAAGAGTTTGCTTAAACATTCTTAGATAGGTTCTTCCCATTGGAGTTGAGAAAGGCCAAGGTGTTAGAATTTATTAACTTAAGGAAGGGCAGTATGAGCGTAAATGAGTATTCCCTTAAGTTTACTTAGTTAGCTAGATATGCTCCTCATGCAGTAGCTGATAACAGATCCAACATGAGCAAATTTGTGTTTGGAGTGTCTGATAGTATGGTCAAGAAGTATAGGACCACAATGTTGATTAGAAAAATGGACTTTTCCAGGCTAATGGTCCATGCTCAACAGATAGAGGAGAAGAAGAATAAGGAGAAAAAGAAGGAGAATAAAAGGGCTAGGACAGGTAGTTTTAACTTCAGCCAGCCAAGGTCAGAAGGTGGTAACCGTCCTCAATTTCATCAGAGATCTTTAGCCCCGGCACCCTCTTCGTCCAGTTCTCCAGTGCCCAAATCCATAAATAATGACAAGGACAGGGCACCAGACTCAAAGTACCAAGGTAGTGTTAACAGTACCCGTACGAATCCTCCATGTCAGAAATATGGCAGACACCATCAGGGTGAGTGTAGAGCTGGCAGCAATGTGTGCTTTGGGTGTGGCAAACTAGGCCACCGGATTTGGGAGTGTCGGGTATTTGCTCAGAAAGGTAGGGAGTTGCGCCAACAAAGCCAGTCCCACCAGTCACCCATTCCAGGTGGTCGCCCAATTCAGTAGGGTGCCGCTTCCAGTGCTACCAGTGGTCAGCGTCCAAACAGATTGTATGTTCTTCAGTCCCAACAAGATCAAAAAAATTCTCCTGACATAGTTACTGGTATGTTGCAGGTCTTTCATTTACATGTTTATGCTTTACTAGACCTTGGAGCTTCTCTTTCTTTTCTATCTCCATATATAGCTGTGGACTTTGGAGTTTGTCCCAAAACTCTAGTAGAT
The DNA here is from genome assembly GCA_030864215.1 of Capsicum pubescens. Taxonomy (NCBI): domain Eukaryota; kingdom Viridiplantae; phylum Streptophyta; class Magnoliopsida; order Solanales; family Solanaceae; genus Capsicum; species Capsicum pubescens. Next base: position 38,825,978 of record CM061549.1, read on the forward strand.
CCCATTTCAGTGTTTACCCCAGTAGGTGATTCCATTATAGCCCAACAGGTATACAGGAACTGTCCGGTCATAATATCTCAAAAAGTTACTTCAGTTGACCTCGTGGAGTTAGAGATGACATATTTTGACGTCATTCTCGGGATGGATTGGCTTCACTCATGCTATACATCAGTTGATTGTAGAAACAGAATAGTTCATTTTCAGTTCCCAAATGAATCAGTCCTTGAATAGAGGGGTAGTACTACAGCTCTTAGGGGTCATCTTGTTTGTACCTTAGAGCGAGAAGGATGATCTCCAAGGGGTGTATTTACCATCTTATTCGAGTCAAAGACTCTAATTCAGAGACTCCAACCCTTGAGTCAGTTTTAGTAGTTAGGGAATTCCCAGATATATTCCCTGAATATCTTCTCGGAGTTCCTTCCAAAAGGGAAATCAACTTTGGAATGGACCTTCTTCCAGATACTCAGTCCATATCTATTCCGTCATATAGAATGGCTCCAATAGAACTAAAGGAGTTAAAACAACAGTTAAAATATCTCTTGCATAAGGGATTCATTAGGCCCAGCATCTCCCCGTGGGACGCACCAGTTCTATTTATGCATAAGAAAGACGGTTCTCTCAGAATGTGTATTAATTACCGTCAGTTAAACAAGGTCACCATCAAGAATAAATATCCACTTCCTAGAATTGATGACTTATTTTACCAACTTCAGGGTAACAACTACTTTTCAAAGATAGACCTTAGATCAAGCTATCATCAACTCAGAGTCAGGGAATGGGACATTTCGAAAATAGTTTTTCGAACCCGATATGGTCACTTCGAGTTTCTAGTCATGTCCTTTTGTCTTACTAATGCCCCAACAGCTTTCATGGACTTAATGAATCGCGTATTCAAGAAGTACTTGGACATGTTCGTTATAATCTTCATCAATGACATTCTTGTCTATTACCATAGTGAGAATGATCACGCAGATCACCTCAGAATCATACTTCAGACTCTCAGAACTCATCAGTTGTTTGCCAAATTCAGTAAGTGCAAATTTTGGCTAAGATAAATAGCATTTCTTGGTCATATTATTTTCGGTGATGGCATTAGAGTTGATCCTCAAAAGACCAAAGCAATGAGAAACTGTCCTAGACCCATCTCTCCATCAGACATCAGGAGTTTCTTAGGTTTGGCTGGCTATTACCATTGTTTTATTGAAGAATTTTTGTCTATTTCATCCCCCATGTCCAGATTGACACAGAAGAAAGTTAAGTTTCAGTGGTCAGATTCCTGTGAGAAGAGTTTTCAGGAGTTGAAGGATCGACTCACCTCATCCCCAATTTTGACTCTACTAAATGATTCAGATGGGTTTGTTGTGTATTGTGATGCATCTAGAGTAGGTATGGGTTATGTCATTATGCAGAGAGGTAAGGTTATAGCCTATGCCTCTAGACAACTAAGCCTCATGATAAGAATTACCTTACCCATGATCTTGAGTTAGCTGCTATTTTGTTTTGCCTTAAAGATTTGGAGGCACTATTTGTATGGGGTGCATGTTGATGTGTTCAAAAATCACAAGAGCCTTCAGTATGTATTCTCTTAAAAAGATCTAAATTTGCGTCAGATAAGATGGTTAGATTTATTAAAAGATTATGGCACGAGTGTCCTGTATCATCCGTACAAGGCCAATGCAGTGGCTAATACTCTCAGTGGATTGTCTATGGGTAGTATTTCTCATGTTGAGGATGGTAAGAAGAAATTAGATCAGGAAGTTCATCAGCTTGCCCGACTAGGTGTCTGCTTAGTCAATTCAATAAAGGGTAGTGTGTAGGTGCAGAATAGTTCAGAATCATCTCTAGTTTTCGAAGTGAAGGAAAAGCAGGATAGAAATCCCAGTCTAGTTAAGTTGAAAGAGTCAGTCAGATATCAGAAAGTGGAGGTTTACTCCCAAGGGGGAGATGATGTGTTGTGTTGTTAGGGTTGGCTATGTGTGCCTGGTGTAGATGACTTGAGGCAATGAATTCTTGCAGAAGTACATAGTGCGCGCTACTCTATCCATCCAGGGCCACTAAGATATATCACAATTTGTGGGAGATCTATTGGTGGAACGGGATAAAGAGGGATATTGCAGAGTTTCTAGCTAAGTGCTCTACTTGTCAGCAGGTTAAGATCGAACACCAAAAGCCTAGTGGGTCCATGCAGGAGTTCAGTATTCCCACTTGGAAGTGGGAGGAAGTGAACACGGATTTTGTAACAGGTTTGCCTCGTACCTGTTATCAACATGATTTTATTTGGGTTATCGTAGACAGGATAACCAAATCAACTCATTTCTTGCCAGTCCATACCTCTTATTCAGCCGAGGACTATGCTAAACTTTATATCAGAGAGTTGGTTAGGTTGCACGATGTTCCCTTATCTATTATCTCAGATAGAGGTACCCAATTTACCTTTCATTTCTGAAAAGTATTCCAAAAGGGTCTCGGTACCCAAGTCCACCTCAGTAAACCTTCCACCCTCAGACAGATGGTCAAGAAGAACAGACAATTCAGACTCTGGAAGATATGTTAAGATCCTGCGTTGTTGATTTTAAAGGTAGTTGGGATGACCACTTGCCTTTGATTGAATTCGTATATAATAACAACTATCATTCCAGTATTCAGATAGCTCTGTTTGAGGCTATTTATGGTAGGCGATGTAGATCTATGATTGGTTGGTTTAAAGTGGCTGAGGCCGCATTAGTAGGACCTAACTTAGTATTCGATGCCTTAGAGAAAGTTTAGATGATCAGAGAGAGGCTTAGGACGGCCCAGAGCTGACAGAAGTCATACGCAGATGTGAGAAGAAAGGATTTTGAGTTTGAGGTCGGTGATTTGGTGTACTTGAAAATCTTTCCCTTAAAGGGAAACTTAGTCCTCGATATGTCAGTCTTTTCAGAATTCTCAGCCGTTTCAGAAAGGTAGCATATGAACTTCAATTGCCTTTAGATCTAGCTTCAGTACACCCAGTGTTCCATGACTCATTGTTTAAGAAGTGTATTGGTGACCCAGCGGTAGTTGTCCTCTTAGAAAGTGTGCATGTCCATAACAGTCTTTCCTATAAGGAAGTTCCAGTCGAGATTCTTGATCGTCAAGTTCGTAGACTAAGGAAAAAAGAAGTTCCCTTGGTCAAAGTTCTTTGGAAGAATCAATCCGTTAAGGGAGCCACTTGGGAAGCAGAAGCAGATATGCGGACCAAGTACCCTCATCTTTTCGTTGAAGATTCAGTTCAAGGTAACTAGTTTCCTCAGATCATCTCTTTTCACTCCAAGTTTTAGCTTTATATAGCCATTCATTCGATAGCTCTGCATTTATAAACTACCTCCGTCCCATTTTATGTGTCACCATTTAACCGGGCATGGAGTTTAATAAATAAGGGAAGACTTGGTAATGTTTACCAAATTGTCCTTTATCAAAAAATGTGCTAGTGACTTTTTTTAATTAAGTGGGACCAATAAGGATAAAAGTGGAATTATATCTTTAAATAATTGCCAAATAAGGAAAGATGACATTCTTTTTGGGACGGACTAAAAAGAAAATGATGACACATAAAATGGGACGGAGGGGGGTATCAGTTTATTCATGATTTTAGTTGTGCCTGCCAGATATAGCCTCAGTTTTTAGCATCTCGGCTTCATTAGTCTCATTCGAGGATGAATGTTCCCAAGGGGGAGATATTGTAATACCCAGAACATTTCTAGCTTATTCCAACCGTTAGTACATACTTGTATCACTTAGAAGCTGGAGAATAGCTTGTCTCAGGTAAGTTTTGAGATTTTCGAATGGGGATTCGCATCACGATGAAGGCCATTTCGGCATTTTTCAATTTCCAGAGGGTCACCGCGATTTCACCGCATTGCAGTGAATCCTAAAACAACAATTGGCATGATCTAGAGGGTCACCGCGATTCCACCACATCACGGTGGCTATCGTAATGACCCATTTATTGCATCGCGGTGAGGCCTTAATCGACATTCCAGTTGTGGGATTTTAAATCCCAAGGGCAATCTAGTCTTTCATCAAGCTCCCAAATCGTGTAAGCAGAAGATTAATCTTGAAATTGAGCAAGATATGCTCATTGTTCATCAAATTCTTCTCCATTAAAACCCTAGCTCTCAAATACAAGATCAAATCCCAAGAAAACTCGACATCAATCCTCCAGATCATTAACCTAGGTATGTTAAATTTTCATCCATGGGTTTCTTTTACCCATGGAGTCCAAGTATCTGTTTTAAATTGCAAAATTATGATCTTTTCAAGTTACCTTGATTTTAGATTATGATTAAACCATAAATTTCCATGAATCTTATTTTATACCATGTTTTAGCAAAATTGATGTCTATTACTACACTCCATATGTTTGAATATTGTTGTTCACTAATTTAATCCATGATTTGTGATAATGGTGTTGAAATTGTGCTTTACTACAAGCTTTAATCTAATTCTCATGCTTAATGTACACCATGCATATCAAGTGTTTGATAAAATGCCTACAAGGAGAAATATTGAACAATGCTTCTATGTTAAGTCCTTCAAGCTTAAATATTATATTTTACTCTTATCGCCTTGAGTCCTGGGGGTATTGAATACCCGAAACCATAGTTTCTTACTTAATCTCGTCTCAGTATCTTCAGGATAACTTTAGAGTATATTATGAGCACTTCTAGATCTGTCAGTTAAACTCAGGACAATTTAGCATCTAGCGTCATTCAGTTGGGGGTAGGATTTAGCACCGAGCGAGTGCAGGGATAAAATATTCCCCGTCAGATAGGCAGAGTCATTAGTAGAAATCCCTATACTCCAGATCTACATAGCCAGCATAGGACATGAGAAGTCATCCGTCAGTTTAGGCTTGACTATCTCGTAGGGGTCACCCGTTAGATTAGGTTTGACACCCTTAGTCCTTCGGGACCATACAGTATACCAATTTAGTGGATCCACATACCCAGCATTAGTACCCGTGGCATAGTACTAACACCCTTTTAACTGGGGTACAGGTTGAACCCTGATTGGCTCAGATCAGGACATGTCGATTAGATGATACCTCCTACAGTCTCAACTACAGTTTCAGTCTAATAATCAGTTCAGACACTCAGTTTCAGTGTTGTTGACCAAAGCTTACAGATATCAGTTATTCCAGTTATTTCAGTATTTCAATTTTACAGATTTTATTCAGTTTATATTATATGCTCGGTCATACATCCTCAGTGTTTACAGATTTTCTGCATTCTCAGTACTTCTAGATCTCATGCATTCTATTCAGTACCTTATGTTATATATACATATTCGAACGATTATTTATCCATGTTTATGAAACCATGCATATTAGCCTACCTCATTTAACATACCAGTACATTCAAAGTACCGATTGTCTACTCTTTTTTTGCGCTATGATGTATCATATCATAGGTTTGGACGCCCAGTTTCCGGATCGCGCTTAGACATCTCAGGCTCTCAGTAGTACCAGTGTTGATTCCTCATATTTTGAGGACAAATTATTTTGTTTCATGCTTTCAGTTTAGTAGTTAGTTGGAGTTAGTTGGGAATGTCCCATCAACTCATATTCAGTTAAGTTTAGAGGCTTTCAGACATGTCAGTTAGTTATTCAGTTTATCAATATTCTATCATATTTAGACAGTTGATTTCTTCAGATTCATATTCTAGTATTGATTCAGTGATAAAACCTTATGGCTAATCAGTTGTTCTTCTGCAATTATTATTATATTGCTCAGTACTCACAGCAGGTACTAGCTCATGGGTTAGCTTGTGGTCCCTTGGGACTGTAAGCACCGTGTGACGCCCAGGGTGTACTCTAAGGGTGTTACACGTAATTTATCCTATCTAAAAAAGGATAAAAAGAAGAATTAAATTAGCTTTGTTGGTTTTTTCTTAAACAAGTCTCTATAAAGAAGAATAAATACGTACTTTAGTAAAAAATGGCACTTGTCTTGTTCACGAGAAATAGCCTACTTGGGTTAAAGAGTGACTTTCCTCAAACTCGATAAACTAATTTCTTTCTCGTAAACTTTAACTTCCCAGAATTGATAAAATGTTTCTAACCTGACATTTTTCTTAAGAATTTTTTTAAAAGATGTTATTTATAACAAGATGACCATTTCTATGACAATGGTAATAGTAAATAATTTTATAATTATCATTTTTCATGAAAATCTACTTATTCCTCCTTTAAATTCAAAAGTGCGATCCATTTTAGATAGGTTTGTTTTTCTAAACTCGAGTAGATATTTCTTAACTTTAATTTTGTAATCTTTCTCAAAAGAATTAATCATGAACTAAATGATTTTTTTTGTCATTTTTCTCAAAAATATAATATTTAATTAAATAGGGTAAATTGTAGCTTTCTCCTTAATCCAAGTAGACTATTTCTCGTTTGAATAAAAAAATATCATTTTTTAAGATGTATGGATAAAATTCAACCTTTTTGCGAGTCAGTCACCTCTTTTTTAAGTTAGTCAAAAAATACGTCTTTTGGTGAACTATTTAAAAATGGATGCTCCTAAGTGCCGTAAAAACCTTCTTAGGGTGTTAATTGAACCGTTACTCAGTTTCTCTAATTTTGAAGATTTATTTCTGTTTTTAAATCTTTGAAATCCCTTTAAAAGTTTTTCTTAATTTTTTTGATAAAAAATCAAGTAGCAACTCTGTAAAATTCTTGAATCTTTTGAAATAGTTTAAAAAGGGTCAAAATCATTTTCTTAAAATAAAGATCCAAAAATAAAACAGAGATGACGACTCCGCTGGGGAATGTATCTAGGTTCTAACCAAAAGAAACTTTCTAACTTGTTGTGGCTAACTATTATGTGTTATTTGTTAAATTTCATATAAACTGGCATTCCATTCATATTCCTCTACTTCGAAAAGCTGACACTCATACACATTGTACATGCGGATTGTACATTGTACTTTTCCAAAAATTCTTTCAAATCACCTATTTCAGAGAGTCGGCGCATACGTGGGGTAAGCGGGAGTTTTACTTCCGTGGGACCACGTGTCTTCTCATATAGGAAATTCAAGTCCGTGTCTATCCAAATCTTAGCAAAACTTAAGATTGAGCGTTACCACCCTTTATTTAGGTCATGCATGCATAAGCCTTAGGTGGTTTGACCTAAGGTGTCATTCCACGAACTTAGGAAATGCCCTTATGTCAAATGGGTTTTATGATCCGATGACAACTGCTCATATTATGTGCATGTGATAATGATAAACGGATCCAAGCCTAATTGTGATACTGCAAAATTGGAAAACGTGCACTTTTATTTTCAAACTTTTGTATTAAATTAATGTCCTGGATCAATTTATCATAATCTCAATTACTTTACGCTAGGAAAACTTTTGGCTCAAAAGGGTCACCCAATTAGGACACGCTACTTATTTGTTGTGTGATATAATTATCTTATGTGATATAACTGTCTATGCGCTGTGTGTGTTATTAAATCAAAGGTAAATTGATCTATTCCCTAACAAATCTTTAAAAAACCATTTTAGGCAGAAAATACACCTACTATCTAAAGTCCGTCCAAAATATTCCAAGTCCCCAAGTTTCACAAAAAGTCCTCAACCATTTTCGTATTTCTATTCTTTCAGGAAAATTTGTCATGGATTCAAGGATCACACAACTAAAAATATGAGTAGTGGAGTTAGACCAAATAGAAGAAATGCAAAAAGAAGAGGTCAAGATATTGATTAGGAGGTCCAATCAGGCCGACAAGGAAATTTCTAAAGTCAAGAAGTTGATCGCACAGGAAAAGAAGAAGTTTGAGCAAGCTCCGCCTTCAAACTTAAGAGAGGACCGCTTGGCCAAGATTAAAGGGGATGCCTTCTAGCCAACTAGGATCAGGGCAAGAAGTGAAAAGGTTGACCTTAAAGCTTACTCAAAAGGATACTCTCAGTACCCCCAGATCATGACATACTCGACAGTCTATCAGGTCATAAGAGATATGAGAGTCCTCCACCTTGATTAAAAAGAAGGATTTGGCTGCCTTCCCAAAGATGTTCATAAGAGATGTCATTATAATGTGGCCACACCATTGATGAGTGTCTTGTTCTGAAGGCCAGAATTTGCAACATGATCCGCAATGGTCAGATGAACAATTTATGGGGACCATAAACCATTCTTTATTGCAATCGGGTTGATCCAGGCATGCCTATCAACGACGTGCAAAATTACAAATACAACTTCACAAAGTTTGAAGATACCTACCATGAAATCTACTCAAAGCTCATCCATGCCAAAATTTTAGAACCAGTGAAGAGGAAGCCTAATACGATGTCTAAGGCTTGGAAAAAATTCAAAGAAGTTTTCCATTATCATGGAGGGATAGGAAGGTACGACTTAGACTTGCCACGCTTTTAAGATGGATTTAGAGATACTGGTGGATACAGGAAGGGTCGAGCTGGAATTTGCGCCGTACTACCCATAGAAGATCAAGATGTGAAAGAAGTAGAATGAAGTGGGAATGCCCGCATCTATCTAGGACTTAGTCATTAGTCTTGTCTTTTATACCGTTGTTTTCCTTTCATGTTTTCCTGATGTAATGAACTTTAATGGAATTTCAATGAAATAAAGTCTTATCCCATGCTATTTGAACTACGTACGACCTAATGTCTCTTTTGTGAGATACGTAGGCAGCCTTTTGGCCTGGACTCTATCCTTTAAAATCGTTATGTCTCGTTGATGATAGGCGAATTTACACGCCTATAGCACTATATTTTGGCCATATTTTAGCCTAGTTTTGAGAACAAATTATATATTTTATGCACTTTTAGTCCTTTTTCCTGTAAGTGAGCTAACGAACATGATTAGCAAAGTTTCAGGTATAAATGATGCAGAATTCAGCATTTTATGGATAACTTGACGCCAAAGAAATATTCACGAAAGGATAAAAGCCAATCTTGGATGCCAAGGACTAAAAATGGTGCATGGAAAATCTGTCCTGGGCTAAAACAACATTTCTGAAGACTTTGGGGACTAGCAGTAATTTAGTAGGATTAGGATAATGATACATTAACCTAGTACAATTGGGTTAAGTATTTCATTAGCTTATTAAGATTAGGATAATGATACATTAACCTAGTACAATTGGGTTAAGTATTTCATTAGCTTAGTAGAATTAGGATATGGGTATTATAAATACCCTATCTTGCTTGAGATTTTTATGAATTCGGAATGAATTCTATTACTCTACAACTCTTCTTCTAATTCTCCCATTAATTCTATTTTTCTTCTTCTATTCATCTATTCAATTCTTAAATTCCGCAACAAGAGAAACGTTACCTTGCTAAGAAATTCACGCCTAAACGTCTACCACACCATTATAAACGTGAAATATTAATTGTGGTATAACAACAATGTCAATTGTGATTTCCTTTGCACTCATGGGTGACTAAACTTCTCTGTTGGGCTTATGGAAGCCGAATGAGATACTATCTATTGCTGTAAGTTTGTGAGTTCGTGACATGTATGCTGCTTATATCATTATTCTCTTCATCTTAATCTAAATTCTTTGTGGTTGCAAACGCAAGAATACGCCAGTATAACATTTAACTTGTTCGAAAGAAAGGTTATCTGTCTGGAAAAGAGATAATGTCAAGGTAGTAGGGTCCCATCCCCTATTAAAAAGTTAGTGCCGTAACTGGATTAACCTCTTGGAGAATTCGTACCGTTAGACATGCTTTAAGCTCGAAAGAGTTAAAGTGAAATAATCCTCGAATAGGTCGAAAGACACCTGGATTTACCATCGAATACAATTCTCTATAAGCACATGCATGTCTGAATTCCGCACACTCATAGCCAATAGAGACGTATAACTCAGAAGGTGGACATAACCCCAACTCCTCAATTCTCATTGTTTACATATTACAAAACATTCGTTCTTTTACTTTGCTATTTTCTGCTTTACTCTTTTATTTTGGTTACATTACTTTCACAATACAATTCCCCCCTTTTTACGAGACTTGCACTAAAAGTCTAGTAATCGTTGCTTACTTGTTAACCAAGCTATTCCCTGAGGGATCGATACCCAACCTAGGTTGGGTTCTATATTTGACAACCGACCGCTTTACACTCCTACGAGAGCTGTAGATTGAGCGTTATCACTCATTTTTTCAAAAAATAAATGTCATATGAGTCCAAAATTAGAAGACTTGGAAAAAATCTTGTCAAGATCCATTTATCTAAAAACTCAACGGACAAATTCCTACCCGTTAACTTCTTTCGAGTCAATACCCACCCGTGGATCAATTTACCTACGATGAAAGCAACTTTATGTGTTTACTTTATGTCAGATATCTTCCATTAGTTATCACTAACCGAATATAACATAGCTGCCTTTGAAGTTGTTTTATCAGGTAATCAAGTAAGTGGAAATTGATCTGTGTTGACAAAACTGGCTGAACATCTTCACTAGATCTAATGCAAATATGAATTTCTCCCTCGACCATCACTTAACTGAAGAGGAAAGAATGACTGGTAGTAGTGAGGATAACGCTCTCAACGAAATTACTATTAGGGATGGTGTGATAACGGCACAAGGTGTGATGATCGCTGAACTAACTAGGAGAATGAAGGAGCTTCAAGAAGAAGTACATTGAGCAAATATATGGCTAATCTGGTCATCGCTGCTAATACGCAAGTCTTGGATACCCAGGCACTTCCACTCTGATTCCTTCAATTTAGCTCTCCTAACAATGAAAACCAAACAAATGACATACCCTCCGCTTCTATGCCTAGACCTCCCACTAATCTCACCAATCCATCGTGTCAAACTCATACCTGTCCTACTTATAATACCAACCGAGAAAATAATCCAAATGCTTACCACCCTCAAAGATTTACTCCAAATTACCAAACTGCCTCCACAAATGCCTTCACTTCCCAAAATACCCACTGTATTTTCAGTCCCAATGCCAATGTTCCCCAAAATCCAGTTCCCAGAAACCAAAACTTTGATCATACCACTCAAAGTCCTCTGATGACCCAAAATATGTCTTTCGCTACCGTCCATTCTACTGTAATGCCTACCTCTTACTATACATTCCCCCAAAATACAGAAATTGACCACTGTGAGGAGATGGACAAGGAATGTAAGGGGCCTAAAGATAAGCGTGCCAGGGTACTATTGTTGATAAAGGAAGATATTGCTAGGATGAAGAAAAACCATGGTTCCCCCAATGTAGTAGGGTTCAATTATGATGACCTTCGTATTCACCCTGACTTGAACCTGCCCGAAGGATTTAAAGTCCCTAAGTTTGAGACGTTCAATGGTACTGGAAACCTTACAGCCCACTTGAGAGGATATTGCGACCAAATGGTAGGCGCTGGTAGAAATGAGGCTCTTCAGTCGAAGCCTGAGTGGGGAATCGTTAGAATGGTTTGCTTCACAGGAACTGAAGAAGTGTCCTGGATGGAGCACTTTAGATAAAGACTTTGTTGATAGATTTTCCTACAATGTAGAGATGGTTCCTGATCAATATTCTTTGAACCGTATTAAGCATAATTCTAATGAATTCTTTCATGAATATGTCTATCGTTGGTGCAAAGAGGCAGCAAAGGTACGACCTTCTATGGAGGAAGAAAAAATAGTTGTTGTGTTTACTGGAGCCCAGAAGGGAGAGTTTTGTGACAAGATGATATCGGCAGTTCATTCTTCCTTCACTGATTTGGTTAAGATTGGTGAAATAGTTAAAGAAGGACTCAGGATGGGGAAAATTAACAAGACCTCCGGACAACCTGGATCTTCAGGATTCCCAAATAAAAAGAGAGAAGATGTGTCTTTTGTGTCTTCTAGTCCAAACCTAAAATCAAAGAAACCCTTCGAGCCTAATTCTGGGAAAATACCATCACCATCTCTATACCTCGCAGGTCCAAAAAATCCCCAACCTGTGTTCTATACCTGACCTATCCCCTAAGTTCCATAGACAAATTTCTCTACCAATCAACCAAATTACCTAGCTGCATTGCCAAATTATCAGCCCACTTACCAAGATCCACTCCCAAATTTCCAAGCCTACCAAAAAGCTTAAGTTAACCAAAATTATCATCAAGTCCCTCCCCCTGCTTACCAAAATTTTCCTCGTCCAAATAACGAAAAAAAAGTCACTAGAAATTTCACTGCTTTGGCTGAAACCAGAACTCAACTATTGAAAGGCTAAGGAAAGTAGATCTCATCCAACCTATCCCACCAAAACTCGCTAATACCAACTCTCAATTCTTCTAAGCTAACCAGCGTTGCACATATTATTTAGGAGGTGTTGGACACACAATCGAGGAATGTATTAATTTGAAGCACAAGATTTAAGATTTGAATTATCAGAAAGTAATTTTGCTTCAGACGCTGCCGCCAAATGTTACCACCAACCCACTCCCAAACCATGAAGGGGGAACTATCAAAATGATAGAAACATATAATGAGTAGATGGTGAGCAAGTCTATAACACAGGTTATCTTGGATGAGATGGATAAGGTAAAAGATATAAAAACAGTGGCTGCCTTAAGTATTGTACAAAAGACCAAGTTTGTTGAAAAGACCAAGTTTGTTGCATTCGCCGCACATCATCAAGCCTTTGCTTTAGTTCTTGTAAGAGAATAATTTGTGGTGGAAGCCGTCGTCGCGTAAGGAATGACTAGATCGGGGATATGCTACACTCTAGAGGAGCTTTCCAATGATGCAGACAAGAAGAATGCTCAAAAAAGGCCAATCACTGAAGGGGAGGCCAAAGAATTTTGGAGAAGAATGCTGCCAAAAGAGTACTTTATTGTGAAATATTTGGAGAAGACACCCGCTCAGATTTCATTCTGGGCATTGCTTATGAGTTCTCAATATCATAGACAAGCTCTGCTGAAAGTTCTTGAAGAAGCCCACATGTCCTTAGGCACCAACACAAAAAATTTGTTGGCCATGATTAGTAGAATGGTGGGAGCTAATCGTATTAGCTTCAGTGGAGATGAGTTACCTTTTAAAGAAGTGATGCACAACAAAACATTGCATATCACAGTCAGATGCCAAGATAAGATCGTTAACAGGGTATTAATTGATGATGGACCAGGTCTAAATATTTTTCCCTTATTTATTCTGACTCAGTTGAACTATGATATAGGGAAAATGCGTCCAAACACGGTAAATATAAGAGCTTTTGATGGTGCTCAGAAAAACACTATTGGGGAAGTCAAGTTGCATCTTTAAATGGGGTTTGCAGAGTTCTTAGTTGAGTTTCAAGTGATGGATATTTCCAGAAGTTATAATATGCTCTTAGGAAGGCCTTGGATTCATGCAGCGGGGGCTATTTATTCAACATTACACCAATTAGTGAAATTTGTGTGGGAAAATGATGAAGTGGTCATTCATGGTGAAGGGAGTCATCTGAGTCATCCTAATGGTTGTGTTTCTATGATTGAAAAGGTCCTAAAAGGGAGTGAATTTTATACATTAGAGATCATGAATGCAGCTGAGGAAGACCCAACTCCTTATGATCCAATGCCTTTGATTTACAAGATATTAGCCATTGTTATACTGAAAAGCAGTTTTGAGCCCCGGCGCGGCTTAGGAAAGAATTTGGATAGGATTATTGAGCCGGTTGCAATCCCAGCAAAGTTGTTCAAATACGGGATATACTATGTGCTAAGTAAAAAAGGTGAAAGAGAGATAAAGAGAGAAGGCCCAGAATCGATGAAGAGATTACCTCCGCTGTACCACTCATCTCCTGTATCCGTGAAGCCTACAAGTGATGGTCTCGAGGATAGAATAGGGAACTTATTCAAAGAGTGTGATGTCATTATGGAGGATTTCCCTGAGAAGACCAAGATCAAGAAAGATGAACCAAGGGAGATGCCGTCGAACTGGACTTCCACTCCAATCGTGACTCCCCGATTGAAGTGGTAGATGAAAGGATGAAACTTAACTTTTGCAAAATCAGTGGTAGTCTAAATGAGTCTCGGTACCCACCTTTTAAGTTTTATTTATCTCACTTTTGCTTTTATGTTTCCCAAAAGGCTCAGACCCGTACTAGTGCGGATCGTAGCCAATGTTTGTAATATTTAAAATTTTAATTAAAGCCTCCCTTATTACAAAGACGTTTTTATGATTTCATTATATTATTCGATCACTATAACTAACTTATGTTGTTTATGATTTGAGTAAATAATTTAAAATCTGCCAATATCATGTAATGTCAAGAGCTAAATAAACAAATCAAAGCCAATGATGATGAATGAGAGGACTTTGATGATGAAACAATGGCCCCACAATGATTAACAGAGGAACTAAAAGATTTTGAGGATTGGGAAAATCTCAACCTAGAAGATACCGAGATAATTAATCTAGGTGATGATGGAGAAGTCAAAGAAACCAGGATTATCATTCGTCTTGTAAAAGCACAGAAAAGGGAACTCGCCGGGTTGCTTAAAGAATACATTGATGTATTTGCTTGGTCCTATGATGACATGCCAGGATTGAGTACAAATATTGTATCACACAAACTGCCAATCGATCCGGGGTTCAATCCTGTGAAGCAAAAGCTGTGAAAATTTAAGCCAAATCTGAGTCTGAAAATCAAGGAAGAAATCACTAAGCAAATCCAAGCCAACGTAGTTGAGGTCACGAAATATCCAACATAGCTAGCCAATATTGTTCCAGTATTGAAGAAGGATGGAAAGGTCATGATACCACACGGTATATACAAGAACAAAATAGTCCACACACGAGCAACAACAACCCACATTCACCCGCAATAACAAGACACAAACGGTACAAGAATCAAACACAAACTTAAAAGAGATAAAGAAGATAGTTAACTTGACACAAGGATAACATGTAATGTAACAACTAAAGAGTATATTAAACTCTAAAACCTCTACAAAACACGTTAACAAGCACCAAGTTCTTACACTAACCCAAGAGGAACTCGATTCACTCAAGAACTCACGTTTCTAGTCGTTTCACAACATAAGTGGAACCTTTCACTTGTGATATTTAAATGCTGGTGGTATACTATCTCTTGAGAGAAATAGTGTTCAATATTACAAATCTTGAATCAAAATAAACTAACTAGTCACAAAGACTAAGAGAGTTGTTTAAATAGTCTAGTACATAATGAGAAGCAAAAGACTCTTCTACCCTTAATGAGGAGGGGGTGGGTTTGGAGTGTAAATGGGAAGACTTGGGTGTGTTTTAGAGCACCTAAGACAATCCCTAACATGTTAATGCATTAAACCCCTTGGGCGAGTTCACACCAAGCTCAAACGCATCCATCTTCATAAATGTGACTTGAAGTCGTTGTAGTTCTCGAGCTTGGATTGTAGTAAATGGTCTTGAGCCCATGATACTCATATCATCCTCTCCATATTAAGAGGAGTTTGAAATCAAACTCACGGGTTCTTTATCTCCAATGGTATCAATTCGTGAGAGATCACACACATTAAACGTGTTATGCACTTGGTACTCTGGAGGCAAGTCGATCTTGTAGGCATTATAATTGATTATTTCAATAAATTGGAATGGAACATAACCTCTCGGAAATAGATTGACCTTTCTTTGGTTGGGAAATTGGTCTTTCTATTGGTGTACCCACACCCAATCTCCTAGCTCAAGCACAAGACATTTTCTTCGTTTGTTGACTCGTTTGGCAACCTCTTGCTTTTTCTTCTCAAGACAAAATCCCACCTTATCATGTAACTTTTTCATAGCTTCGGCCCTTTTGTTTCCATCTAAGATGACAACAATATCACTTGGCAAAGGATTTAGATCCAAGGGTGTTAGGGGATTGAAGTCGTAGACACATTCAAAGGGCGTAATACCCGTGCTTGAATAGATTATCCGATTGTAAGCAAATTCTATGAGATATAGGTGATATTTCCAAGATGTCAACTTAACTTTAACCATGGAACCAAGGTTTGATTCACTACTTCCATTTGGCTATCAGTTTATAGGTGGCAAGACGTAAAAAACAACAACTTGGTACCGAGCCTACCCCACATTGACTTCCAAAAGTGACTAAGGAACTTGAATTCCCTATCACTTACAATGATACTTGGGATGTCGTGCAACTTAAAAACATGTTCAATAAACAAAGAAGCTACATTATCCGCATCTTTACTATTTTTGCAAAGAATAAAGTATGCCATTTTGAGAAACGATCAACAACAACAAAGATGTTATCCCGACCCCTTTGAGTCTGTGGCAACCCCAATACGAAATCCATAGAAATATCAAATGACAGAAGTAATGGAGTGGTAAAATGGGTGTACAGCCCGTGAGGAAGGAGCGTAGACTTAGCACTCCTACAATCCATGCATTGGTTACAAACCTTTACAATATCTTTGCGCATCCTTGTCCAATAGACTCGTTCCTACAGTATTTTGAGGGTCTTATCAATTCTAAAGTGACCCATGAGACCGTCGTCGTATGCCTCCCTCACAAACAACTCTCTCAAAGAGCTAGAGGGTACACAAAATCGTTTTCCCCAAAACTAGTACCCATCGAATACGACATAGGGCTAGAATCTGAATGCCTCTTTTCCATACCCATGGCTTCATTTTCCCTAAAGATAGGAGCGAAGTAAGGGTCCTCGGAATATAAATACTTGAGGCTCTCAAACCCCATTAACTTCAACGACAAAGTGAACACAAGAACATGCTTTCTAGACAACGCATCGGCTACCACATTATCCTTACCCCTTTTGTATTGAATCACATAGGGAAAGGTTTTAAGAAATTCAATCTATTTGGAATGCCATTTGTTAAGTTTGTCTTGTGCCCAAAGGTGTTTCAATGATTCGTGGTCCATTCGAATCACGAATTCCTTGGGCCAAAGATAGTGTTGACAATTGCCTAACACTCTAACCAAGGCATACAACTCTAAATCATACGCGGAGTAGTTTAGAGTGGTAGTTTAGAGTGGCGCCTTTGAGATTTTCGCTAAAGTAATCTATAGGCTTCAATTCTTGAATCAAAACTGCGCCTATGACTACCTTGCTAGCAACACATTCTATTTGAAACATCTTGTCAAAGTTAGGAAAATTCAACAACGGTGCCGAAATGAGCATATCTTTCAAGGTATTAAAGGACTTAGATTGCTCTTCACCCTACTTGAAAAGTTGGTCCTTTCGGGTGATTTTGGTTAAGGGGGAGACAATGGTACTAAATCTTTTGACGAACCGCCTATAAAAACTTGCCAACCCGTGGAAAATCCGAACTTCACCCACGGTTTTAGGGTTTGTCCAATCTTTAATGGCGGTTATCTTGGATTCGTCTACCTCTACTCCTCTCGAGCTTACAATAAATCCCAAAAATACAACTTTATCAATACCAAAAGAGCATTTTTCAATATAAGTATACAACCTTTCTTTCCTAAGAACATCAAACACACTCCATTGATGCAATACATGTTCATCAAGGGACTTAATATAAACTAAAACATCATCAAAGTACACAACCACAAACTTGCCAATAAATGGCTTCATCGCATGATTCATTGGCCGCATAAAGGTACTAGGAGCGTTGGTACGACCGAAAGGAATGACCATCCACTAATATAGACCAAACTTGGTCTAGAATGTGGTATTCCATTCATTACCCGGTTGCATATAGATTTGGTGATAACCACTCCTAAGATCAACCATAGAAAACATACAAGAACCATTTAGTTCATTAAGCATATCATCTAACCTAGGAATAGGATGATGATACTTCACCATAATTTTATTTATGGCTCAGCAACCCACACACATTCGTCACTTCCCATCCTTCTTCAGTACTAGCAACACCGGAACCACGTACGGACTCATGCTTTCCTTGATGTATCCTTTGTTGAGGAAGTCTTCAACTTGCCATTGTAGATCCTTCATATCCATGGGGTTGCTCCTATAAACCGGCTTGTTCGGCAATTGCAACCCTGAAACAAAATTGATTTGGTGCTTAATTCCTCGAAGTGTAGGAAGTCCTTGCGGCAATTCACTAAGAAATACATCATTGAATTCCTGAAAAACAATAGAAATAGAAGACAGGATAGGGGAAGTGGATGGGTTAGCATTCAAAACATGAGCCAAAAGTAGCATGGGAGTAGCATCTAGGGGTGTGCATCGGTCGGTTCGGTTCGGTTTTACATATTATCATCTCAGTTTATCGATTTTTGATTTTTAAATATGCTAATCCAATAACCAAACCAATAAGATATTTTTTATCGGATTTTTGTCCTTAACGGTTCGGTTTTCGATTTAACTGATAAGAAAATATGCATAAAATAGAAATAGTAGTAACTAACATGAAAAAAACGAATCTTAGTTGAAACCAAAAATCCTACATGATGTTTTTAAAATTTCCAAAAATCTTCAGGTTTGAACTAAATGTTGTTAGGAGAAATTAAGAGTTTGTATAATTGAAATAATAGGTTTGTTAATTTGTAGAAATAAAAGAGAAATATATAATAAGTCATATATATATATTCTTATTGGGTTATCGGTTTACCCAATAATCCAATAAGAAAAAATCAAACCGAACCAATAACCCAATAATTATTTTTATAAAACCATTAAAAAATTGTTAACCCAATAACCCAATAACAATAAACCAATAACATTTTTATCGGTTTGTTTTATCGGTCGGTTTGTTTTTTGCACACCCCTAGTAGCATCATCATACTCTTTGAAGAAGTCACCTTTTTGAGCCAACATTACCATCGAATCCCTACCCCTCAAAGCCGAAACTCCCTTATCTCTATCATCATTCTCACTCTCTTCCACACCCTTTCCCGCGAGTTCCTTTTCCTTCTTTCCCTTTTCTTGCAAACTCTTTGTTTGTTGGTGTGCCTCACACACTTGTGATGGTGATAGTGGTCAGAGGTTGTACTTTTGACCCTTGAACTCAAAGGAGTAGTAGTTGGTTTGGCCATCATGCTTGGTTGACCTATCATATTTTCATGGCCGACCCAACAAGAGATTACAAGCTTGCATATGAATGATGTCGCAAAGTACCTCATTCTCATAGTTTCCAACTTTGAACCGAATCACCACTTGACACATTACCTTCAACTCTCCACAATCGTTAAACCATTGGAGTCTATACGGATTCACATATTGAGTAGTTGGAAACTTCAAGTGACCTACCATCGAAGCACTATCCACATTAGCATAACTTCCGCTATCAATAATCAAAGAGCACACACTTTCCTTAATGAGACACTTAGTATAAAAGAAGTTTTCCCGTTGGCTAGGAACATCCAACGCTTTGTTAATCATAACTCTCTGTACCACATAATTAGGTACTTTAAGTTCACCTTCTTGAGGCCCAAAATCCTCATCATCATCATCACTAGGCATTGTAATCCCTTGGTATTGGAAGGAACATTTGGCTTACCCTCAAACCATGTAGGAGGTGGTGGGGCAATCTTGTTCATGGGTGGAGGGGCCTTGGTTGATGGTTGTTTGGACTTGTTCCATTCCGAAGTCTATGGACTCATTTCTTTCCCCTTGGTTCAAACCGAGGACTCTTGGTATTCTTTGGTTTTGTATGCCGACCTTTCCTTGTTTTCTCGTTCAATATCCAAAGCCGCTTGAAAGATCCCTTCAATAGTTTCAAACTTATGAAGTTTCATGTGCGTAAAGATTTCTTTGTTTAGGTTGACCTTGAACCGGATGATATCGTAGCTCACTTGTTCTCCTCTATGATCAAGTTTCAAGTTGAGTTGTTGAAACTCGTCATAGTAAGCCGCCACACTTTTGTTTCCTTTCTTCAAGTTTTACAATTTTGCAAGGAGTTCATATTGATAGCTTTTGAAAAGGTACTTTAGCCTCATAAGATATCTTAACCAAAACTAAGAAGGGGGTTGCCCCTCAATCAATATGTTGCCAAAACATTTGACATACTTCCACCACGTGGTAGCATATCCCTCAAAATGAGCAGTGGTGTAACAAATCTTTTTCTCCTCTGTGAGTTCATTCACTTGAAATATTCTCTCGAATGCGAATTCCCATGCGAGAAACTCTTCGAGATCACTTTTCTCCTAAAGATCGAAAGTCCTATTTTGATAGTGTTAAGACGAACATCCCTTTCTCGAACACCTTGTCTGCCCCTACCTTTAAGCCCTCGGTTTTTCCTTGGTTCTACCCTTCTACCTCTCATCACATCTTTCATTAAATAAGGATTACCATACATTTCATACCCTCCTCTTCGATTCTCCCTAACATATCCCTTTTCTTGCATTGGAGGGTTTTGGACATTTGAAATTTGGTATTGATGGATTGCCATTTAGTGGAGGAGGTATTTGGATTGGAGGATCTAGTTTTAAGGGTGGCATTTGGATTTCAAGTCCTTCATGTGGGACTTGGTGGCGTGGGGAATGGCTAGGTCTATCAAGGCTCGGCCTTATGAGTAAAGGTTGGCCTTATGTAAGGCATTTGGTGGATACATTCTTTGGTGTATAGCTTCGGGGGTAATGGTTGGTTATGTGTTTTGAGGATTTAAAGGTCGAGAATTCCATTGGCTTTCCAGCCTTTCTACCCGGCCACTAATAGAGGCCATCTCCACTCCCATCTTCTCAACCGTAGTATTCACTATAGCCATGTCCCGAGACAAAGACTTAAGACTAGCTACAAGGGCATTCATAACGTTATGATCCACGGTAGGTTCATTGGAAGTTTTGGGTTCCATGTGTGATTCCATTTGCAAATTTACCTGTAAAACGAGCAAACGTTAGTTCAAAATACTCTCACATACTCTTTACACTCGGATTCCTCACTTGGACCTTCAAGTGTTGTAAGCCAGCTATTAATTTGTGAGTACTTCAAAATGAGTCTATCTTTATTTAGAATGGATTTTGTTTTAGAAGACTCAAGAAAGTTTTGTACGCACTTGAACCAAGAACAACTACGAATTATAAACAAGCAAAGCCCCACAAAGAACGTTAACACGAAAGACGTACTCGAAAACTAGTTCACAACTTAGTAGGATGTTACTTAGTTGTCAACTAGTATAGGAGTCAAATATAAGGAGACTATTAGAGACAAGGAAAGAAACTATGAATGTCCAATGACTTGAGCCTAGTAGTTGGCGTGGCCCACAAATTTGGCCGTTGGTGTTGTTGTTTTTGTTTTTGTTTGATGTTTTCCAACTTGAGTTGTTCAATATTGCTTGTTTTGTGTTGATTTTTGGTTTTGGAGTGAGGATACAAGACTTTGGACTCTCTTTCCAAAGGTCAAAAGGTGTCCATCAACTTTTCACCAACTTGCACTAAATTGGCAAAACACCTTTTTGCTTTGGCTTTGTCCCTTTCTCCTTTTGATTCTTTTTGAAAAAAGGTTCTTTTTTAGAGGCCTTATGTTTCTTTGCCAATTTGGTGTTGTCTTGAAAGAATTCCCAAGAAAAACACAACACTTTGCCTCTCTCTTTTCTTTTTAAAATCAAACAAACCTTTTGGTAACTATTATCTCAAGAACAATATGAACAACAACAAGAACACTTATGAACAACAACAACCTCTAATCGTCTAACCCTTCAACAACAACAACTTAACAAGAGATCAAATCTTGGAATTTAGACTCAAATGTGCTATAGGACAACAAGATAACACTCAAAACTACTAAGACAAGCAAAAACACATCTAAATTTAGACAACTTCTCGTCCAAATACTAGACACCCAATGATAACGCTCAATCTACAGCTCTCGTAGGAGTGTAAAGCGGTCGTTAGCAAATATAGAACCCAACCTGGGTTGGGTATCGATCCCACAGGGAATAGCTTGGTCAACAAGTAAGCAACGATTACTAGACTTTTAGTGCAAGTCTCGTAAGAAGGGGGGTTTGTAATGTGTAACCAAATTATTAAAGAAAAAACTGAAAATAGCAAAGTAAAAAGAAAGAATGTTTAGTAGGTTGTGAAACAATGAGAATTGAGGAGTTGGGGTTATGTCCACCTTCTGAGTTATACGTCTCTATTGACTATGAGTGTGTTGAATTCAGACATGCATGTGCTTATAGAGAATTGTATTCGATGGTAAATCCAGGCGTCTTTTGACCTATTCGAGGATTATTTCACTTTAACTCTTTCGAGCTTAAAGCGTGTCTAACGGTACGAATTCTCCAAGAGGTTAATCCAGTTACGGCACTAACTTTTTAATAGGGGATGGGACCCTACTACCTTGACATTATATCTTTTCCAGACAGATAACCTTTCTTTCGAACAAGTTAAATGTTATACTGGCGTATTCTTGCGTTTGCAACCACAAAGAATTTAGATTAAGATGAAGAGAATAATGATATAAGCAACATACGTGTCACGAACTCACAAACTCACAGCAATAGATAGTATCTCATTCGACTTCCATAACCCCAACAGAGAAGTTTAGTTACCCATGAGTGCGAAGGAAATCACAATAGACATTGTTATTATACCACAATAAATATTTCGTGTAGCAAAGTGTGGTAGGCGTTAGGCGTGAATTCCTTGCAAAGTAACGTTTCTCTTGTTGCGGAAATTAAGAATTGATTAGATGAATAGAAGAATAAAAGGTAGAATTAATTGTATGAATGGAGAACGTAAGAGTGTGTTTGTGGAATGGTGAATGTATCAAAATCTCTAGTAGAATAGGGTATTTATAACACCCATATCCTATTCCTACTAAGCTAATGAAATGCTTAACCAAATCCTACTAAGCTAATGAAATACTTAACCCAATTGTACTAGGTTAATGTATCATTATCCTAATCCTAATAAGCTAATGAAATACTTAACCCAATTGTACTAGGTTAATGTATCATTATCCTAATCCTAATAAATTACTGCTAGTCCCCAAAGTCTTCAGAAATGTTGTTTTAGCCCGGGACAGAATTTCCATGCGCCATCTTTAGTCCTTGGCGTCCAAGATTGGCTTTTCTCCTTTCGTGAAGCTTTCTTTGGCGTCAAGTTATCCATGAAATGCTGAATTCTGCATCATTTATACCTGAAACTTTGCTAATCATGTTCGTTAGCTCACTTACAGGAAAAAGGACTAAAAGTGCATGAAATATATAATTTGTTCTCAAAACTAGGCTAAAATATGGGCAAAATATAGTGCTATAGGCGTGTAAATTTGCCTATCATCACCCAACAACTCTCCCTTTTTTATTTTCAACTAGAAGAACCCAAGATTTGTGGTTTAAGAAAAAGAAAAGCCTTTGCTATGATACCAAATGATACCACACGGTATATACAAGCACAAAACAGTCCACACATGAGAAATAACAGCCCACATTCACCCGTAACAACAAGACACAAATGGTACAAGAATCAAACAAAAACTTAAAAGCGATAAAGAAGATAGTTAACTTGACACAAGGAGAACACGTAATGTAGAAACTAAAAATTATATTAAACTCTAAAACCTCTACAAAACATGTTAACAAGCACTAAGTTCTTACGTAAACCCAAGAGGAACTCGGTTCACTCAACAACCCACGTTTCTATCATTTCACAACACAAGTGAAACCTTTCACTTATGATGTTCAAATGTTTTTGGTCTACTCTCTCTTGAGAAGAATGGTGTTCAATATTACAAATCTTGAATTAAAATGAACTAACTACTCACAAAGACTAAGAGAGTTCTTTAAATAGTCTAGTACATAATGAGAAGTAAAGGACTCCTCTACCCTTAATGAGGAGGGGGCGAGTTCGGAGTGTAAAAGGCAGTCTTGGGTGTGTTTTAGAGAACCTAAGGCAAGCCCTCTCATGTCAATTAATAAAAACCCTTGGTCGAGTTCACACTAAGATCAAACGTGTCCATTTTCATAAACATGCCTTGAAGTCGTTGTAGTTCTCGAGCTTGGCTTCTAGTAAATGATTCCAATCCCATGATACCTGTATCAGGTCAGGATCTGTGTCGATTATAGGGACTTGAACAAAGCCAGTCCTAAGGATAACTTTTTATTACCCAATATCCATATTCTCATTGACAACTGTACAAGGCATGAAATACAGTCATTTGTGGATTGCTTTGCCAGATACCATCAAATACTGATGGATGAGGAAGATGCAGAGAAGACAACCTTCATCACACCTTGGGGTGTTTATTACTATAGGGTGATTCCCTTCGGTCTCAAGAATACTGGTGCTACGTTTATAAGAGCCATGACAACCATATTTCATGATATGATCCATACAGAGATTAAAGTATATGTGGATGATGTGATCGTCAAATCTTGCAAAATTTAGGACCACTTGGCTCATTTGAGAAAATCCTTTGATCGGTTAAGGAAGTACAATTTGAAGCTGAACCATGCTAAATGTATTGCTGGGGTGCCTGCTGGGAAGCTTTTGGGTTTCATAGTTAGTAGAAGGGGCATTGAGCTCAATCCTTCAAAAATTAAGGTGATCCAAGAACTTCCATCCCCGAAGACGAAGAAGGAAGTCATGAGTTTCTTAGGGAGATTAAATTACATTAGAAGGTTTATATCCTAGTCAACGGTTAATTGTGAGTCAATCCTCAAGATGTTAAATAAAGATGCAGTAGGTAAATAGACTGAGGAATGCCAGCGAGCTTTTGACAAGATCAAGAATTATTTTTCTATTCCACCAGTACTAGTTCCTCCAAGAGAAGGAATTCCTCAATTATTGTATCTATCGGTCTCTGACAATGCATTTGGATGTGTCTTAGGGAAACACATTGAAACTGGAAAGAAGAAAAGAGCAATTTATTACTTGAGTAAGAAGTTCACTCCATTTGAGGCTCGTTACACGCTATTGTAAAGAATGTGTTGTGCATTGACCTGGGTAGACCATAAGTTAAGGCATTACCTAACATCATATACAACGTATCTCATCTCCAGAATAGATCCTCTGAAGTACATATTCCAAAAGGCAATGACTACGGGGAAATTGTCCAAATGGAAAATGCTATTAAGTGAGTTTGATATTGTATACGTGACTCAAAAGGCGAGGAAAGGGTAGGCCCTAGCAGATCATCTAGCGGAGAACCCAGTTGATGAAGAGTATGAGCCACTCCAAACTTATTTCCCAGATGAAGAGGTATTGTTCATAGGGGAAGACATTACCGAAATGTACCCGAGCTGGAGATTTTCTTCGATGGGGAGGTTAACTTCAAGGGTTCAGGAATTGGGCAGTCTTAATATTAAAAACTGGTCAACATTATCCGGTTATCGCCAAACTGCACTTCCCTTGCACCAACAATATGGCTGAATATGAGGCTTGTATTCTCGGTCTCAGACTAGCTATTGATATGAACGTTCGAAAGCTACTAGTCATTGGAGATTCTGATCTATTGGTTCACCAGGTTCAGGGTGAATGGGCCGTAAAGAACCTTAAAATCACTCTATATATGGAATTGGTATATGAGTTATGTAAAAGATTCAAGGAGGTGGAATTCAATCATGTTCCAAGAATACAAAATGAGTTCGTTGATGCTTTGGCCACTATATCTTCCATGATTCAATATTCGGATTAAAGTTACATTGATCCGTTAGAGATAAGTGTGAAAGAGCAACTGACACATTGCGCACAAGTTGAGGCAGAACCAGACGAAAATCCATGGTACTTCGATATCAAGAGGTATTTAGAAGTTGGGGCGTATCTCGAAGATGCAACCGCCAATCAAAAGAAAATGATCCGTCGGATGGCCAATAATTTCTTTTTGAATGAGGAAGTCTTTTACAAAAGGACCCCAAATTTGGGATTTCTTCTATGTGTGGACTCCATTGAATCTACAAAATTACTTGAAGAAATTCACGCCAAAATGTACGGACCTTATATGAATGGATTTACTCTAGCCAAGAAGATCTTGAGAGTCAGATATTATTGGATGAGTATGGAAAGTGACTGTGGTATGTTTGTGCAAAAATGTCATAAGTGCCAGATACACGGGGATCTGATCCGAGTAGCCCCACACTAACTTAATGTTATGAGCTCACCTTGGCCATTTGTATCTTGGGGCATGGACGTCATTGGCCTGATTGAGCCACCAGCTTCTAATGGACACATATTCATTCTAGTTTCTATCGATTACTTCACCAAGTGGGTGGAAGCTGCCTCATACAAGGCGGTAACCAAGAAGGTAGTATCAAATTTTGTTAAGAACAACTTGATTTGTCGATTCGGGATACCCGAGTCAATCATCATGGACAATGGAGCAAATTTGAATAGTCATCTGATGAAAGAGATATGCAAATAGTTCAAGATCACTCATTGGAATTCGATCGCATATCACCCTCAAATGAATGGTGCGGTAGAAGCTATCAATAAGAATATCAAGAAAATTTTAAGAAAGATGGTTGACAGCCACCGAAAGTGGCACAATATGCTTTCTTATGCCTTGATGGGATACCACACGACAGTCAGAACTTCGACTGGGGCAACCCCTTATATGTTAGTCTATGGGACAGAAGTGGTAATACCCGCTGAAGTTGAAATACCATCTTTAAGAATCATCCAAGAAGTAGGTCTAAGTAATGAAGAATGGGTCCGCGCCCACCATGAACAACTTATGTTGATTGATGAAAAGAGGATGAGCGATGTATGCCATGGAAAACTATATCAACAATGAATGTTTCATGCTTTTAATAAAAGAGTAAGAGCTCGCATGTTTGATGTTGGACAAGCGGTGCTAAAACGCATATTCCCTCACCATGAAGAGTATAAGAAAAGTTCGCTCCAAATTGGCACGGTCGTATATAGTATACAAAGTGTTATCAGGAGGAGACTTGATTTTGTTTGAAATTGATGGCCAAGCCAATTAATTCTGATGCAGTGAAGAGATACTATGTCTGATGTGGGGTTTCTTTGTGCTTATCCCTTGTAATTGCTCTCTCATTTGTAATCATTCTTATGCTTTGTAGTAGATTTAAAATTTCCCCTCTTTTTATGTATGAACTACGTCTGACCTGAATTCCCAAGAAGAGGATATATAGGCGGTCTATGTCGGCTTGGGTCAACCCCTTAGAAAATTTTATTTAAATTCTCCTGAACTACGTGATGACCTGAATTCCCAAGGACAGGATACGAAGGTGGTCTTGTCGCCTTCGGTCACCCTTTTAGCTATATTTTATTCTCTTGCGTTGTGGGAACTACGTTTGACCTAATTCCTCCTGTTCAACGGTATACGTAGGTGCCACAACAGCTCAGTTATATCACCCTAGGAAATGGAAACTGGGTAGAATTTTTAAGAAGGAACCTCAAAAATTCAAAAAAAGAAGATAGTCCTCTTGCAACCCAGATTAAATTTTTGGCAAAAATTTTGAGGCGTACTTCAAAATTTCCACCATAATGTATAAAGGGTTCAAAGATAAAAACAAAGATTTCGGCGCCAAAAGAGTAGAGTCGACTTCATGGACCTTCATCTATAAAGACTTAACGCTTTGAGCCAAGAATATTCATTAAAGCTCGTATATGACATGACTTATTAGACAAAGACTCCTCCCAATCTTATGAAAGGATTTTTCGAAAATTCAATTATTTGCAAAGTACTTACTTTAAATTGACTTATACTATGATTTTTCCTTGCACCCACAGCTCAGGGAGTCAAATCAGGAATCAAAAGACAACAAATACATGAAGAAGATGAGAACCGAACGATTACAATGACAGGAGATGAAGACCAAAGAAGTCAACACAAATCAATTTTATCAAAACTAACAATTTTTCTGTGAATGCAGGTTATCCTGAATCCAATAAAAACAAACGAAGGCATCGATTATTCACCATATTCCTTTGGTTTAAAGGAATACAAAAAAGCCAAACATCCCAAGGAAGATAAGAAAGAGCTTGGATGGTCAGAGGTTGAAAATAACTGAGTTTCCTAAATTAATAGGTTTTTTATGGTTGCAGGTATCACCAAACATGGAAAGAAAAATGACGACTTACTCACATTCCCAACAATCAAGGATGGATGTTGGCAATGGTACATGGAAAAGGTCCAACATGTTAGTAGAATGGTCAAGGTGATGTTTACTATGATCAATGCATGGTTATTTGCATTTCTCCTCATCCTACTATATCATATCATGACAAAAGGGCCATGCCAAAGAGGCCATGCCGAGAGGGTCACGCCTAGAGGGCCATGCCAAAACGGCCATGCCGAGAGGGCCATGCCAAACAGGACATACGGAGAGGGACATTCCATGAGGTACATGCCAAAAGGCCATAACAAGAGGACCATGACATAAGATTCGCGTCCTGAAAATCATATTGCCTTCTTCGACTAGTTTTGAAGAGACAACAATCCAAGGGTATCTCCATATTTCATATGATGCCCATGATTGATTCAAAGTCTTCTATATCCGTTAATCACATAAAGGCGAAAGAGTCTATTGTTGAAGGATATTCTGAAGCATTTTCATATGTATCCAAAAATCATGCAAAGATAACGAGTCTAGTGGTGAAGGATATTCTAAGCATCCACATCTGATCAAATCACGCAAAGGCAAAATAGTCTGGTGTTGACAGATATTCATCATCTTCAAGTGCATCAACCACAAAATATTCAATGAAATTCACTATTGGATCTCAAGAGATATATGGTTCAAAGGATATTTATACGTCATTATCCAAAAACGTAAGATGTACTAGATTTTTCGAGAATAGACAATCCAAGGATCATTTATAAGTCACATTATTTGAAATAGGATAGTGTATGAGATTACCTATAAGTTAATAGTATATGGGTCATCTGTAATCCGCAAAAACATCCTAACCGGACAGTGTGCAAGGTTACCCAAAGATCGACAGTTTGAAGGTTGTCCATAAGTCACAACTAAATCCTTACCGGAAAATATGCAAGATTATCAAAATTGATAGGTCCAAGGATTCTCTATAAGTCAAGTCGTATCCAAGATTGATTATGCACAGGATTACCCAAAGACAACCAATTTGAGAGATATTTATACGTCTTATTGTATCCAAGGTCGGATAATGTGCAGGAATACCTGGGAGCTAGCGATTGGAGGGATATTTATAAGTCATCTCTTATACAAGGTCGGATAATGTGCAGGGTTACTCAAAAACTAGCAACTTAAAGGATATATGTAAGTCGTCTCATATCCAACATCAAATAATGAGCAAGATTATCTAAAGATTGATAATTAAAAGGAAATATATAAGTCGTATCGATACGAGAGATGAACAAAACTCCCTGAGGTCACATACGACAAGCATTATAGGTGATCAAAAGGTTTTCCACATCAGTACAAAATTACGCTGTTTTAGGGACCACTCTATACAAAGTGTCGTCGGTGCCCAAGAGGATTACCCCACTTTGAAAAAAAAATTCAACCATCGAAGCAACTATTTTATTCAACAACAAAAGTTTGTTGT
The DNA here is from genome assembly GCA_030864215.1 of Capsicum pubescens. NCBI lineage: Eukaryota > Viridiplantae > Streptophyta > Magnoliopsida > Solanales > Solanaceae > Capsicum > Capsicum pubescens. The sequence continues at coordinate 38,855,302 of CM061549.1, forward strand.
GTTGGGTATTGCGAGAATTGTCACCCTCCAAATACGTACACGAGATGATGACGTCTTTTGCAGGTAGAAACTCACGTGGCGATAAGGTAAAAGACTATAAACCCCTTAGTGAGTTATGGTTATTACTAACAGTTTTATTTGAGGTGTTGTTGAGAGAATTTGAAAATAATGAAAATCTCAAACCAAAATCACAGGTGTGGACAACTCCAAAAAGGACGCAGCACAACGTGGAACTATTTCTTAGCAGTGAATTAGGACATAGTCCGAAGAGGAATATCAAACTCTTTGGACATGAGCTAAAGAAGGACTTCAACCACCATCAAACCACATCCCTATCAGAAGGAATGTGGCTGTTTTGAGTTTTGGTTTCAGTTTCACTATCAAAATATTTGTAAACTCATATCTGAGGTGACCATTTTTTTCTTTCAAATTCGAACGACAGCATACTTAGAGCTTGGAAATTATGTTTGGGTAAATTTTTTTCCATGAATGTGAAGGGATCCATACTCAAGGTTAAGGGGTTACAATCCTTTTTTTCATAACTCAATTGTCTGTCACTTATCCTGAGCCAAAGAACGTCTAAAATAAAAGACTATCTTTTTCTACCGATTGAGTCGAACTACAAGTGGTCTGATTTCCTGGGTCTCAGGGATATGTAGGATGAGCTCCATGTGGACAACTTGACTGCATTCCAACCTCCCACCAATCCATTTCTTCCCCAACTTTCCGGTTTTACTAAAATTTAAAATTGAGATAGCTTGTGAATTCTTTAAAAATCGTGCTTAAAATCAAGCTTAATGAACTACAAGTGGCCTGAGTTCTCATGTAACCTGAGATATGTAAGAAATTGATACCGAGGTCTGGCCATAACTCTCTAAAAACTTATTTGAAAACCAACCTCTTTCAGAAATGAATTTGTGGTCGAACAAAAATTAGGAACGTCAAACTCCCTTTGCCCAGGGTTACTTGAATCCACCCTACTCAAAGGGAGGGGGAAGTTGTTGACACCTAATTTTTACCCTCCACAACTAAGTTTAATCCTGATCTTCTTCGATTTTAAATAAAATTAAAATATTTATTTTATTGGATAAATTTCTTTACAAAAATATTCATTTAGGTAATTTTATAATTTTAAGTAGTGATTATACATTCTTGTATTTATACGAGATTGTATAATTTTGTTACTTAAATAACTACTTTACTAAATCAGATTTTAATCGAGGGTTATCTTGAAAATTAATTCAAATGGTTAAAATTTTGATTCAAATATAATTTAGTCTCAAAAATAATTTATTTTGAAAAAATATTTGTTTGATTTATCAAATCAAGAAGCTCTTGATTAAATTGGTTAATTTATTTCAAAATTATACTTCAATTTATCCAATTTGATAAATTAGATTTTAATTAAAATCAATTCGTCCATAATTGCAATACAATTGGTCAATTGAATTTTTAATTAGGTTAAAATTTAAATGATTGGCTAAATCTTCAATCTTTGGCTATTCAACAAATAGCAAAATCTTCAATTCCTAATCAAATTTGGTCATTTTGTAAATGACCAATTTTTTACCCTTTCCATTTTTATCTTGGGCCATAAGAGCAGCCCAAGAACAATGTCAACAAATCAGCAACCCACAATAATTTCTGACCGCCCTAGCCCACGACAATTTTGGACCGCCCCAGCTCAACAACAAACCCCTTCCCTTAACTCAAATTTAAATATATACACAAGGTAAAGTTACCTTATTACATTAAATACCAATTTGGCAAAGTAATTACACAAACCCCAAACTAATTACATAAATTCCTTTTTTTCTATTTTCTCTCTCTTAAATATTATACATCTAAAACCACGTTATGGCTTGCAATTTTTGCTCCCAACTACTCCCATTACGGCACCCGTACTTTCCTCCATTTTTGAATCTCTTAAATCACGGCAAAATACAAGTAACCTCTAATTAGAGGTTACCAACTTGTAAGTGTTCAAGCTTTGATTGATTTTTATGATTTACTTCATTAATTTTTTGAATTTTTTTCAACTTTATCAATTCAGGATTTTTTCTGTTTATTTTTTGTTGCATGTTGATTTTGTATGAAATTTCCGTATTGTGCAATCATATTCAAGTTCAGTAGTTCGATTTTTTTATTTTTTTCATATAATACAAGTTGGTTTTCATTTTTTACAGTCGATTTTTTTGGTTTTTTTTCATTTATCTTTGATTTTCTTGTTTTGTAGTTCGATTTAACAATACTGTTAAATCAATAAGTGTAAATTGGTAATGGATTATCCTCCTAGCTTTAGTTTAGAAATTACTCAGTTAGATGCATATAGAAAAAGATATTCCCGTTGGATCTGTTCCTGGTAAATTTGATGAAGAGGATCCGAATTTCGCAGAGAATCGTTCAAAGCACCGAAACGACCCTGTTACAATGAAGAAATTGAAGGAAGTTGCCACTTCTAGATTGAAGAAGCCAGGTTCCAAAACGGCAACTAAAAAGAAGTTTGATGATTTTGGTCAACTGCGTCTTCCGAAGGTATTGATTTAAGTTGTTGTATAAGTTTGCATATGTATAATAATACTTTATACATTAGTTATTTTGTCCTACTATTGTATAATATAGGTATTCTGAAATATATTTCAATATGTTATACATTGGCAGTTATGAAAATCTAAACAGTTATAAAGTATTAATATTGTATAAGGTAACATTATACATTAGGACAAGCATATAGGTCATACATATTTTAACGTGAAAATCAGCATTATGACATTATACATTGTTGTAGTTTATTTTTTTAATGTATAAGTTACCCTCATACATGTATATCTATTGTTTAATTAATGTTTGATTCTAATTTTGAGATGTATAAGTTACCCTCATACATGTGTATTTGTTGTTTATTTAGTGTCTGATATAAATTGTTACATGTATAAGTAACCCTCATACATGTTTAAATGTTTCTTAATTAAGGTTCTGATTTAAATTTTTAGATGTATAAGTTACCCTCATACAAGTGTAACCGTTGTTTATTTAGGGTCTGGTATAATTTTTTAGAAGTATAAGTTACCATCATACATGTGTAATTATTATTTATTTAGGTTCTGATGTTATTATACATTACTTCAATTTATTTTTAAATGTATAATTTACCCTCATACATGTATATAACAGGTCCTAAGGAGCAACACACCGATGGTTAGTCTAAGCGCGTCATTCAGACTCTTGGAGGATATGTTGAGAGCTCGTGTTATTAACTTCATACTCTTTCAATTTCTTGATAGTTATATTTTGTTGCAGTAAACTACAATAGGTACACCTATGGTGTATTGTACTAGAAGTTTAAGTTCTATCTTCATTTTTTATTGGTGCACTCCACGTATGAAATTACACTAGATATATTGTTGTATTCTTAATTGTATCTGCGACGAGGTTTCTACTTGTAAAAAATTATCTTTTGAATGGTGTAATTCACAAGTAGCAATCCATTTCCAACCCATTGCAAATAGCCTAATACATGAAGAATAAGATGCTTCAACAAGTACTTTTCAAACATAAAATAATACAATCTAGTTGTTTATATTCAAATTACTACATACAACAACATATCCAATGAAATTTTATAAGGAATAAGGAGGGTAAAGTGTTGTGAGAAATACGGCGGATAAAGTGTATGCAGACTTTACCACTACCTCGTACAGATAGAGGGGCTGTTTTCGAGAGGCCCGCAACTCAAGTACAATAATTTCAAGTACAAAGAGAGAAGAAGATAGTGAAGAAAATATAGCAACTAACAAGAAAATATATTCAAATTACATTATAAGAAAAGGCAACATTAGTCTCAAAGTATGTTTTCAACAAAGATCGAGTTTAGTTACGAATTTCGTCATTCATTAAAACCGATATTTTAATACATATAATAAAGCAATTTTTAACTTTGCAAACCTTTAAACATTACATACATAGTAGTACATTTCTTGATGTTTGTTTCCCAAAAAACCATAGTCAGAAATTAAAGGATTGGAGTTCCCTCGTTTCTTTTTCATGCCCCTTTTATACAACTTGAATTCAACTTGATGTACCATCGTATTTATATGCTTGAATTCAAAAATTCATGTGATGAAGAATACGAAGACACACACTCGTAGCAGATACCCATAAATCCAAGTTTGAACTACTTAGGTTATATGACTATTAACTTGGGATGTTCAAAGAAAATCGACAAACCACAATCTGATATATTGAGAAAAAAATCCAATTAGTAGTTTGGTATTGTAAAAAAAGATATTTTCTAGAACTCGTGACACTTAAATCCCCTACAAATTTTTAAGAAATTTTTTTTCTATAGAAATTTTTTTTCAAAATTTTTAACCAATCAAACATGAAAAATTAGAAAACATTTTATGAATTTTCTGGATACTAAACACACCCATAATGTAACGATAACTTACAATAACTAATATAGCTTAACCTACTATTAGTGAGGAATTTCAATTGAATTTTTTTGTTATGTATAAATTTTGAATTCTCATGACATAAGAGTAAATTGTTGTATTGTAATATACCCGCGAAATAATCTCATCACAATTTAATTCTCGTGTTATAATCCTAATATAACTTGTTTACTATAAAATGAATCCTACAATTAAGGTAAGAAAAATACTTGTGCCCTTTCTTTTATTTTTTGGACATAAACATATACTAAAAATAAACTAGTTAATATCGACTACATAAACAGCCTTCATCTCTTCAATAATGTATGCGGGGGTGTGTATTCTCTTGTGATTGATTAATTTTGGAGCTGTAAATTCACTCATAAAATTTATTGTTGCAACCAAAATATTCAGCACTCTGTCGCTAAGACTGCTAGTATGCTCTGACTCAAATGTTTTTTATCACAAACATTTTCGATTTATTCATAGAAGATGCCATCAAGACCCACTTGCAGTCTTTGTTACGACAATTCAGTACATAGCTGCATCAATTTTTTTGCACTGAGTCAATGTATTAAAAATAAAAATATATGAACAAAATGCAATTCCTGGCACTGCCTCAGTTTTCATTATACATTTGTCCGAATATATAATCAAATATTATACATTCATAATTTAATGATTCAACTACACAAAACCCAATTATAAAACACAAACTACTTCAAAATGTCTAATACCATAGTACTGTACATTTCTTGGACTGGCACAGTTTCATTATACATTGGCATGAATGCATAATAACACATTATACATTCGTAACTTTATGAGATTCAACAATACAAGACCCAACTTTAGAACATAAACTTCTTCAAAACCTCTAAAATCATAGTACTATAGATTATAAGATCAGCAAATAAAATTGACACTTTTATATCATACCTTTTTTTCAGATTGTTTCGCTTTGGTATTGAATTTGTCGAAAGTTGAAATACAAAGCAAAAAATTAACCAAACCAGAAAATAGTTTATTCACCTCAACATAAACCCTCAATTTATTGTCGTTAGAAGAATTTCTTTCAACCACATATTTAACTTCAATTTTTTTACGTACTTCGTCTGTATCCAATTCCATTGCGATCGTAGCAACCAATTTCAAGAAAGTCATACTTTTCGAAATAACTATTGTGTCACTTTTGTGTGACTGATAACTAATTTCTGATTTCCAAATTTCAGAATGTCGCAACAATACAGGGATATTCATATTAATTTTAGTAGTATTGAAGAACGTATGTAGAAGAAGATTTTAGTAGTATTGAAGAATTGATGTAGAAGAAAGTGGTTGTTTTTTGGCTTTCCAGATCGTGATTCACAAAGAAAAGAAAAAAAAATTATGTATAACAAAATTTTTTAAATTCAAATATCAGTTACTTTTTCTATCCATAAACGAGTTAATGTTAGCTAATTACTTCCTTTAATTAAGGATCTGTAAAATAATTAAAGATTCTCTTACCTTAAATATAGGATTAGCTGCTACATCATACATTCAACCAATGTATAATATTTGGACGAATGTATGAGTAGGGTGTACAGACCAAACTGTCAAGTCAAACCGAACCGATGAACCAAACCAAACCGAGAAAAAAAAATGACTTATGGTTTGGTTTGATTGGTTTGGCGTTAGAAAACAAAACCGACCATTCTTGGTTTGGTTTGGTGTTGACCAAAAAATGTCAAACCGAACCCAAATCAAATCGACATAATATATATATATATATATATATATATATATATATATATATATATATATATATATATATATATATATATAATATTAAAAGTGTGAAGACCCTTAAAAAAGTGATTTGAACTTTTTGTCCTTCATTAAAAGACTCTTCTTTAGACAAAATTGTCTTTTCACTATTTTCTTTAATTATTATTTAATTATTTTTATATATTAACTAGACTCCTAAAATATATGGGACTCCAAAAATATATGGAAGGAGAATCAATTAATATTTTTTCCTCTTGTATTGATCAATTAGAAAAATACTCCTAAAATAGGACTCTATTAAGGATATACTTCTATAAATATTGAGATGCACGTTAAACTACCAAAGAAATAAATCAATTTACTTATTGGGAAAATATGATTTATGCTCATCTAACTTAATTCGGTTGCATGTCTAGATTGGTGGATGCTTAATTTTCTAAACCTTAACTTTTTTACTGTTTTTGTCAACATAATAGAATTCAACGTGTGTGCATATATATATATCTTCTTTGTTTTAATTCAAGTCATTCTTTAAGGTCAAAATTTTCGCTCACACAAGAATTATTTTAATCAAAATTGAAGCTTTGTGAATACTATTTTATTATTTTGTTGTAGTTTACAGGTCTTAGATGAATTTACAGGTGGTAGATGAATGTCGTTCAGCTTTGAGGATTTTTTTAGGTAAAGGTTAGGTTTAATTATATTATTTTTATATCTGTGTTTTGAGAAAAAAAATTTTGTGTAAAGGTTAAGTTTAGTTGTATTATTTTGATATCTCTATTATCGTATTATTTTGTTATAGTTTACAGATGGTAGATGAGTGTCAGACGGCTTTGAAATTTTTTTTGTGTAATTATATTGTTTTGATGTCTCTATCATCGTATTGTTTTGTTGTAATTTACAGGTGGTAGATGAATGTCGACCGACTTTGACAATTTTTTTTGGTAAAGGTTAGGTTTAATTAAATAAATTCTCCAAAATATGTTGAATTTAATTATTGTATTTATCTTTGTTATTTATACAAATATGTTATTTGAACTCAATAAAGTGAGGTACACGCGTGAGGCACGTACACCTAAACTAATATATATATATATATATATATATATATATAATATTCAAACTTTTTTATACATAAAATATTAATTATAATCTACTTTTTAAATACTTTTTCAACTAGTTTTAGTAATTTTTAATAATTTGAAAGTAGATGTAGATATATATTTAGATTTGAACCTTTAAGTTGTAATATTTGTCCAATAATTGCTAATTAAATGATCCAAGGGGGTTGTTTTGTGCTGGTATACAGCGGATATACACCAATATATAGGCTTAGAAAAGAGGACGTGGAAAAGGAAGCTAATTTCATGATTGAAGGATTAAACCTGTGTGTTCATGGCTTAAATATAGTCACGTATATGCATAATATACAATAAAATGTGAGAAAGAAATCTGTGATATACAGCTGATAAACAGGAGCAAAATGGACTTGAAAGTCCATAAAATGCAAGCCCAGGGGCTGGGCAGCCTACTAGTGGGCCAAAAACTGGCCCAATTCTAACTTTTTCTTTTATATTCTCATGAATTGCAATTTATATGCTTGCTTATTTTGTTTTAACATAAACTTTAACTAATTTTAATCTAGTGATTTCCCACGTTTTTTCCATTCTATTTGTCTCTAATTTCTCGCTTATTTTATAATCTTTCTCACATAATTTATCCTATAAAAAAAAGAGAATTAAATTAGCTTCGTCGGCTTTTTCTTAAACAAGTCTCTATAAAGAAGAATAAATACGTACTTTAGTCAAAAATGACACTTGTCTTGTTCACGAGAAATAGCCTACTTGAGTTAAAGAGTGACTTTCCTCAAACTCGAAAAACTAATTTCTTTTTCGTAAATTTTAACTTCCCAGAATTGATAAAATGTTTCTAACATGACATTTTTCTTAAGATTTTTTTTTAAAGATGTTATTTATAACAAGATGACCATTTCTATGACAGTAATAATAGTAAATAATTTTATAATTATCATTTTCCATGAAAATCTATTTATTCCTCTTTTAAATTCAAAAGTGTGATCCATTCTAGATAAGTTTCTTTTTCTAAACTCGAGTAGATATTTCTTAACTGTAATTTTGTAATCTTTCTCAAAAAAAAAAAAAAAAATCATGAAATAAATAAATTATTTTGTCATTTTTCTCAAAAAATTAATATTGAATTAAATAGGGTAAATTGTAGCTTGCTCCTTAATCCAAGTAGACTATTTCTCGTTTGAATAAAAAAATATCATTTTTCAGATGTATGGATAAAATTCAACCTTTTTGCAAAGTCAGTCACCTCTTTTTTAAGTTAGTCAAAAAATAAATCTTTTAGTGAACCGTTTTAAAACGGACGCTCCTAAGTGCCGTAAAAACCTTCTTAGGATGTTAATTAAATCCTTACTCAGTTTCTCTAATTTTGAAGATTTATATCTGTTTTTAAATCTTTGAAATCCCTTTAAAAGTTTTTCTTGATGTTTTCGATAAAAAATCAAGTGGCGACTTTGTAAATTTCTTGAATCTTTTGAAATAGTTTAAAAAGGGTCAAAACTATTTTCTTAAAATAAAAATTCGAAAAGGATAAAACAAGATACATCAAAGACTCATAATTTACACAAAATATAACAAATTAAGAGACTTGTATTTAGGACTTTGAAGCCATTTTCAGCTTGAAACACATCCATTTTCATTACTCTTGGCCTTTTGCATGGAGCGACGCTTTTCCTTTCACTTCCCTTTCCTCTTTTAGCAATACTATCTATTAAATGCATAATAATCGGGAGCTGCAAAAGATGATGCTGAAAAAAAGCAGGTGCATTAGGTGTTGTAGGTAGAGGATGTGGGTGCACTAGGTGTTACTGATGTTACTTTTTTTTTTGTTTCCTTCTTTTTTTTTTCTTGAAGAGGTGCACCAATGACTTCTAATGGAGTTTTCTATACATATAAATAGAATGTTAAAAAAATTATTGAGCTAATTAGTACTAAATTCACGTGTAATATTATTTTTGATTCGCTTCTTTCCTTACCTGAATTAGTATTTTTTTTCCTTGAGTAAGTGCATTAGGTGCTTCTGGTGGAGTTTCCTACATATAATAAGAATGTTATAAAAAATTAGGGAAGCTATAATATACTAAATTCAAGTGTAAATATTACTATTGGTTGCCTCTTCCCCTACCTGAATCAGTAGGTGTTGTTATTGATGGTGCACTTGGTTCTGCTAATGGTGCAATTTGATGACACCCTTTCTTGTTGTGGCCTCTAACATGTCACACACTACATGTCATTGCTAGTCCAGTTTTAAGCAATTTTTCTGATTTCTTTGTTTCTTCAATTTCCTTTCTCCTAACCTTAGATGGCCTACCAAGCATACTTATGATTTCAGATGGTACAACAATAATGTTTGAAGAAACTGGTCAAATTTTCATGTTTGTTAGTGGTTTAAGAACATTGACATAAATCCTCAAATATGTTTCCTTACTGTAGCAGCTGTCAATATAACCATACAAAGGGTACTTCTTCAATAACAACACAACCACAATATGTACACATGATATGCCCTTAACCGTCACACCTTACAACTACAAGTCCTCTTGACAATATCCACTTGTATTGATCAAAGCCCTTCTTTCACTTCAAACCTAGCCACTCCATTAAACTCAATGGTACAATCCATAGACCTGTCGATGTTCTCCTCTAAAACCTTCAAACACATTGGAGAGTAATTACACTTCTAAGTATTCAGGTATTCCCTCTATTTTTTTTATCATTCTAACTTGAATTCTTCAAGCATGGTAATGATGGTCTTGTGCCTAGATGTTAAGATTCATGCATTAAAATGCTCAGACATGTTGTTATCCACAGAATCACACTTGACTTCAGTATTGAAGTAAAGCTTACATCAGTAATTAATGTTGTAGTACAGTAACTCGTCCATTATTTTTTCAAGATCAATCACATTCATTTCTCTATGTTCTAAGACTTAAATGTATTTTTGACTATCTTCCAAAATTGTTGTCTTATTTGAAGACCTCTCCATTCCATAGCCCAATTTGCTAAGATGTGCCTTGCATATCATCTATGTTCATATTAAGGTAACACCTCTTCAAGTGCTGCAAACAATCCTTGTAATATACATACATACCATAAAACAAAGCAAAATTAAGACATAATTGCATATACAAGATTATACTAAAAAAGATTAAACATAAAACAATATACTTACTTTTTGCATATCTATAATCAAGGTGAGACCTTCACCTTATTCAAGTCCTAGTTCATCCCTTATGCATCTGACAAATCAAATTCATGTATGTAATGCCCCAAAATTTGATTCCCGGGACGCCGCACGGTGCTCCGAACTACAAGTAGTTCTGAGCTAACCCTGACTGCTTTCTACTAAATCTGAATCTCAAAATAGGAAAAATATGAATGTAAGATCATAATGAATGCAGAAAAACTATCTGAACTATCTGAGTATGTCTGATAATACTAATCTCATCGTCTAATAAAGCAAATACTGAAATAAAATTTGAATATTAAATCTGGTAGTCCGACAAGCCTCTACTAACTGAAACTAGAGAGTAACTAGGACAGGCCCCAACTATCTGAAATGAATGCTAAAGTATATACTAATAGACTAAAAATTTGAATAACTAAGTCCCCGAACTATGAGGACTCACCAACTGCAGGAATGTAGATGAGATGCTCAAAAATCACTCACGCTGCTGAAACTGAGCACCTGAACCTACATTATGAGACAATGTAGCACATAGACATAGATGTGGATCAGTACTTTGAGAATGTACTGAGTATATGAGGGTGAATGCAATAAGTAAACAATATCATCATAATTTATAAAACAATGCATGCTAAAGGTAAATGACTCACACAGGCTTGAGTAAAGCTAAAAAAAATTGAATGTCATAAATCATGAACAATAAAGCATATATTATGAATCTTGTGAGCCAATTAACCTTAGTTCTGAAATCTGTATTCTGTTCTTATCTCAAATCATAAAGGCTAATTGAAAAGGGCTCACCTTTTTATGTCTGAAAACTAAAAGTTGTAATTCTGTAACTGAAATCTCAAGTAAAATAATATCTGAGTAAGCTTGTGAGCCTTTACACTTAGTTTCTAAAATCTAAAAAAAATACTTTATCTTTTATCTGAAGGTTTAGCTATAGGGGAGGTTCTTCTAACTGACATAAACCATGTGAGCATTCATGAAGTCCAATGTCTTTGTCCCCCTAAGAAGAAACATCCTCACGTTGGGGAGAGGAGTCATACTCTTGCCAGGGAGTATAACCTATCTGAGTGATCACATATCTATCATCCACGTAGAAGTGGGAATAATATAAATCCTACATTGGCACGTAGTTCTGGGGCATGAAATCGTAGTAACTACCCATCTCGGTGCTAAATACTACTCCCAAAATAATATATGTATCCTCATTTTGATGAAAATTCACTTTTAAAATAGTCTAATGATTTATAATGAAAACCAACTGTAATTCTATAAAGCTAAATTTGTATTCTGAATCTGTAAAGTGGATTTCATATTTTTATTCTAAGACCAAAAGGTCAAATTTTTATCAATAATCTGAAAGGAATCTGGTCATGGTGCTTATAGCACAATAATCTTGAAATAGCAATCTTTAATTAGAGCTTAATGACCCATGCAACAATCTCATGTTAAAACATCTCAAAATTCTTTCTTGATAATGTAAACATTTATAATTCAACATAAAATCTGGAAATTTCTGCACAATGCATAGAATTATGAATATACTAATGTAATTCAACTTTTAAATCAATGGAAATCTCATAAGTTTGTAAACAACAATAATGGGTATAAACCCTAACTTGAATTTCATGGAAAATCACATAAAATTAAATATTTTTTGTAATTAAAAATAAGTTTTGGGCACAAGGATGAAAGAAGTATCCTTGTTCATAACCCCACATACCTCAATTGATGAACTAGATGCTAAAACTCGAATCTTGGGTCTCTATTGATGCTTTAGAGATGACTTCTTAGAGTTCTTGAATTGGGGATTCTCAATCTTGAATTTCCTTGGAGAATTAACGGAGAAATTTGTATTTTTTGGGGAGGAAGTTTGATGAACTAGGGTTTTGCTTGAGAGAGATTTGATGAAAAGTGGATGTAAAGTGCTTTGGAGGGGTTTAATTCATTGTTTAGGAAGGATTAGGGGATGGGAGATTTACCAAAATTCCCCTCTTAAACTCATAAAAGGAACTGGAAAAATGACCAAAATCCCGACTTTTGGCCTTAGCGCGACGCGCCACTATCGCGCTAAGTCCCTGGAAAATGCCAACTGGGAATATGCATGGTGGCGCGATGCGGTGGTATCGCGTTACCACCTCGGATGGAACCTGGAAACTTGGCGCGACGCGCCAATATCGCGGACCCTCACTGGAATCGGACAATTAGGGATTTGTCCCTCTCCGCGACGCGTCAATATCGCAGAAGGCCACTGAAAATGGACAAATGTCATTTAAACCTTTTCCGCTACGCGCTAATAACCTAAATGATGGTGTCTTACGACTGAAATTTAAAATAGCCATAACTTCTTACTCGTTATCAAATTTAGGCGAATCTTATATCGTTGGAAAAACTTATTCAATTTACCACACAATGGAAAGTCTAAATCTGAAAAATTCTATGCGAAAAAAATATATTATCTATCTTGAAAGCTATTCATTAACCCTTCTAGGGACGAATTCAAGAGAGGAAAAGTACGGGGTGGGAACATTCGTCCTCGAATGTTGATGATTAGACTAGGAATATTGAAGAATCTGAGGATACATAATTATCATCAATAACTAAAATAAATTGCTAAACTGAATCTAAATCATTCTGAGCTTTTGAGAAATCTGTGAGTTCATGAATTTACATGAGGACAACGATATAGTTGAATATATGATTAGAAAAGAATGGGATTAAGGAAGAGTATTAACTTCGGCTAGAGCTAAGTTTACGGAGAAAGGTGAGGGTACTTGGCTCGTATATCTGCTTTTGCTTCCCAAGTAGCGCCCTCAACAAACTGATTCCGCCAAAAAACTTTGACCAAGGGTTGACCAAGGGAACTTCTTTGTTCCTTAGTCTCGGATCTTATGATCTATAATCTCAACTGGAATCTCTTCATATGATAGGTTGTTCTGAATATCTGAGCTTTCTAAGGGAACTACAACAGTAGAGTCACGATGCAATTCTTAAGCATAGAGACGTGGAACACAGGATGAACGAATGACAAATCTGCGGGTAAATCAAGATTATAAGCTACTTTCCCAACACGAATCACAATTCAGAAAGGGCCAACATACTGGGGGCTAAGCTTCCCTTTTTTGCCAAATCTATTCACCCCTTCATGGGTGAAATCTTCAAATACACTAAATCACCAACCTCAAACTCGAGGTCCCTTCTACTCACATCTGCATATGATTTCTGACGACTCTGGGATGTTTTCAATCTTTCTCTAATAAAATTAACCTTCTCTAAAGCTTCAAACACTACATCAGGCCCAAGAAAAGCGGCCTCACCCACTTTAAACCAACCTATGGGTGATCTACATCTCCTCCCATATAGAGCCTCAAACGGGGCCATCTGCATGCCAAAATGGTAACTGTTATTGTAAGCGAACTCAATCAATGACAAATTTTCATCCCAACTACCATTGAAATCAAGAGCACATGCCCTCAACATATGTTCTAGAGTTTGGATGGTCTTCTCTGATTGACCATCTGTCTGAGGGTGGAAAGCTGAACTAAGATGAACTTGGGTACCAAGACCCTTCTGAAAGGCTCTCCAAAACTGGGAAGTGAACTTACCCCTATCTGAGATGATAGATAAGGGAACTCCATGCAATCTGATAACTCTTGGATATACAACTTAGCATAATCTTCAGCCGTATAGGATGTATGAACTGGCAAGAAGAGCGCTGACTTAGTCAATTTGTCTACAATAACCCAAATCGAATCATGCTGACGATGCGAATGGGGTAAACCAGTCATAAAATCCATATTCACCTCTTCCCATTTCCAAGTGGCGATACCAAACTCTTGCAACGTAACACCAGGCCTTTGGTGTTCTACCTTAACCTGTTGACAAGTTCCACACTTTGCTACAAACTCTGCTATGTCTTTCTTTATACCACTCCTCCAATAGATATCTCGTAAATCGTGGTACATGTTGGTAGCACCTGGATAAATAAAATAATGTGCACCATGTGCTTCCGCCATAATTCTGTGTCTAAACTCATCAGCGTAGGAAACACACAATCTACTTTGGTATCTCAACACGCCATCTCCCCTTTAGGAGAAAACCTCTACCTTTTGGTCTTTAACTGACTCCTTCAGTCTGACCAAACTAGAATCCATGTCTTGCTTCTCCTTCACTTCTGAAACTAGGGAAGATTCAGAACTACTCTGAACCCAAATATTTCCTTCAGCTGAATCAACCAACCTAACATCCAATCTAGCCAAACGATGAACTTCTCGAGCCAACCCTTTCTTATCATTCTCCACATGAGAAACACTCCCTTACACAACCTACTAAGGGCGTCTTTCACTACATTGGCCTTGTCCGGATGGTATAACACACTCATGTCATAATCCTTCAACAACTCCAACCACCTTCTCTGATAGAGATTCAACTCCCTCTAAGTAAACACATACTGCAAGCTTTTGTGATCCGTGAACACATCAACATGCACACCATACAGATAATGTCTCCAGATTTTCAAAGCAAACACCACAGCAGCTAATTTTAGATCATGGGTTGGGTAATTCTTTTCATGAGGCTTCAACTGTCTAGAGGCATAGGCTATGACCTTACCTCTCTACATCAACACACAACCCAAACCAACTCTAGAGTCATCACAATAAACAACAAAGCCGTCTGTACCATCAGGTAATGCTAGAACTGGGGCTGAAGTGAGTCGAGCCTTCAACTCCTGAAAACTCTTCTCGCAGGAATCTGACCACTTGAACTTAACTTTCTTTTGGGTAAATCTAGACATAGGGGATGCAATAGATGAGAAACCCTCAATTAAACATCTGTAATAACCAGCTAGACCCAAGAAACTCCTAATGTCTGACGAAGAGATAGGTCTAGGCTAATTTCTTACGACTTCTATCTTTTGAGGATCAATTCTAATGCCATCGGCGGAAACAATATGACCAAAAAAGTCTACTGATCTTAGCCAAAATTCACACTCTCTAAATTTGGCGAACAATTGATGATCTCTAAGAGCTTGCAAGATAATTTTAAGATGATCTACACGGTCATCCTCACTACGGGAGTACACAAGGATATCATCTATGAATACTATGACAAACATGTCCAGATACTGTTTGAGCACTCAATTCATGAGGTCCATGAAAGCTTCTGGGGTATTGGTTAGCCCAAATGACATGACTAGAAACTCAAAATGATCATAACGAGTTTTGAAAGTTGTCCTTGGAATATCGCACTCTCTTACTTTAAGTTGATGATAACTGGATCTAAGATCTATCTTTGAGAAATAACTTGCACCTTGGAGTTGATCAAGCAGGTCATCAATTCCAGGAAGAGGATATTTGTTTTTAACCATAACTTTATTCAGCTGACGATAGTCAATGCACATTCGCAAAGAACCATCTTTCTTCCGTACGAATAGGATGGGAGCGCCCTATGGAGAAACACTAGGCCTTATAAAACCCTTATCTAAAAGATCTTTGAGTTTCTCCTTCAACTCCTTAAGCTCTGTGGGAGCCATACGATGAGGAGGGATAGAAATAGGCTGAGTATCTGGAAGAAGATCAATACCGAATTTTATCTCTCTATCGGGAGGTACCCCTGGGAGATCTTCTGGAAAAATATCAAGAAACTTATTGACCACTCGGATGAACTGAATTGTCGGAATCTCAGACTTAGTGTCTTTAACTCGAACTAGATGGTAAATGCAACCTTTGGATATCAATTTTCTGGCCTTAAGATAAGATATGAAATGACTCTTGGGAGACACTGAATTACCTGACCACTCAAAAACTGGTTCATCTGGAAACTGAAACTTTACCACTCGGGTACGACAATCTATAAAAGCATAACAGGAATGAATTCTAACTCTATCAAGTCTTCTAACATGACTTTATGAAGGACAGTGATATGACACTTTTTATAAATTGTTTTGGCAACAACTGACTCACCTACTGGGGTAGAAACTAAGAAAGGCTCAGGGATCTTTTCAGAACTTATCTCAAAATTCACATCAACTAGCGGGGTCACGTAAGAGAAACTCAACCCAGGGGCTAACAACACATAAACATCAAGATGAAAGACACGAAACATACCAGTAACAAATTCTAGTGAATCTTCTTACTCCTGATGGGATGGTAAGGCATAGAACCGATTCTGGCATTGAATACCACCGGTGCTGGATGAGGCGCCCTGAAGAGGCGCCGGGTAACCTAGAGAAGCTGGTGCACTATTAGACTGAGTCTGGGGATGAATATCTCTATTTCTCTATCTAGCATGAAGAAACTCTTTAGTTTTGTGACCCCTCTGGCCACAACCATAACAACCCTTTTGACCCCAAAAATATTCACCTCTATGATTCTTACCAAACTTAGCACATTAGGGATGGTTGGGTTTCCCACTCACACTGTTCTGAGACCTGGACATAGAAGACTTACCCCATTGATCCTACCTATTTTTGGGTGTGGAAGCACTGACTGAAGAAGGTGTAGGCATAGACGAACGATTTTAAAAATGGGAACGATTTCCTCCTCCATACCTATTTTGACTATAATCAAACTGTCCTGTTCTAGCCTTCTTATTTACTCCCTCTCTTTTCTTTATCTTCTCTGCCTCAATCTACTGAGCATGCATCATTAATCTAGCAAGATCCATATCTCCAATGAGCATAGCGGTTCTACACTCCTTAACTACTAACCCAGACACACCGGTCACAAACTTACTCATGCTTGACCTAGGGTCAACCATCTTATCAGGGGCATACTTAGACAACTGGTTGAACTTGAGGCGATACTCTTTCACTGTAATTGAGCCTTGCCTCAGGTTCATAAACTCTTCTATCTTAGTTTCCCATATCTCACGTGGGAAGAACTTATCTAGAAACGCATCCTGAAATATTTGCCAAGTCATGGGGGTTGCATTCTCCCCTGTACTCTTCTTCCACATCACTACCCAATCATATGTAATATCCTTCAGCCTATAGGATGCCAACTCTACACTCTCCTCTTCAGAAATATGCATAATTCGGGTGTTCTTCTTCACCTCATCTAAATACAATTGTGGGTCCTCACCTACCTTCTACCTAAAGAACTCTGGTGGGTTCATCCTCATAAAATATTGAATTTTGGTCGTGGATAAGTCCCCATTTTGCTGAGGCAGGACTGCAGTCTGACGGTTGCACTGAACATTAGCTGTCACAGCTTGGGCTGGCGCCTGAAAAGAAGCACGAAACTCAGTATGTGACACATTCTCATTCAAAGGATCTGTGGGCTGAGGTGGTTGATTATCATTTCTGCGGGTGTTAGCTTAATGGGGAGGCATTTTCTATCATATAAAAGCACGAGTTAAAAGCAGATAGATACATTGAATGCACGATAGATCATGAAAGAAGAGATGATTTCCTAAAATTCTCCATAACACCTTGTTCATAGATATGGCACATTTCACACCGATGATCAAGACTCTACGTAACGCGGCTTGTCTGACTCCCTAGGACTCTCTAAACCTTAGGCTATGATACCAAGTTTGTAACGCCTAAAAATCTAATTCCTGAGACACCACACGGTGCTCCGAACTACAAGTAGTCCTGCGCTAACCCTGGCTACTTTCTACTAAATCTAAATCTCAAAATAGGGGAAATATAAATGTAAGATCATAATGAATGCGGAAAAATTGTCTGAACTATCTAAGCATGTCCGATAATACTAATCTCATCAGTCTAATAAAGCACATACTATAATAAATCTGAATACTAAATCTGGTAGTCCGACAACCCTCTACTAACTAAAACTAGAGAGTCACTAGGATAGGCTCCAGCTGACTCGAACTATCTAAAATGAATGCTAAAGTATATACTAATAGACTGAAAACCAGAATAACTAAGTCCTCGAACTATGAGGACTCACCAACTGCAGGAATGTAGCTGAGATGCTCAAAAATCACTCACGCTACTGAGACTGAACACCTGAACCTACATTATGAGATAATGTAGCACATAGACATATATGTGGATCAGTACTTTGAGGATGTACTGAGTATATGGGGATGAATGCAATAAGTAAACAATATCATCATAATTTATAAAACAATTCATGCTAAAGGTAAATGACTCACATAGGCTTGAGTAAAGCTAAAAAAAATGAATGTCATAAATTATTAAGAATAAAGCATATATTATGAATCCTGTGAGCCATTACCCTTAGTTCTGAAATCTGTATTCTGTTATTATTCTCAAATCATATAGACTAAGTGAAAATGGCTCACCTTTTTATGTCTGAAAACTAAAAGCTGTAATTCTGCAACTGAAATCTCAAGTAAAATAATATTTGAGTAAGCTTGTGAGCCTTTACACTTAGTTTCTAAAATCTGAAAAAAATACTTTATCTTTTATCGAAAGGTTTATCTGTAGGGGAGGTTCTTCTAACCTACATAAATCATGTGAACATTCATGGAGTCCAACGTCTTTGTCCCCCTAAGGAGAAACATCCTCACGTTGGGGAGAGGAGTCATACTCTGGCCAGGGAGTATAACCTATCTGAGTGATCACATATCTATCATTCACGTAGAAATAGGAATAATATAAATCCTACATTGGCACGTAGTTCTGGGGTATGAAATCATAGTAACATACTCATCTCGGTGCTAACTACTACTCCCAAAATAATATCTATCTGCTCATTCTGATGAAAATCCACTTTTAAAATAGTCTAATGGTTTATAATGAAAACCAATTGTAATTTTGTAAAGCTAAATCTGTAATCTGAATCTGTAAAGTGGATTTTATATCTATTCTGAGATTAAAAGGTCAAATCTTTATCAATAACTAAAAGGAATCTGGTCATAGGGTGCTTATAGCACAACAATCTTGAAATAGCAATCTTTAATTAGGGCTTAATGACCCATGCAACAATCTCGTGTTAAAACATCTCAAAATTCATGCTTGATAACGTAAACATTTATAATTCAACATAAAATCTGAAAAATTCTGCACAATGCATATAATTATGAATATAGTCATGTAATTCAACTTCTAAATCAATGAAAATCTCATAAGTTTGTAAACAACAATAATGGGTATAAACCCTAACTTGAATTTCATAAAAAATCACATAAAATCAAATAACTTTTGTAATTAAAAATAAGTTTTGGGCACAAGAATGAAAGAAGTATCCTTGTTCATAACCCCACATACCTCAATTGATGAACTAGATGCTAAAACTCGAATGTTGGGTTTCTATTGATACTTGGGAGATGACTTCTTAGAGTTCTTAAATTGGGGATTCTCAATCTTGAATTGCCTTAGAGAATTAATGGAGAAATTTGAAATTCTTGGGGAGGAAATTTGATGAGCTAGGGTTTTGCTTGAGAGAGATCTGATGAAAAGTGAATGTAAAGTGCTATGGAGGGGTTTAATTCATTGTTTAGGATGGATTAGGGGCTGGGAGATTTACCAAAACCCCCCTTTTAAACTCATAAACGGAACTAAAAAAATGACCAAAATCCCAAATTTTGACCTTGGCGCGACACGCCACTATCGCGCCAAGCCACTGGAAAATGCCAACTGGGAATATGCATGGTGGCGTGACGCGGTGGTATCGCGTTGCCACCTCGGATGGGACCTGGAAACTTGGCGCGACACGCCAATATCGCGGACCCTCACTGGAATCAAATAATTGAGGATTTGGCCTTTTCCGCAATTCGTAAATATTGCGGAGGGACACTAAAAATTGACAAACATCATTTAAACCTTCTCTGCTACGTGCTAATAACCTAAATGACGGTGTCTTACGATTAGAACTTAAAATAGCCATAACTTCTTACTCGGTTATTGGATTTAGGCGAATCTTATATCGACGAAAAGCTTATTCAATTTCCCACATAATGGAAAGTCTAAATCTGAAAAATTCTATGAAAAAAAAATATTATCTATCTTGGAATCTATCCTGTAACCCTTCTAGGGACGAATTCAATCTAGGAAAAGTACGGGGTGTTACTATGTATTTGTGTTTTCGTTTTCAATTACTGTTCAAGAAAGTGGAAGCATTTGATTATTTTCATCCTTGGCTGCAACAACTAACAATTGACCTTTACTAACACCTTTAAGAAAACAACTTAAACCTATGCACTTCCTACAATATACCCATGCCTTCTTCAAAGCATCAAAATAGATGTATGAACTCTGAAATATTAGTTTACCTAGTGCATCAACCTCACCAACTTTAACAACACAACTGGTCTCTAAATTTATCGCCAATGGTTCACTCTTGTAGTCAAGGATAATTGCAAATCCTACAATATGATCACCCATTATATCTTTTAACACATTAGCTCTTGCTCTTCTCATAGTAGTCTTACCAATATAAAGTTTGAATTTTCTTCTAGTCAACTCTCTTGTAACTTGAATACTTGCATGTTTAGTTGCTGAATAATTCTTTCTCTGAAGAGTTCAGCTAAAGACTTTGCATTGCACAAGTAATTTCTGGTTGTCTTGTTGTAATTATGCTTTGAAATATGAATTTTTATCATAAAATCATTTGTTGTCTTGTCAAGATCTGTATACAAAAGTCATGGACAACCATCCTTGCATCTAACTCTAACCTTTTTTGTCTCATTTATTCATTCTCCACAGGAACCCTTTTTCTTACTGCATATTTAGTCATTGCTCTTCTAAATTCATTCACATCTTTAAATACCATACTCAACTATCAAACAACTTTCTTTGCAGTTGGGTCATAAATAATTTTCTGATTTGTTGTCCTTCTCTTTCTTGACAACTTAACAGTTCTTTCTCTACTAGAATCAGCCACATCATGTTCATTATCGACACAATAATCATCTTCATCTAATTCAAGACTATCCTCATCAGAACTTGTAATATAAGGCTAATCACCTCCAAGCTTTCTTTCGCGACTTGCTTTACCTGTTTCAGTATCATCATAACCTAAATCTGGTCCAATTTGGCCTACTAGTACCTCTGCATTGTTAGTTGATACTCTCTTATTACTTTTCCTCCTTTGAAACTTCCTTTTTCAGCTCTCAACTTCCTAACCTCCTCATTTACATCACTATCATACTCCTCCTCATCATTATTTCTAATTAATTTTGTTTCTGACTCAAAACTATCTTCAGTAGAGTAATCAAAATCTTCTACTTCTTCTTCTGAAAAATCACATCCACCACGACCAACATCTATATCATCAACTGCAGTAGCATTATCTGCAGCAATAAAAAAGATGTGGTATTGAAAGGAGATGTAGTTACAAAAAAAAAAAAAAAAAAGTCTTCCACATTTAAAGGTCCTCACCTACCCTAAAGTTAGGCATAGTATTAAAAGTAACACCAGATTCCCCTATATTTTCATGACCAATATTTTTTAATAACATGGGATCCACAATTGGCTCATAAATCAAATGGTTGACAAATACCTTCACTTCATTCCCATCTTTCAAGAAACACATCATGTCTAATATATTCATATCATTATCAATATCTATTATAATGTCATTGTTAGGTGATTTAATGCTAAAGGTGTAACTTGTGTTATATCTCAGTTTTCAAAAATAGTCTTTCAACTCAAAATAGGACATCTTATCTACATCAATATTTAAAAATTCAGTAATTTTTTCACCATTATATACTGATTTTTCACTACTTAAATCTAACACTCACACCATGGTACCATCTTAGAATAATCAAAGTAAACCCATATATGTCTTACCTGAAGGAAATCAAGATAACAAAATAAGAATTACTAGACTAGACATAATAGAATATCTAGCATAGCAACATTATCAAAAATCAAGCATTACCTAAGTTTAATCCAAAATTATCAAGCTTAAACAATGAAGAAAACGCATAATATTAATTTTCTAATGTAATATGATACTCTTTGAACAATAAAATAATCTCATACTAAGACGCACATAAATGCAACATCATGCGACTTAGACGACAAAGAAAAAATATAATTTCTACAAAATAGTTGTAATATGATACAGATTGAACACCTACACAACACAATAGTAAGACGCACATGCTACTACACACAGTTAATTTCTTAATTTTTAAGATTAACAGTAAACCTTATAAAAACCCTAATTTTGAATCACCCTACTTAAACAATCAACAAAATAACTATTTAGATGCAATTATGAACGTAATATGATGTTAATTGAACACTTACATAATATAATAGTAAGACGTACAATTTAATTTCACACAAGTAACTTCTTAATTTTTGGTATTAATAGTAAATTTCAATTAACACTTACACAATTCTAATTGTTAGCACAAAGAACTCACCTTTACTAAATTCAAGCAACAATTAATTGATTAGCTTCGAAATCGATAATTCTTTATTAGTAAGATTCATTTTCAAATAAGAATATTTAGAGAAAATCACGAAGAGAGAGGAGAGACAAAAATGAAAAGGTTGGATATGAACTTTTTGGAGAGAGAAAATGGGGCCTATTTGTTTAAGAGGGAAAAGAAAAAATTGAAGTGGGGCCCAGTGAGTGCAAAACACATATATATTATTATTTGATTTATGTTGATAGGTCAACACTTGGAGATACTAAATATAGAAAAAACTATTCAGGAGAGAAATGAAACTACGGTGAAGGTTGAGTGTGCAGCTGAAATTTCGGATAAAAGTTGGGAAAGTAATTGACCATTTTGTCTTTGTTAAACGACAAAGGGGTATGTGTGTGTATAACACACACCCATATACACTCAATCCATTTAATCTTTCTTAAAATATTATTTAAGGAGCTCACTTTTTACATTCTATTTAAATTTCATTTCTCTCTTTTTATTTAATTTTGCACGCACAGCGTTATTAATATTTCTAGTTAACATATTTGAATTCTAATAATAATACCGATGTGAAATAAAATACAGTAAGTAGGTTTTTTTTTTTTTGGTAATTAATTCAGAAGTAAAAAACAATAAACTTGATTTTAAAATTTTAGTTAAAAATAAAATGTTATTGTTTGAATTTGCTGGCATAACAAAAAGAAAGAAGGGAAGTGTAATTTATTTAGTTAATAACTATCATCCTCTTTTTGTAGGTAGAGTTTCAAGACTTTTTTTTTGCTATTCTAAGTTTTATTAAAACTTTTGTTTTTGTTTCTAAATTCTACAGTCAAATAGGTTTAAGGTATGAGACAATCCACAACTTTGGATTATGCTATAAAAATTTGTTTATCTAGTTTACAAGTTTTTTATCTCCATTGTATGCATTAAACAAGTAATCATATGCCTGTATCAGAATTATGTTAAAACAACAGTCACTTTAAATTATATCAAGAATTATCAACTCTTAAAAAAACATTAATAATGTGATGATCTATTCCGTCTGCCTTCTTGAAGAAGGGAGTCAAGATTATTCGAACCAGTTGCGTAATTGATTTTGCATATTTCTTCAAAGTTGTCTCCATAATAAAAGAAAATAAAAAATAATTAATATTTTACTTATTAAAGACTTTAATAATAAAATTATCTATTGTCAAGTCGTTCGATGACTTTGACTTTATTTTTCATGATGTTTTGAGTATCATTTACTTTGAATAGGCAATCGGAGCTTATAAAGGGTGTTACGGTTGCCTAAACACAATAGGTCTAGGAACAACATGAAATTATAACTTTCTTCTATTTTATTTAAATATACAGGATTAATAAAAATGTTCTTATGTTTTTTCTATTTATTTATTTATTTAGGGTCACTGAATACCTCAAAAAAGAAATTAATTGTATCATTCAAATTAGGCATATGTGTCCATACAATACATTATTTCTTGTTTTTAGAAATCTTATTTGACATATGTGACGATTTGAACAGTTTAATTTAAAATTCTAGAATGTTAGACAAAGTTCAAAACTTGAAAAACTAAATAAGAACTTGAAATGAAGATTTACCATATTGCTAATGTTATTATCATGTGTATAATAAAGTAGCGAAGTCTTTCAATTAATTAACAAGGCAAAATAATGTACACAAGAAGCTTATACCAAGTGCGTGTGAAGAAGCTTATATGACGAGTATGATACATTGATTTATCATAATTGACTGCCCTACTTGCTAACACAGTTATTCTAGATAGAACATGACTATGATTTTACCTTAGTAGCCTTGGTAGATTTAAGCTCAACATTGATTGCTATAACAGGGAAATTTAAGCATTCCGGAGAAGGAGACATACTTAGAAGTGATAAATCTGGACAACTGATTATATGGCCTACGCAAACTAAATGGGGTATGCTCTAACAATGTTGTCGAAGGTAATGGTGTATCACCAATGGATTTACACAAATACACAACTTATGTTTTTAATATTATAAAAAACTTCAACTCCCTAAACATATTATAAAAATTCCACATATACATAGAATGTTATGTATATGTCGGTTATGTTATGTATATTAATAAGGAGAGAGAGTAAAGTAATTAAAAAAGTGAGAGAGAGTGTAACTACTTTTAAAAGGTTGGTATTTATGTTATTTATACAATTAATTAAATAAGACAATTTTAAGTTACAACAGAGCCCTGTTGGGCATCAAAAATTGTATGGGCCAACTGTTAACATTAGTAACATTAGTACATGTTGAAATTTTTCTGAGATATTTAGTTCCTGCATTTAGTGTTGATAATAAAAACAAGGGAGAAACTGTCAAAATGGTTGTAATATCTTCTACTGACCGCTTCCAACCTTCCTTAGCTAATGTGTCTGCAACCCTATACCTTTCCCAGAAAACATGCACTGAAAGAGTTGCTTCCACCTTCTCCAGCATTGACCTGCAATCATAAATTAGATTGTTAAGAGGTAAGTTGCCTTTAGTGACCATATTAATAGCTTCTTGTGAATCCAACACTATGATTAAAGGTTTTAGGTTATGTTGGATGGCTAGATGTAATACCTGTACCTTTTCTAGCTAAAATTCGACCCTAGAATGCTAAAGAATAACTTTCAAAATAGATGATAATTATTTCGCATGGAATTTTTCAGATTTAAGCCTCCCATTGTGTGGGAAATTTAATAATCTTTACAACGATATAAGATTCGCCCAAATCCAACACTCGGTGAAGGAGTCATGGCATTTTTAAGTTGGCAGTGTGCCACCTGGGCCTTTAGCGCATCGCGGAGATGAGCAAATCCGCATTTGTCAATTTTCAGTGGCTCTCCGCGATATTGGCGCGCCGCGGAGAGGGCCAAATCCCAATTGTCCAATTCTAATGAGGGTCCGCGATATTGGTGCGTCGCACCAAACTTCCAGGTCCATCCAAGGTGGCAACGCTATACCCCCGCGTCGCGCCACCATGTATATTCCTAGTTGGCATTTTTCCAGTGGCTTGGAGCGATAGTGGTGCGTCGCGCCAAGGCCAAAAATCGGGATTTTGGGGTCGTTTTTCAGTTCTGAATTAGAGTTTAATAAGAGCATTTTGATCAATCCCCAGGGCCCAATCCGTCCAAAATACATCATTAATCATATACTAAAACACTTTATGCTTATTCATCACTTTTCTCTCAAAAGCAAACCCTAGATCATCAAACTTTCTCCCCAAGAAATTCAAAATTTCTCCATTAATTCTCCAAGGCAATTCAAGATTTAGAATCCCCAATTCAAGAATTCTAAGAAGTCATCTCCAAAGAATCAATACAAACCCAAGATTCAAGTTTTAACATCTAGTTCATCAATTGAGGTATGTGGGGTTATGAACAAGGATACTCCTTTCATCCTTGTGCCCAAAACTTGCTTTTAATTACAAAAGTTGATTGATTTTATATGATTTTTCATGAAATTCAAGTTAGGGTTTATATCCATTATTGTTGTTTACAAACTTATGAGATTTCCATAGATTTAAAAGTTGAATTACATGACTATATTCATATTTCTATGCATTGTGCAGTAATTTTCAGATTTTAAGTTGAATTATAAATGTTTACGTTATAAAGCATGAATTTTGAGATGTTTTAACATGAGATTGTTGCATAGGTCATTAAGCCCTAATTAAAGATTTCTATTTCAAGATTGATGTGTTATAAGCACCCTATGAGTAGATTCCTTTTCAGATTTTTTATGAAGATTTGACCTTTTGGTCTCAGAATAGATAAGAAATTCACTTTACAGATTCAGATTATAGATTTAGTTTTACAGAATTACAATTGATTTTTATTATAAACCATTAGACTATTTGAAAAGTGGATTTTCATCTGAATGAGCATATAGATATTGTTTTGGGAGTAGTATATAGCACCGAGATGGGTACGTTACTACGATTTCATACCCCAGAACTACATGCCAACGTAGGATTTAGATTATTTCCACTTTCACGTGATGACAGATATGTGATCACTCAGATAGGTTATACTCCCTGGCAAGAATATGACTCATCTCCCCAACGTGAGGATGTTCCTCCTTAGGGGGACAGAGACAATAGACTCCATGAATGCTCACATGGTTTATGTCGGTTAAGAGAATCTCCCCTACAGATAAACTTTCAGATAAAAGATAAAGTAATTTCTATACAGACTTACAGATTTTATATAGCCTATATGATTTGAGAAAAAGGGCAGAATACAGATTTCGGAACTAAGGGTAATGGCTCACAAGATTATAATATATGATTTATTGTTCATGATTTTTGATATTCAATTTTCAGATTACTCAAGCCTAGTTATTTACCTTTAGCATGCATTGTTTTATAAAATATGATGATATTGTTTACTTATTGCATTCACCCCCATATACTCAGTACATCCTCAAAGTACTGATCCACATATATGTCTATGTGTTACATTTTCTCATAATGTAGGTTCAGGTGCTCAGCCTCAGCAGCGCAAGTGATTTCCTAGCATCTCATCTACATCTCTACAGTTGATGAGTCTTCATAGTTTGGGGACTTAGCTATTCGTATTTTTAGTTTATTTATAGATGTTTTTTGTATTCATTTCAGACAGTTTAAGTCTGCTGGGGCTTGTCCCAATGACTCTCTAGTTTCAGTTAGTAGAGGCTTGTCGGACTATTAGATTCAGTCTTAGACTTTTGATTTAGTATTCAGATTTTTAGTATTATTTTACCAAGACTTGTGAGGACAGTATGTTTCAGATAAGATTTCCGCATTTATCATGTTTTTATATTCATATTTCTTATTTTGAGATTTAGATTTAGTAGAAAGAAGCCAGAATTAGCTCAGGACTACTTGTAGTTCGGAGCACCGTGTGGCATCTCGGGAATCAAATTTTGGGGCATTACACTAGAATTATCCCTTTCTTGAGGGCTTGAAGATTAAATGTGATGGGAGTTGAGCTAGGGATGCTCTCCATAAATCCTATGACTTAATTTTCATTGTTGGTTCTTATTAGTCCCCCGATACCTCTTTTAATTTTTCAGGGTTA
The DNA here is from genome assembly GCA_030864215.1 of Capsicum pubescens. Classification (NCBI taxonomy): domain Eukaryota; kingdom Viridiplantae; phylum Streptophyta; class Magnoliopsida; order Solanales; family Solanaceae; genus Capsicum; species Capsicum pubescens. The sequence goes on from CM061549.1 coordinate 38,883,191, forward strand.
CTTTTGATAGCTCCATCGGTATTTAGCTTGAAGAACCCTGGTTCAGAGGGGTTCCAATTGATTTGGATGATTTGGGTGGGGTTTTTGGGAAGGTTGTTCCTGACGGGCAAGTGATATTCATTAGCAGCAGAAAGTCCTCTTCATTATTAATTCTGATCTTGGTATTATTAAAGAGGTTATTATTTCTAGTTAGCCAATAAGTTCAAAGAAAGTAGGAAATCAGGGTATCCCAATTGATCCATCAGTTGTAGGCTTTTCCTTTAAGGTTGCTCCAGTATGACCTCTAATTATTGGAGTTTGCAATAGGCATGGTAATTGGAGTACCTTAGTTGCTCTGGTTAGAAATATTAGCCTAAAAGTGCTTGCATTGCTGCATTGGAAGAAATATGGTCAATGTTCTCATCCTGAACCTCACAAAATTGATAGGCAGGGTTGATATTGAGACCAATCTTTTAAGGTAGAGGTTAGTAGGCAACCTCTTAAAAGAGAGGAGCCAGAGGAAACTTTTTAATCTTGTTAGGACATTTATCATGCTAGATATCTGTGAAGTTATCCATATTTTCTTTAAGAGGGTGGGAATTCCGATTGATGAGGTCATAGACAGTGCTTGTGGAGAATTTTCCATCCTTAGTGAGTCCCCTAATCAATTTATCTTCCTGATTGTTGTTATGGGAGATGTAGGTATCCTGGATCATAACTCTAATGTTCTGAGGTAAATTAAGAGATAGGTTTTAGAGTTTCCAAGTTCCATTTGAGTGTAGATCAACTACGGTGAGCTGCTCTTCATAATACATAATAGGTCCTAAGATCATGCTTCTTATGGGATGTTGGTTGGGTATCCTGTTCTCCCCAAAGAATTTGATTTTAGTACTCTTATGTGGAACCCATTTTTGTCCTAAAGAGTTGTCCTTCCAGCCTTGCTGAATACATTTTCAAGTTCTAGAGACGAGTTTGGCTCTATTAATAGTCCTACTAGGGTTTTTGTATTTATTCAAGAGGATTCTTTCCCCAAAGAGAAAGGGGGTTGGAATGGAGTCTCCAAGCTAGATTAGTATGCATGAATTTATTCTTGATTTCACTTCTTTGAATTCCCAACCCACCATCTTTTTAATTCTTAGTGATAGTGTCCTATCCTGCCAGGTGGATCTTTTTCTTATTATCTGTGGTACCCTAAAAAAATCCTCTGGATCCGATCATGCCAGTGATCTTAGGAGGCAGTTTATGGTATAGCATAATGTGGGAGGGGATGCTGCTCAGGGTGGCCTTTGCAAGAACAGTTCTACCTGCTTGGTTAAGGAACTTGATTTTTCAACCACTCAACTTGTTATTCAAGTTGTCAATGATAAACTGGTAGTCCCCATTGGTAGGCCTTTTTGTGAAATATGGAAAATCCAAGGTATTTGTCAAAGGTGTTGTTGCTCTTGATGTTAAGGTTTCAGATCATTCTTTAGCAATCTCAATTGAGCAGTTAGTGGAGACGAAGGCTTTAAATTTGTTATGGTTGATTTTCTGACCTGAGGAAACACTGAAGTTATCCATGATGTTCTGGATATTGAGGCATTTTTCCTTAGTGGCTCTAGAGAAGAGGGTCAAGTCATCAGCAAAAGATAAATGGGATAAACTAGGCCCCTATTGGTGATTTTTGATGGGGTGCTAAGCATGGGAAGAGACAATATAGTCTATGTTTCTTGAGAGCCTTTTCATGCAAAGGATGAACATGTAAGGGGATATGGGGTCCTCTTGTGGGTTTGAAGGACTTTGCTTTGCTTTTATTTATGAGAATGAAAATGGAGGACTCAATAACACAAGACATGATCAACTTAGTAAGGTTAGGTGGGAAGTTGAAGAACTGAAGTGTGTCCTTTATGAATGATCACTCAAGTCTGTCAAAGGTCTTTTCTAAGTCTATTTTTAAGGTTATGTTGGGGTTATTCCCCATTATTTTCTTGAAATGGGTGATGAATTCTTGGACAATAATGGCATTATCGGTAGCTCTCTTATTAGCTAGGAAGCTGACTTCAGTAGGGCCAATAATTATAGGTAGGATTGGTTTGATCCTATTTACAATGATCTTTGTAACCAGTTTGTAGACTGTGTTATAGAGAGCAATGAGCCTGAAGTTTTTGGGCGTTGTAACATAGGAATTTTGGGGATGATGCAAAGAAGGGTATAGTTAGCTTGTTCTGGTATGCTGTGGTTGTTGATGGTTTCTCTAAGAAGTTTTTTTCTCCACAATGTTCTAGTATTTCTGGTAGAAAATAGGGTGAAGTCCATCAAGGCTAGGGGTTTTATTGGGTTTAAAGGATTTAAGAGTTGTGATGATTTCATTGTCTCTAATAGCAGTGTCTAGAGTGTTTGACATGTTATCACTCAGGATAGGACCGGGCACATTGATGACTTGATCGTTGGGGGTTGAATATATATGATCAGTGGAGTAGAGAGAGTAGAAGAAGGATAAAAGCTGACTTTGAATGACCTTATGATCATGAGTCCATTCCCCCCGATCATTCTTTAAGGCAGTGATTTTATTTTTATTTTTCTGTTAATAATGGAATCATGAAAGAATTTGGTGTTTGCATCTCCCTAGCTAAACCGGCTTATTCTGGATTTGGTTCTTCAGAATTCCTCTTCACATTTTAGAAGGGAGTCGTACTCAGTAAGGAGCTTATTTTCTAGGTCCAAGAGGAAGGGTTTGTTTTGGTAATTTTCAGATTGTTGAATTCCATCAAGTCGATTATGTATTCTTTTAAGTTTGTGGAATATGTTCCCAAAGGTGTTCCTGTTCCAAACCTTAGTCTGCTTGAAATTTGTGGTTGTATCCAAAGTTTGGCTGAATTCCTCTTCACTGGATTTAGATTTTCTTTTGGGGATTTAAAACTAGTTGAAGAGTGATATCCAAGATGTTCTTTCCTTCAGAATTAGAGCACAAAAGAATTGATGTGATCTTGAATTTGGTGATTGACAAACTAAAAGCGAACGTGTTACTAATTCAAATACCGGTGACAGGGGGAGTTGACATATAAGTGTTGAACTGATACATGGGATATGTGATTTTGATGAGGGACAAAATTCATGATAGGACCTGATACCTGAAAGTAATGAATACATGGTCAACTATATAACTGTAAAGCGTACTATCTGTGCACCTATTTGGCAGCATTGCATCGGGACAACTGCAGTCCTTTTCCGCCTCAGCCTATAGCATTCCTCCTTGGTTCTAGTCTCTCTCTTATGTAAGAACATATGCCAAGGGGCAAACCCTAGTTTTTGCACAATTAAAAATTGTCTCTCTTCATTCTTTTCTTGTATATTTGAGTTGAGGGCTAGAATTAGTTCTCAAGTTGTGGGCTAGAGTTAGCTTTTGTGTTGTTAGCTAGAACTAGCTGACTGTGTAGGATGCAATAGGTGTATTGTCGCATTGGCTCAGTGTTGTCCTTTTACAAGGGATTGGGTTAAGGGGTTAATCTTTGGATTATTGGAATCTGTAATCAACATCGCTCTTGTTTTAGTGAATTATTGTTGGTGAAAATCCTACGAGGAAGGTCGTAGTTTTTGTTCGTTGAGCAAGGAGATTTTCACGTAAATATCACGTGTGCAATTACTGTTATTTGTCATTATATTGTTGTCCATCACATCAAGGATAACCTTAGTTTTAGTAGTGGTTGATAAAACCAGATTGTATATCAGCACAGAATTTGCTACAAGAACACTTTATAGTCGCTATTAATTCTAAAGATATATATTTGAACGTTTAAGTTCTTTAATATTTTAAAACATTCTTTTGTCATATTGACACAAGAAGAATTGCAATTACTTAAGAGTACTTTTCGTACTTTCAAATATGTAAATTTTAATATTAAGATATTAAATTAATTTAATCTAGTTTAGTTCTCTAGATCCGCCTCCGCCTATAATTGCATGCGTGGAGTCGGACAAACGAAATTGGAAAGTACTTAAGTCTTAAAGTTCATTGGAAAGAGAACTTTTTTTCAGTTCATTCATGGTAATATACTTTTTTGGTACAAAATAAAATTCTTATTCTGGATAATAAAATTTTCATGAGCAAATTATTTCTTTGCAATAACAGTTGTAGATTTGGATCTCCTTGACAATTTGTACATTACCATCCTTGCAATCTTGTAAAACCAGAAAACACTTACAAGTTGCAATCCCAAAGCCATGGCCTAGAAATGTCAAGAACATCAATTAGTTGTTATTGTGATATCAAATATTGTTTGTGAAGGACATTTCATCTCAAATTTATGTGGCAAATACATTACCTTTATGATGATTGGATTATCAGCAGAAAGAGTAACATAGCTGAGATATGGCCCTCCTATCATCCTAGCAATGGTAAAAATGATTGCAAATAATACCTGCAAAAGATCAATACTCTCGTCTTACAGATAGCTAGTAGAGTTGCGACGATATTAAAGGATAACCTGATGTGCAAAGCACCCCGGGAAAGGGTTGCACCCCTAGGGGTATGATGTAGACAGTCTATCCTAATGCAAGCACTAGTGACTGCATGTGCAACTTGAATATGTGTAGGTCACATGAAGACAATTTATTTTCCAAGGATCCCCTTCAAAGGCGAATTTAATAGTTTTCAAGACATTGGAGAGAAAACTCATGGTTCTCTCCATAGGCGAATTTAAGATTTATCATTCATCTTAACGTAAACTAGATCCACTTTTGATTCTTCAACATTTTCTTCACTGCAGATTCTTTCATTTCATTCCTGAATACATTAACTAATTCCACCAAGTATGGAAAAGCCCTCGTGAGCTTTAGCAATATTCTTAATCAATTCTATGAAGAGTACTGGTTTACCCACTCAACTCCCCTGGTGAATGCTCCAGAAGAAATGAAGGAAAAGATATGGTAGAGGTAGAACAATTATTCAATGAGGTCTACCCAATGCTAGAGGCGCATAATAATTAAATTTATATAAAATATCATGAGTTGTCCTATAATAAAACCAGTTACTTCTAATACCGTCTTCTAGGTTCCTTCCTCCATTACCAGAAGTCGAAAAAAGAAGAAATAAGCGAGCCCCGTGAAGAATGTTATCAGAAATCCATAATAGAGTCCGAACCACATTCCTTCAAAATGGAAATGCATATGAATTAAATTAAAATTTGAGAAACTAACATCAGCAGCAAAATTAAGGTCAGTGTCTCTATATCCAAGTTCTTTGAGAAGCTCTCTTAAGTGGAGAAATGGACTAGATATCTCTGTTATCCACAATGCAGCAACCATTTCTGAACCACACTGCAATATAATAAGGAGTAAACATTTGGTACTTCTAGTTAGTTCTAACTGATAAAAAGATTAAAACTAATTAAATAGAAAAAAGAAAAGAGAGTTGTAATACATAAACAAATACTCTAACTTTGAATATGTACATCTAAACACCTTAACTTGTCTCCGCTATGTCAGTTGAGCACTCCAACTTACAAAATTATCATCTAGACACCTTCAAATTTTATATGTCATGTCAGTGTCGGGTATCCACAAGACACAGTAGGGATGAGTTGGATGTTTAGTTGACAGTTGAGACCAAATTGAGATGTCTAAATGTGCAGTACTCTCGATATTCGAATGCTTACTTGCCAGATGAGACAAGATTGAGTGCATATTTATGTATTATGCTGAAGATATATTTACCAATTTATAAGCAAGGCCAGCTCCAATTCCAACAATGCACACCAAATGATGAATTAAGTTATCAATCTTCACTTGTTTGTCAAAGAGGCAACATACAAAATCATAAATAAGATAGGCTGCTGTCACTGCAAGGGCCTTCCTCTGCATCATTTTTTTAAGTCATTGTTACATCTTAATTTCAAAATAGCAAAACAAGAATTAAGACAAAAAAAATGAGTTTTAAGTTATATGCATAGTCACTATAAGACATTTTTTTACACCATTGGGTACTATTTACATGTTGTAGTGTGTATTCGGTTTTATGTTTTCAAGACTACAAATTTCACATTTAAGAAGATTTACCTGTTGGTGACATGATAGTGTCGCAAACTTCTTACACTGAACGCTATATATAACTTAAAATCTTAACATATAAATAGGTCCACTAAGGTGTGTGTTTTCGTCTACCTAAATCTTGTGCTAGTAGAGATAGTACACATTTGGTAAAATAATCGAAGTGCATGCAAATCGAGGTAGGAAATATACCTGTTTGGGAGAGGATTTTGAAGCTAAAGGACAAACAGGACAACTCCAATCTTGAACAGAAAGAGAAGCCAAAGTCACTGCTAAAGATGCATGAATTGTAGAAACCAAGCGATTGCAAAAATCAAATGAACGTTTTGGAAAAGCATTTCTTATAAACACAAAAAGTGTAGTCCACAAAATAACTCCAAATAAAATAACAATTATAATTGAATCTTCTTCCATCTAGAAAGGGTTCTGTTCACTTTTTTTTAAAGAAAAAATTCCAATTATTTTACAAAGAAATTGAAGAGCAACAATAGTAAAAGTTGCATTAATGTTTTTTTAAGTGAAAGAAGTAGAGGTAGTTGGAGAAGTTAACAAAGTAGTTGAAGTTCATTATGTCACAAAGGTATCATGATGTTGCCATGACCAATATTTCCTGCGTAAATATATAGGTTGCCCATGTTAGGGCCGGAGACACCAGTGGCGTACACAAAATTTTTAGTAAGTGGTGTTGATATTGTTGTTCCGGCGGGCACAAATTCCGTATGTTTTTTATACAAATTTCAAACTAAGTTCAAGAATAAGTTTTCAAGAATCACAATGAATTTCAACACCTTCAAACACAAGTTCAAATGAATAATTAAATGAAGTGTTTATCAACTATTAAGAAATAAAGATGAAGCATGAATTTAAGAACCAAGTCCACCGACTTTACTGTGTGTCCTTAAGAAATTTATTCCCCTCAAGTACCTGTGGTTATGGAATCTTTTCTCCAAGGATAAAATGATTCTCTTTCTGAAAATAGTGGTACCTCAAATTTTTAGAAACTTCGAACACACTCAACAGTTTGATATGATCAAACGAGAGTTTTTAGAAGAAGAAGAAGAAGATTGTTTTTCTACTAAAAAAAAATTAACTTTATCTGAGAAAAATTCAGGCATTTATAGCCATCAAGATTTTTCTTCATGAAGAGAAGCAATGTTTCAGAAAGGTGCACCCCTTCATAAAGTTGCAACTCTTCGAAAAAGTCACAACAATTGAAAAGGTCGTAACCATTCAATCCAAAAGGTGTATACTCAAATTTCATCCTTTCTCTTAGTGTCTTTCCGAAAAAAAACACCATCTTTTCATTTTCCATTCACACCTCTTAATAACCCAACAATCCCCCACATGAATGGGGAATGACTCTCTTATCAAAAATTTACGGGCAAGTATGTGATCAATAAGCAAAGACTGATTTCATCTGGATATGTGGGTTTCCCTTTGAACTTTCCGTAGTGAACATGCATCGCATGCACTTGGTCAATCGGTAGATTTGATATTTTTGAACCGTCGAACTTTAATGTACACCTACACAACACATGTCACATAACCAGCCTTTTACCGTTAACGGTTCTCACGGTTTTATTCGTTTCCGTCATGAACACGTCCTGGTTTCATGAGAGCGTAGAGAATAGACCTTTACTAACATTCTCTTTGAAGCCTCTTCCACTTCACCCTCAGATAGGTGATTTCTAAACATTCAATCCTATAGATTAAACTATTTGGTCAAATCTGTCAAATTTAGATAAACATTAAAAAGCTTCACACCATAAGACTTATCCCTGTTTCCTAAACATTGTCTACATCATGAAAATGGGTTGAGTATATTGATAATATTGAACCGTCAATCACAACTTTGTTTGATCTCCTTGAACCTAACTCTTGGGATCTCCAGTCTGCTAGGTAGAGTATTACCACCATGCTGACTTGTCCTAGGCCGTAAACTCATTCCCTTCGATGTTCTCTCAACTCCCTCTCTAGATAGACCTTTTGTAAGTGGATCCGACATATTATCCTTTGACTTCACATAGTCAACAATGATAATTCCACTAGAGAGTAGTTCTCTAAAGGTATTATGTCTCCGTCTTATATGACGAGATTTACCGTTATACATCATGCTACCTGCCCTATCTATCGTCGCTTGGCTATCACAGTGTATACATACTGGTGCTAATGGTTTGGACCAATAAGGAATATCTTCCAAGAAATTTTGGAGCCGTTCAGCTTCGTCACCGGCTTTATCTAATGCAATAAATTTAAATTTCATTGTAGTGCGGGCAATACATGTTTGTTTGGACGATTTTCAAAAGACTGTTCCTCCACCTAAAGTAAATACATATCCACTCGTAGATTTTACTTCATTTGATCCGGTGATCCTATTTGCATCACTATATCCTTCAATTACCGTTGGATATTTATTATAATGAAAAGCACAGTATTGAGTGTATTTAATATACCCCAAAACTCTTTTCATTGCCATCCAATGAGTTTTATTGGAATTACTCGTGTACGGACTCAATTTACTAATAGCACATGTTATGTCTAACCGTGTACAGTTCATAATATACATTAAACATCCTAACACTCTTGCGTAGTCCAACTGTGAGTCACTTTCACCTTCATTCTTTTGAAGTGCAAAGCTCACATCTAATGGAGTCTTGGCAATACCGAAATCCAAATACTTGAACTTGTCAAGTGCCTTTTCAATGTAATGAGACTGTGACAATGCTAACCCTTGTGGAGTTTTATGGATTCTTATTCCTAAAATCACATTTGTAACTCCAAGGTCTTTCATATCAAACTTACTCTGAAGCATTCGTTTCGTAGCATTTATGTCAGAAATGTCTCTATTGATGATCAATATATCATCCATATACAAAGAAACAATGACCTTGTGATTTGGAGTGTCCTTAATATTAACATATTTATCACATTCATTTATCTTAAATCTGTTTGCCAACATGGTTCGGTCAAACTTTGCATGTCACTGTTTGGGTGCTTGTTTAGTCCATAAAGTGACTTAACAAGTTTTCACACCTTCTTTTCTTTATTAGGAACCACAAAATCCTCGGGTTGTTCTATGTGAATTTCTTCCTCCAATTCTCTATTTAGGAATGTTGTTTTCACATTCATTTGATGGATTTCAAGACCATATACCACCGCCAAGGCATTAACATTTGAATTGACGTTATCTTTATTACAAGCGAGTATGTATCAAAATAATCAAGGTCTACCTTCTGTTTGAAGTCTTTTACTACAAGTCTTGCCTTGCATTTGTCAATAGTACCATCCACTTTCATTTTTATTTTGAAGATCCACTTTGAGCCTAAAGGCTTATTTCCTGGAGGAAGATCAACTAACTCCCACGTATGGTTGCTCAAGATTGAATCAATCTCACTATTGATTGCCTCTTTCCAAAAGGATGCGTCTGACAATGACATTGCTTCTTAATTTAAATGTTTGAGGCCCATTTTCTAGGAAAAATATTACAAAATTTAATCCAAATGAAGTTGACGTTCTTTGACGTGTATTGCGTCTTGGATTCTCATCATTATGTACATTCTCGCTTGGTTCATCTCTAGGTCATTTAAAACCTCCACTAGACTGTACGTGTATAGTTCTATACGGATAAATGTGTTCAAATAACTCAGCATTATCTGATTTAATTACCATATTTTCATTGATATCCGAATGTTCAGATTTATGAACCAAAAATCGACATACTTTACTACTTTTAACATATCCTATAAACACGCAGTCCACAGTGTTAGGTCATATATTCATCCTTTTAGGCATAGGAACTGATACAAGAAAGACCAAGAAGACACTAAAACATACACCAAAACAGTCCACAAGTCTTAGAAATCGAGGACCTCTTTGGTGACCCCTCTCGGATTCACTAACTAGACAAGAATAGAGAGATTACAAGGTGTTTAATACACCGAGGAAGCCAACCCAAACTAGATTTAACCAGCAAGTTGAAGAAAAAGATAACAATAACAACACATGGTTACAATGACGAGAACACAAACAGATTATACTAACATAAGAACCAACGATTACAAGGAAGTAAAGATAAGAAGATAGATAAATGATGGTATAATCTTAAGAACCCAAGAACTTGTGATATTTTTGGACCCTTAAAACCACACACTACAATTACCTATCAATTACAATGACACAAGAGTGGCGTCTACTACCCAAGCACTAACATATCAAGAAAATACAACACACAAGTGATTCCACCCTTGTGCTATGCCCTAGTTTCGGTTTTGGACTTTCTCTTTCTCTAACAAAAGTGTTCTTTCAATAGCATACAAAAATCAATGGACTTAACCCTACAATGTTTTATTTATACAACATTACAAAAATAGACAAATGAAAAAAGAACCTTTTTATTAAAGGGCTCCCAAAGCCCCCCTTAAGTGCACCAAAGGAGGATTTTGGGCCTCCTTCACACTTGGGTTTGTGCACTCTTTTAGGTAGTCTTCAAAATGCTTAAAAAAATGTCCATGGTCATGATCACACTTGTATCAGGAACTTGGACTTTTGCTAGACACTACACTTTGAAATATTTAAAGTTGGGCTTCCTTCCATTCTATTTTTCATACGAAATTGATAGTGTCTTACTATGGGGCACTCTATTGAGTATTCGGTTAGCTGTATGGATAGCTTCCCCACTTCCCCTCTCTCCAATGTTTTGCGGTAAACTTGAACTTATAAGTAAGACATTCATCATTTCCTTTAAGGTTTAGTTCTTCCTTTTCGCTATCCCATAAGATTGAGGTGAATACGAGGCAGTAGTTTGATGAACAATTCCATTCTTTATACATATTTATGCAAAAGGAGATTCATATTCTCCACCCCTATCACTTTTTATTAATTTGATCTTTTTCTCTAACTGATTTTCAACTTTTATTTTATATTGCCTAAACGCATCTATTGTTTCATTCTTACTATTTAGCAAACAGACATAACAGTACCTAGTGCAATCGTCAATAAAAGTTATAAAATACTGTTTTCCACAACGAGATGGTATTGACTTCATATCACAAATGTATATATGAATTAAGTCTAAGGGACTGAAATTCCTTTCAACAAACTTATACGAATGCTTAGCATACTTAGATTCCACACATATTTGCCACTTTGATTTATTACACTCAAAGTTAGGCAACACTTCAAAACTAATCAGCTTTCGCAAGATTTTATACTTGATATGTCCTAAACGACTATGCCACAAATCGTTTAACTCTAGCAAATAAGAAGAAGTTCCATCTTTCTTCGTTTCAACAACCATTACATTAAGTTTGAAAAAGCCCTCATTGAGGTAGCCCTTTCCTGCATACGTTTCATTCTTGCTTATTACAACTTTCTCCAAAACAAACACTTAAACTTGTTTTTAATGAGAAGTATTGTCGACACTAAGTTTTTCGTAATAGTAGGAACATGGAGAACATTGTTGAAAGCCAACACATTTCCAGAAGTAATGTTTGGGAATATCTTCTTACTTTCTTCGACCCTGAGTGTTGCATTATTTTCCATGAAGATCACTTCGTTAGGACCAACAGGATCATAAGTAGCAAAAGTTTCTTTGTCCACTCAAACATGTCTAGTGGCTCCTAAATTAAACCACTATTGATTTGGATATCCAACTAGATTGCTTTCAGTGATCATATCACATAGGTTTTCAATCTTTCTAGTTGTTTCCAACATGTTTATCTAATCTCTTTTCTTGTTCTTATTTAAAACTTGACTATTTAGAGTATTATGGTCATATTACTATAAATGTAATATTGCCTTTGAACATTTTCTTATTCTGCTCTTTCTCTTGTTCAAAAGACTTCTTTATCTTCTTATTATTTGGAGAATCATCCTTAACAAGATTTGCAACCATCATTGATAATTTTTTATTCAACTCATTATCCTCGTCAATCTTGGAATGACTCACAAGATCTTTCAAATCAGACAATTGATTTTCAATCATTATTTTTTTTCTAGAATATGAAGATTTATACTTATGAACATTTGCATTTCAAGTTTGGCCTTGCCATTCTTTGAAGTTAACAAAAAAATATTTTTCTAATTTCTCTGTCATTTTCATTGCTAGAGCAATACCTGAACAACTTAATGACGCAACATTGGTTGCCGTTGGGACAACACCATTCACAATCGAATTAATTTTTTGTTCAATTTCATTCGTCATTTTTTTGTTAATTTTTGACATACTCTTTCATATTTCAGAATACTAACAATAAAGACTGTAATCTTTAGCCAACTTCTTTTTAGTCAATGATAAAAAAAATTTATATCTTCAAATCATCAACCGAATAAACTCTGAAACATGACGAAGTTTTCATGACTTCAAATCATAATCAAATTCAAACAGAGTGAAACCCTATAGATTTTAAACTCCATAAACCAATACAGAGATTTTAACGAATCAGTGAAGTTTTTATATTCTTAGAACCAAATTCTCACACAGATTTCTCGATGAAGTTTTTATACTCTTCTAACCGAGCGAGTAGAAATGAAAAGATTTTAGTCTCCACAAAATCAAACCCAATACAGATTAACCAAATACTTGATTTATAAATGGTGATAAATTTTTTTCTTTCACCAAACAAGAACAAAAAATAAATATTTTATAATTTCCTTAAAATTGTTGTTTTTTTTGGGTTTGATAAAATCTGTATTTTCCAACAATAACTTCAAACGCATGTTTAATTTAACATATGAACAATCAAATGAAGTTTAAACTCCGTATTTACAACTTTGAACTTTTAACAATAAGTTCAACCCAACTTATGAATATCAACAAAATGAAGTTCAAACTATTTTTCTGGAAAATAGCAAAACCAAATGTTAAGAACATCAACACAAGTTCAACTAACTTATGAACTATAAAAATAAAGTTTCAAGAACTTCAAACACAAGTTTAAACAGTCGAAGAACTATCAATATGAAGCTGAAACTATTTACTGAAAAACAGTAAAACCAAACAATACAGATTAGTTTAAATTCCTTAAGATTGTTGTTCCGGCGGGTACAAAATATGTATGTTTTCTATACTAAGTTCAAGAATAAGTTTTCAAGAACTACAATGAAGTTCAACACATTCAAACACAAGTTCAAATAAACTATCAAATGAAGTGTTTATCAGCTATTAAGAAATGAAGATGAAGCAAAAATTTAAGAACCAAGTCCACCGATTTCACGGTGTGTCCTTAAGGAATTTATTCCCTTCAAGTACCCGAGGTTATGGAATCTTTCCTCCCAGGATAGAATTATTCTCTTTCTGAAAATAGTGGTACCTCAAATTTTCAGAAACTCTGAACACATTCAACAGTTTAATGATCACACGAGCGTTTTTAAAAGAAGAAGAAGATTATTTTTCTACTCAAAAAAAATTATCTTTACCTAAGGAAAATTCAGGTACTTATAGCCATCAAGGTGTTGCTTCATGAAGAGAAGAAATGGTTCAGCAAGGTGCACCCCTTCATAAAGTTTCAATTATTTAAAAAAGGTGCAACTCTTCGGAAAAGTCACAACCATTGAAAAGGTCATAATCATTCAATCCGAAAAGGTGCATACTCAAATTGCATCTTTTCTCTTAGTGTCTTTCCTGAAAAAAAATCACCTTTTATTTTTCGCTCACACCTCTTAATAACCCAACATATATTTATAAGAGAAAGGATAAAAAAGTTAATCATCACATTCATTGGTATGATATCCTTCGTCCAAAAGGATAAAAAATTAATTATCAAATTTATTTATGCTAAAAGTGTTAGAAAAAAATGAGTGGACCTAAAAAGGAAAATGTCATCATTGACTACGAATATGTCCAGATGCATTCTCTGGATATAAGTGTGAAAGAAATGCGTTCAACCATCTTTATGTCATAATCACCATATTAAAGAGCCTTTGTTTCTAATCGTTATTAGCCGTTATGAGAATCATGTTAATATTTAGTCACTCATTATTAATATTGAATAATAATTTATTTTTTACCATCGGTATGGACAATATTAGTTGTGCAAATTACAAAATAGTAACAGACCTTTACCTCATAATTACCTCTTAATCCTCTTTATTTCCCTTTAATCTGACACTTGGTGGTTGCTATTCTTTAAGCCAACGTCTTATGCACTAATATATATATTGTTATGATTCGGATAGAATAAGCAAATCAAAAGTAAAAAAGAAAATCAAGAACAACACACATCAGATTTACGTGAAGATCCTTGTGGGAAAAAACCACGGGCAGAGGCAGAGGAGGTTTCACTATAATGGAGAAAGAGTATAATGTGGAGAAGGCTGAATTTTCTGAATAATCAAAATAGACCCACTAATTGCACTTATATAATACATGCATATAAATAAGTCCTAAGCCCGAAAAACATAAAGGTCCATATTGAAAATCACAAATATGAGTCGCACCACTAAACTTTTGGGGTCGGCTCAACATAATTTGGGTCACAACTCTAACAGTCTCCACCTTGACACGAATTCTAATTCAAAACTCAAATTCATTCCAAGACAAACTCTCCACCTCTTCCACAAAAGCCCCTAAGAGCACATCTCAACAACTAACACCAACCAAGTCCAAGCAATGCTCAAACTTGGCACTTGGTAGTGTCTTGGTCATCACATCAGCAGGATTATCATGAGTACTAATCTTGCTTACCACAATATCACCACGAGCAATAATTTCACGCATAAAATGATATCGAACATCGATGTGCTTTGTTCTCTCGTGAAACATTTGATCTTTCGTAAAGAAGATAGCACTCTGTCTGTCGCAAAAGATCATAGTAATTTGTAAGTCTTTGCTAAGTTCGCCAAATAGACCCTTTAACCAAATGGCTTCCTTGAAAACCTCTGTAATAGCCATGTACTCTGCCTCAGTATTTGACAAAGCAACCGTAGTCTGTAAAGTAGCTTTCCAACTGATAGCACAACCACCAATGGTGAAAACATATCCTGTAAGGGGCCTTCTTTTATCATGATCTCTTGCAAAA
This sequence comes from Capsicum pubescens, assembly GCA_030864215.1. NCBI lineage: Eukaryota > Viridiplantae > Streptophyta > Magnoliopsida > Solanales > Solanaceae > Capsicum > Capsicum pubescens. The sequence goes on from CM061549.1 coordinate 38,898,211, forward strand.
TCAGAATCAACATACCCGATTACTCTATCTCTATTTTGCCCAAACTGTAAACAAACATCAGCAGAACCATGCAAGTATCTGAAAATTTACGAAACTTCTTTCCAATGTTCTTTACCAAGATTTGTCATGTATCTACTAACTACACTGACAGCATAAGATAAATCTGGTCGGGAACACACCATCGCATATATAAGGGACCCGACGGTAGTAGAGTATGGAACTCGAGACATATAGTCACGCTTATCATTTGTCTTTGGAGATAAAGTGGCCGAGAGTTTGAAGTGAGCTGCCAATAGAGTACTAACAGGCTTTTCATTTTGCATATTGAACCTGTGAAGCACCTTTTCAATGTATCTTTTCTAACTCAAGTATAACTTACAATTCTTTCCATCCCTCAGAATCTCCAAGACAAGAATCTTCTTTGCTGCTCCTAGATCCTTCATATCAAACTCCTTACTGAGCTGGGCTTTGACTTTTATTATCATACTCATATCTTTTGCTGCAATCAACATATCATCAACATACAAGAGAAGATACACGAATGAACCATCACTTACCTCCTTAAAGTAGACACAACTATCATAGTTGCTCCTCTGAAATATATGAGAGGTCATAAAATAGTCAAACCTCTTATACCACTACCTGGGTGACTGCTTTAAGACATAAAGAGACTTTTTCAGCAAGCATACATAGTCCTTCTTTCCTTAGACTACAAAGCCCTCTGATTGCTGCATATAGATGTCCTCCTCAAGTTCTCCATGTAAGAATGCAATTTTGACATCCAACTGCTCAAGATTATGCATGGCCACAATACCAAGCAAGGCTCGAATCGAACTATGCTCTACAACTGGAGAAAACACATCTGTGAAGTCAATACCTGGAACCTGATTGTAGTTTTTAGCAACTAGTCTTTCTTTGTACCTTGCATCTTCAACTCCCAATGTTTCTTCTTTATTTTTGAATATCCACTTGCAGTGGACAGCTTTATTATCTTTACGCAATCTCACCAGATCCCAAGTGTCATTCTTATAAAGTGATTCCATCTTCTCCTGCATAGAAATCATCCATCGCCCGGAATCATCACAACTAACTGCCTCTGAGTAAGAAAAAGGATCTTTACCAAAATCAATACCTTCTGCTACATTCAATGCATAAGCAACCAAATCAGCTTCAGCATACTTCTGAGGAGGTCTAATATCTCTTCTAGGCCTGTCTTTAGCAATAGAATATTCTGGCGTAACTGGTGGAAAAGAAGAAATAGTACCACTCTGTATCTCCGGGCTAGACTGAGAAGTAGGAACTGGTGTAGAATTTTCTCTAATTTGCAATTCAATGTGGGTGAATGACTTTTGTTGATTCATGTCACTAAGCTCATCTGGAGGTGAAACACTAGATTCAGAGGGAGCCCGAAGTATGGTAGTTTCATCAAACATAACATCCCAGCTGATTATAACTTTTTTGCTTTCTGGACACCAAAGTTTATAACCTTTTAACACTAGGCTTATAACCCATAAATAAGCACTTGACAGATCTAGGATCCAACTTTCCATTATCAACATAAGCATACACAGGACATCCAAATATCCTCAAATCAGAATAACTAGCAGGAGTACCAAACCATACCTCTTGTGGAGTTTTTTTATAAATCGCGACTGAGAAAAAGCGGTTAATAAGAAGACAAGTTGTGGAAGCAGCTTTGGCCCAAAAAGACTTGGATAAACCAGCATTAGAAAACATACAACGCACCTTCTCTATTATAGTCCTATTCATTCGTTCAGCCACACCATTCTGCCGCGGAGTATGATAAAATGTCAAGTGCCTCACAATTCCTTCTGACTTGCACAGAGCATTAAATTCATTAGAACAGAACTCTAAAGTATTATCAGTCTGAAGGTGTTTTACCTGATTCCTTATTTGTTTTTAAATCATAATCTTCCATTCCTTGAAAGTAGGCAACACATCATTCTTTTTCTTCAGAAAGAACACCAAAACTTTTTTGGAATAGTCATCAATAATAGTCAACAAATAATTTGCACCTCCTCTAGAAGGTACTCTAGAAGGACCCCAGGGATCAGAATGAATGTAATCAAGTGTGCCTTTAGTTGAGTGGGTGCCTTTAGTGAACCTGACTCTCTTCTGCTTCCCAAAAATGTAATGCTCACAGAACTCTAGTTTGGTAATACTCTGACCATCAAGAAGTCCTCTCCTACTTAGTTCAGTCATCCCATTTTCACTCATATGCCCTAGGTGCATATGCCAAAGTTTAGCAACGTCACTTTTTTATAGAGGAGAGGTAGAAATAATTGCATTACATATAATCGTAGAGCCTTGAAAGACATACAAATTTGCAGACTTTCTCTGTCCCTTCATCACAACAAAAGCGCCTTTAGTAACCTTCAGGACTCCACCTTCACCAGTGTACTTATATCCGTTCGAATCAAGAGTACTCAAGGTAATAAGATTTCTCTCCAAGTCTGGGACATACCGCACATCACCAAGTTTCCTCACAACCTCATCAAACATCTTAATTTTGATTTTTCCAATACCAACTATCTTGCAAGGTTTGTTATTTCCCATCAACACAACACCTTTAGAGACTGCTTCATATGTTGTAAACCAATCCCGATTGCGACACATATGAAATGTGCAAGCTGAATCAAGAATCCGATCCTCACAGGGTTTGGAGTTACCATCAGAAACAACCAAGAGTTCTTCATCACTACCACCATCTTCAACAAAACTATCTTCACCGAACTTCTCTGGTTGGTTTCTCTTCGGTTTTGGAGCTTTTTTTTTCTTTCTATCCTGTAACTTCCAACACTCGGATTTGATGTGGCCATTCTTCTTGTAGTAATTACCGGTTTTATTTCTGTTTCTGTATTTCGATTTATTTCTATCATCACCCCCAGAGTTTCTCTCACGATTCCTTCCTCGAACAATGAGACCATCTCCTTGAGTCTCCAACCCATTCACAAAATGCTTCATCTTCTCCTTAGAGAATAACGCATCATAGACTTCATCTATGGTCAGGGTATCACGACTATGTAAAATTATATTCCTAAAGATCGTGTATGATGTAGGCAACAAATACAACAAAATCAACACTAGATCTTTCTCATTGTACTTAACCTCCAGAGTCTCTAAATCAGAGATGATTTTCTTAAATACAAATAGGTGATTCTCCAAGGACGCACCCTCAGACATACGATGGGAATAAAGTCGTTGTTTGAGATGCAACTTACTTGTTAGGCTCTTCGTCATACACAGCGATTCCAATTTCAATCACAACGCAGCAGTAGTGGTTTCCTTCAAAACATCCTATAGAATCTGATTGGATAAAGGAAGGTGGATCTGAGATAGAGCCTTCCGATCCTTACGTCGTTTGTCTTCCTCTGTCCACGATGAGGGCATCTTATCAAACCCTAATAGAGAATCATCCAAATCCATCTGCGCGAGCACAACCCGCATCTTAACTTGCCAAAACAAAAATCTAGTGTTGCGATCCAACAACAGAATATCATACTTCATGGTTGTCATCTCCGAGAAAATAATTGAACAGGCTCTGATACCAGTTTGTTATGATTCAGATAGAATAAACAAACCACAAGTAAAAAGAAAATCAAGAACAACACACACAAGATTTACGTGAAAACCCTTGCGGAAAAAAACCACGGGCAGAGGAGGTTTCACTATAATGGAGAAAGAGTATAATATGGAGAAGTCTGAATTTTCTGAATAATCAAAATAGACCCACTAATTTTACTTATATAATACGTGCATACAAATAAGTCCTAGGCCCAAAAACATAAAGGTCTATATTGAAAATCAAAAATATGGGTCGCATCGCGAAACTTTCGAGGCCGACTCAACATAATTCGGGTCACAACTCTAACACATATATATATATAAAGTTATCCTTTTCTTACTGGGAGAGAGACATAGAAAGATAAGATCATTCTAATCCTGTTATGTCTATATTATTGTGTTGGGTTCTCTTTTATGATTTAATTTCTGTTAGATTTTGGTTGCTAGTTTACACTAGAATAGCTTGTTGAATCGTAAGGGATACACCTATATCGGGTGAAATATCCTTAATGACGGTGTACTTTGACATGCCTCGAGCTATGAGAATTCCCTACAAGTGTTCATGATCAAGTATTTGTGTAAGAATTTCCAACAAGAAGAGATCTTAAGTTACGTTCAATCAAGCAAACTCAGCTCTGAACCAACATACCAAAACAAATCTTTAGTTAAGTAGTGTCATTTTGTTCAATATATCTCATTATCCATAGTGTGTTTTATTATATATAAAAAAATGTACCAATGAAGGGATCCCACTTGACAATCCTTCGATCAACATGGGTCCGCCCCTGGGAGACACCACTGCTTGAAAAACAAAACTAAGTGAGAAATAAATTATGTAGCTAAATGATACAAAATTTAGGTATCTAAGATCGATTAAGGGAAAAGAGGTGAATGGGTGAGGGGTTTGAGTTAGAAGGATAGAGGGTCCGTGAGTTTAATTTAGTTGATATGGATTTAAAATCACTGGCATAGCTATTAGCTAGTTTAATTAGAGGTCACATGTAAATTTTAATTTTTTAAAATCGTTTATTCGCGTCGTTAGTTAAGAGTGGCACAACTGCCCACTTCTACTCAAAGGCGATGGCATAAATATGCTCAATTATTAATGAATGATGTGACTTAGCCATTTTTTAAAATTCAATAGCACATTCGAAAATAAAACTAAAACTTACAATCTAATAGTCGTGAAATTAATAATGACCAACTAGTGAATTTTCATAAAGTCTTCAATCCCTACAGCTTTGAAAAGTAAAGTCTTGTCTTCATAACTTGCAAAAGAAATACATAATAAATTCACTTTACAAAACCTAATATAGACTGACTAAAATAATTATTCAAGTCTAACAGTAATTTAACAACTCACAGAATACATTCTTTGAAGTATAAGGACTAGATTTCAATAATTTTAAGGACCAGAGTTAGTCACTTCACTAATTAAAATAGTACTTAAAATCAAGAATTAGGGACCAGAAATGAATATCGTCTGTATAAGGACTAGTTTTTTTTTTTTTTAATTGTATGGTGAGACAAAATTAGTTAAGTTCAACATTATCACAAGGCAAATGCTTTTTTTTACTAGAACAAATAAAATGTGCGCACATCGATTTGTGTACACACTACACCAAAAAAATATTTAGTGGTAATTAGTTAACTGTTATAAATTTATTTACATTATAGTGAATGTCTATATAGATAAGATCTATCAAGATTTAGTTGATATCTATCAGGATTTGAATTATCTGTCTTTTAGTCAGAAACTAGGAGTAAACTTCTCCTATAAATAGAAGGGTTTCTTCATGGTAAATCATTCTCAAAGATCCTAGATATCCGTCAAGAGAAATAAAAATCTCTCTCTATTCTTTTTGCTCTTTGCTTTATATTTCATAACATGTTATCAGCATGAGATTCTGCCAAATAAGGTGAGATTATAAATCTAAAGGTAATTTTAAGGTTAGTAATTTCTTATATTATTGTTTTTTGCTACTAATAATATAATTATTGTTGGATTTAAGGAAAAATAATTAGTTTGGAACGATTTATGTTTTAAATTTATTCCTTAAGAACAATATTATCAAAAGGATGATAATATGTTGGGTTTAAGTCTTATCGAGTTATTGCCTAAGATGCCTTTATATGGATAAGATATTGAGTTTGATTCTCAATACACTATATTGATGATATTATGATGGCTAAGGCAAAATAATGGGCATTTGGTGAAACATGTCCCATTAAATATGCTTCATTCCTTGAATTGAATGCGGTAGCAATAAATCATATGTATCCTCAATTTATTTTTGTAGTAGCTATCATAATTTAATACGCTTAAGGCACGATTATATTCTATTCCTGGGGAATGAGAATTTTGATTGTTTCAATACAAGCGTGCACTTGATTGTAGTGGTATCATAACTCACCTCTGAAAGAGGTAAAATAGTTGAGAAGAGTTATTCTAAAATCTACTTTCCAAGTAGTAAATCTGAAATCTATTCACATCATAGTAAATCTGAAATTTACTAAAGAAAAAAATACATGTCATGGTAAACTTGGAGTTTACTAGTATAAAAGTTCATAAATTGGCATGAACGATTGCGACATCCTAAAGATGTACATATTAAGTACTCCCTCCATTTCATAATAAATGAATTGTTGCATTTTGGCACACAGATTAAGAAAAAAGAATCAAAGACACAAATTTAACATAGTTTTTCATTTTTACCCTTTTTCAAAGTACAAAATCATATTTATGTCATTCTTTTTCAGTTGATGGGTCCCTTGGTTGTCAAATCCTCAAGGATAAATTTGAAAAAAAAAAATTAACGATTCATTTATTTTGGAACACCAAAAATACTCCAACAATTCATTTATTATGAAACGAAGGGAGTATTAAATACATATTGAAGAATTCAAAAAATTTTCATGAGCTTTTAATGTTGCCTGTTCTCATGATAAGTTGGTTGGACCAACTATTGTTGAGATTTGATCACTTAAAATCTGAAAAGTCTGAAGGGTGAATATGGACCCTTTCACCTATCATTTGATATGTTGAAAAGATGCATCAATAAAATGATCACATGTACAATCATTGTCGACCTGCAACTTGACATTCATAAAGTTGCTTGCTCAATAAAATTGAGTTAAGAACATAACTTTCAGATTGTATAATCAAAACAATCCATCTTGATGATGATGGTTTGGCATTGAATGTCTTTGATAAATAGCTAAATCATTGCTAATGAGAACAAAGTTTCATGTGTTGGTCTGAAATATGATATGTTGTATACAACAGCACTTGTATGCATTAGATCAAAAGATTATGATTATTTCTTCCTTCTCAATTGGTTCAAGGTCATAAGCCAAATATTTCATCTAAAAATTTTTGATGTGCGGTATACGATTAATGAATATACCGTGATGCACAAAGATGGAGGATGTATATTAGTTTTCCTAACATAAGGGGGAGATTATAAGCAGCTATGAAATATGTTAGGAATTATCATCAAATCCTCATTCAAAAGATAATTCAAGTGAAATGCCGAACGCATTTCATATTTAAGCTGCAAGCGCTCCTATTTTGTGTCCCTAAAGGACAAAGTCTATGCATGCGTGAGGCATGATAGACCAATTGGTTTCAAATAAAATAATCCTTGAAAAGGATAAGGAACAAATGATCATAATAAGAAGGTAATGTGCTCTTGAAGAGCTTACGATATAACACTTCATGAAACCTTATGAGAGGTTCAGGTACTTGAAAATAATCACGTAATGAGATCTCAAAATGTTATGTCACACTGTGAACCGATACGAAATAATTTATCATCAATGATATCTTTGATACAATATTGGCGCAATATTGTGAAAGCTTATGAGGATCTAATTTCTACGTTTATTTAACCATGCTGACGTAGAAATATTTATCAAGTGACATGAAAGAGTGCATCTTGGTAAGTGAAAACTTATTTGATTTGCATTCCACATACTTGAAGACGTCACACATGAAATGTTGAATATTGTCACTTGACAAAATATATCTTGCAAATACTACAATACCTGATATAGCCTTTTCAATTAATTTGTTAGCAGGGTATATTTCTCCTCCTACTGGGAGACATCGAAATGGGATAAAAGACATGAACTTATTTTATTCTAAAGCTTGCAGTCTCGATCTTGTTGACTATGCTGATGCTGGGTACTTATCTGACCCGCATAAAGCTCGGTCAATTTATTGGCAAGGCTATGTGTTCATATGTGGAGATACTGTCATATCTTGGAGATATACAAAGCAATCTATTATAGCCACTTCATTAAATTATCCTGAGATAATATCTATTCATAAAGAGAGTCAGAAATGTGTGTGGTTGAGATCCATGATATATCTCATTCGAGAAAAATGTGGTTTGAAATGTGACAATGTACCCATATTTTTATACAGAGATAATGCAGCATGCATAGCACATCTTAATGGAGGATTCATAAAAGGAGATAGAACGAAGCACACTTCATCAAAGTTTTTTTTACATACATGAGCTACAAAAGAATGGTGATATTAACATGCAACATATTCATTCAAGTGACAATGTGACTGATTTATTCACCAAGTGTCCGCCAACTATAATTTTCAAGAAGATGGTGCACAAGACCGGGATGCAAAAGTTCAAGGATGTTCTCATTAGGGGGAACAAATACGCGTTGTACTCTTTTTTCCTTTTAAGGTTTTGTCCCACTGGGTTTTCCTTGTAAGGTTTTTAATGAGGCGACATACATGCGTATTGTTAGAGATGTGTAGTCTTTTTCCTTCACTAGATTTTTTTTTCCACTGAGTTTTTTCTAGTAAGGTTTTAACGAGGCACATTATCTATCAATTAGACATTCAAGGGGGAGTGTTATAAATTTATTTACTATTATAGTGAATGTCTAAATAGATAAGATCTATCAAGATCTAGTTGATATCTATCAGGATTTGAATTATCTGTCTTTTAGTCAGAAACTAGGAGTAAATTTTCCCGATAAATAGAAGGATTTCCTTCATTGTAAATCATCCTCAAAGATCCAAGAGATCCGTCAAGAGAAATAAAAAATTACTCTATTTTCTCTCTATTCTTCTTCTTTGCTTTATATTTCATAACATTAACATCTTAATTGCCTCTGGATTATATTTTTAGAGGCAACTATTAGTAACAATTATATTTCAACACTCTTTGTAATGTTCCTAAAGCCTATAGTCACATCAGATATAATTAATTAATACCGACAAAGTTTTAACACTCACTAAATTGCATATTTAGTGCAACTAAAAGTTTATATTGTTATAGTGACCTTGTTAATTATCGCGATTCTACCTTTCACACTTTAGGTGCATGGTTCAAGAGTGTCTACGAAGTCAATAGTCACTCATCTAAGCTTTTTTCATTTGACGTCAATCTAAATTAATAGAACTAATAATTTTTTAATTTCATGTGACTATGAAAAAAGTGCATGATTGCAATGACATTAGAAGCTCTCCTACCTTGTGTCTTTTCATCTAATAATAATTCACTATCTAGGGGTGTCAAACGGGCCGGGCCGACCCGGCCCGATTATCTAACCCGACCCGGTTTGACCCGGCCCGATAAGCCCTAGGGCTTTAGGGTTCCGGGTATCGGGCCGGTTATTTTGTTAAAATGGGTCCAGTTAACCCGGCCCAGACCAGGCCCGGTCCAGGCCCGCCGATTAACCGGCCCGGCCCAGAAAATTAAAAAAAAAAAAAATTTGGGCCAAACTAGCTGTTGGCCCAACGGCTATATAGCCGTTTTTTGGTCCAAACGGCTAGTTTGGGCCCATTTAGTAAAAAAAAAACTTTAAAAAATATTTTTTAATCCCCAAAAAAATCTATAAATACCCTACAACTTCAAATCATTTTTCACACAATTTTTCACTCTCTCAATTCTTAATTCTCAATTCTCAATTCTCAAATATTCAATATATTTAATTTCTTAAAGTGTTCACTTTAATTTTTTAATTTTTCGTTTACAAAGTACGAGCGGAAGTTTCTAAAGTCGCAATCTTCGGATACTTCCAAAATTTGGTATTGTCGTACCATCTCTTACGTTTAATTTTTATTTATTGTATTAATTGTTTAATATTTAATTTTATTATATTTGTGTATTTTGAATATTTTTAGTTTAATTTAATTTATATTAAAAAACCTCGCTACTAAAGGTGTTAAAATTTTTTATCCCGGAAACGGTAGTGGTAGTAAAAAGCGAATTACTAGCGGTAGAGGTAGTTCAAGTAGTAGATATACCCGTGTGCCTTCACCTCCGGTACCGCTTGGTACACCTTTTGAGGAAGAAATAGATGTAGGTGTTCACGATATGAATTATGTAGAAGCTCAGGAAAATTACGGTATAGAAGAAGAAAATGAAGTAGATGCGGTTAATTTAGACGAAGATAATGAAAATATTGCTGAAACACCCGCAGTCGGAGATGCTAACGTTAGATCTGAATCAGTTAATCTCTCTTTCCGTCCTCCCAGTGCCCCAAAACCTCGTAAAAGAACTAGTATTGCATGGCAATTTTTTGAACGTATATCAGATATTGAGGTGCAGTGCAATATTTGTCAACAAATATATAAGCATAGAAGTGGAGGCAAGCAAGGGGGTACGGGTACGTTAATGAGACATATAGCTGAAGATCACAAAAGAGAGTTAAATATTGCAAAAGGTGGTGGGGATGTTGGTGGGTCAACGCAAACTAGAATGGACCCAGCAACCGGTCAAGTAGCGAAAAAGTATAATAAATTGAGGGACAGGAAAGAAATAGCTAAAATGGTAGTTGTGGGTTGTTTGCCTTTTAGTTTTCCTTCTTCTGATGCCTTTATTCGTTATATACAAGCAATTTATAATCCTATGTTTAATGGTATTCCTAGAACTACTTGTCGGTTTGATATTTTTAGACTCCATTCACAATATTGTTTTTATTTATCAACATTGTTAAAAAATATTCAATGTAGATTGTCCCTAACTTCTGATCTTGGTCATGCTGTAAATAAAAATGATTATTTAACCGTTACTTGTCATTGGATGGATAGTAATTTCGTGATGCAAAAACGTATTCTTGTTTTTTTATATGATGAAGATCGTAAACATACTGGAAAATTTATTGTTGATTCTATTGTTAAAATTGTCGGATATTATGGTATAGAAAATAAAATTTTATGTATTGTTTTTGATAATGCTTCTAACAACAAGACTGCTATAACAAAAATAAAATCTACGCTATCTCCGTCCTTGCCTGAAATTTTTCATATTAAGTGTGCATGTCATATATATAATTTAATTGTAAAAGATGGACTTGAGTTTTTTGAGCTTTATATTGAAAAAATTCGTCTTGCCGTTGGTTTTATTCAAGAAAATAATCGTAGATCGAGAATTAGAGAATTTAAAGTTAAATGTCAAGAAAATGGACTTACACCGATTTTGATGCCTGAGGAAATTGATACTAGATGGAATTCTACGTATGAATTTTTAAAAACTTGTTATAAATATAGAATTCCTATTACACTAGCTTTTAACCAACATTGCGGTTCATTTGCTGATTCTGCTGATTGCATGCTACATAATTCTGATTGGGTTGTAATTAATGATCTTGTTAAGTTTTTAGAAAAATTTTATGTAGCTACGGTTGAATTTTTCGGTGCTTACTATCCTACTGTTTGTAATATTTTGGCATATATAGCCGATATTTCTGGTTTGCTCCAACAATATAAAAATAAAGAAGGTTATAAAGAAGTTGTTGGCGCCATTTTACGAAATTTAAAAAATATTTTTTCCGATTCCCCCTATTTACTTGGTTGGTACTATGCTAAATCCGTGCATGAAATATAATCATATGTGTCACTTTGGTAGTCTTATTTATACCAACTTAGAAATAAATACTAACCATGATTCTGAACAAGTACAACCTGATTTGTGGACGGCTATGGCTGATGCAAAGGATTACATAGAAAAATTATATAATCACTATGCTGATTTATTTGATTCAGCCGTACCTACAAATATCACTCCAACTGTCGCTCCTCATCCTCCCGAGGAGCCATCATCTTCTAAAAGGCCGGCACATAGTGGTTTTTCTGATCCGTTTTATGATTTAAATTGTTGGAACAGTGTTGATGAGAGAACTTACACATCAACTTATCGGGAAGAGCTGAAATATTATCTTCGGACGGCACCAGAGGATCGCAGACGACAGATCAACACGTTGGATTGGTGGAGGAATAATGAATCACAATATCCTGTGCTTTCAAGATTAGCTAGAGATATCTTGAATGTTCCAATGTCAACCGTTGCATCAGAGAGCGCCTTCAGTCAGGGACGACAGCAGCTTGGAGACAACCGACACTCATTGGGAAGCAATGCAATGAATGTTCTAGTTTGCCTCAGAGATTGGATTAGAGCGGAAAGAAGAAACCAAGGAATGGAACCGGAGCCGAGCGACGAGCTGAAACTTGAAGAAATTATGACTTCACGGGAGAACTCAGCAGAATCAAGTCCAATGCATGGTTTTGCCCCCATTGACTTCGACTATCCTATGCAAGTTCCCATTAATATTAACATGAATGAGTTGGAAAAAATGATGCATAATTTATAAATTTTTCATTCATGTAAATTATAAATTTTGGATCATTTTGCAATCAATAAAATTCCCCAAATTCATTCAGTCCTTAGTCGTTGTTTTTTATTTTTTTTTATTTAACGATTTAAAATTTTAAATTGAATTTCTAGTTTTCTACTTTAAATTAAAAACTTACTTCTAATATATTATTAATTTACTACCAAATATTATTAATTTATTATATTAAGTAGCATATGTTTTGTATATTTGTGCATATATCTTCTATAGAAGTGTATATTTAACGTATACATGTGTATATGTTTTATAAATTAGTATATAAGTATATTTATACATATTGTAATGTATATATAATGTAGTATATTTTATAAGTAGTAGTATATATACATTGAATGGTGCGTATACACGTGTATATATCTTCTATAGAAGTGTATATTTAATGTATACATGTATATATGTTTTATAAATTAGTATATAACTATACAAATATATATTGTAATGTATATACATTATAGTATATTTCATTTAAAGTATTACATATACATAGAATAGAGTGAATGGATCTTCTATAGACGTGTATATTTAACGTATGCGTGTCTATATATTTTATAAATTAGTATATAACTATACAAATATATATTGTAATGTATATATATTGTATATATCTCATTTAAAGTATTACATATACATAGAATAGAGTGTATATATGTGAATAGATCTTCTATAGACGTGTATATTTAACGTATACATTACTTTATGTTTTATAAATTAGTATATATATTGTAGTATATACTTTTTTTAAAGTAGTACATATATATTGAATGATGCGTATATATGTGTATATATCTTCTATAGACGTATATCTTTAAAGTATACAAGTGTATATGTTTTATAAATTAGTATGTAACTATATATATATACATATTGTTGTATATATATATATATGTATATCACTATATTGTAGTATATATTTTATTTAAAGTAGTACATATATATTGAATGGTGCATATATATGAGTATATATCTTCTAAAGTAGTATATATTTAACGTATACATGTGTATATGTTTTATAAATTAGTATATATATATATTGTAGTGTATATATATATATATATTGTAGTGTATATATATATATATATATATATTATACTATTATAGCATATGTTTTATTTAAAGTAGTACGTATAGTCATATATAATTATATATTGAATGGTACGTATATATGTGTAATTGTTTATACTTTATATATTTTTTAAAAAATATATATTGTATATTGGAGTGTATATAGTGTATATTGGATTTTTTATTTATTTTTTAAACGGGTTTGACCGATTTTTAATCGGGTTTGACCGGGTTTTGGTGGGTTTGACCGGATTGGGTTAAGTGGGCTGGGTTCGGGTGGGTTTTAATTTTTTTACTGTTTGACCCGGCCCGGCCTGATTAACGCCAAACTCGGCCCGTAACTGGTCCAGAACCCGGGTAAAATGGGAGGGCCAGTTCCGGGTTGGCCCGGCCCGGCCCGGCCCGTTTGACACTCTTATCTAAAGCTAGAAAAGTACCAAAAAATGCTTTGATCTTTTGTATATGGCATGATAGTGAGAGTCACCAATAATAGATATTTGGACCTATACAATAATTACAATTGATTAAAATGTTTACATTTGTCACACTTCCACTTGCTAATTTTTTAGTCGTCTAGTTTTAGTGTAAGGATCATATAGAAGAATCAAAATATCTTAACATCTAAATAATCTGATAAAAGGTTGCGGTAAGTACTTTTCTATCTTTAATTAGGAATATTCAAACTGACTATGGGAACGAAGTTAGATTTGAAAGGGAATGTTTTATCTTTTATTAAAGTCAAGTTTTTGGTAAATATTTGACCTAGTCATATTTTAATACAGATATTGATCGCCGAGTGAGGGAAAAAGTCTTGATCCAATGGTTGCTTGTTTTTTTTTTTTAAATTTCAATGTCTATTGGAATGAAACATATTTGATCGGAAATGTTTTATCTTCTATTCAAGTCATGAATTTTTTTTGTGAGAATTTGAATCAGTCGAATTTCAATACAGACCAACTGAGGGGGAAAAGTGATTTGATCTAACACGTTGCTTGTTTGTTTTTTTTCTTTCTAAAATTTCAAGGCTCTGAATAGTGACAGCAGCTATTTAATTTATTTGTCATTGTCCATCTCAATGGATATTTTTCCAATTAGTAAGTTGTTTCATTAGGATGTCGCTTTCAGTTACCTAATAGTTAAAAAAAAGAAGTTGAAAATTATAAAATGTTACTGTCGATTCTGTAGTCTTTTAGTAAATTACCTTAAGTTTTATGTGTTTTTAAGAGATTTTTATTTTTATATATAAGAAATATGAAAATAATACATCAAAGATCTAAAAATATCATTTATTTAATTTAAATTATAAATGGCCATAAGAGGTCATTTTCTCTGTATAATTACTTTCTTATATATTGAAGTTTGTGAAAATTTAATATTACATTAATCACACTCCTGAGTGTTCAAATACCTACAATATGGATAGCAATATTTACGTATATGTTCGAAGTATACACTGTCGATATGTAGTGTATAGATATATCTTATATGTATAATATATATTTGGTATAAACTAAACGTATATATTATGTACATATTTTTGCAAACTAGATGTTTGAATGATATTTGAGTGAAATTTTTTCACATGAAGCTAACAAATTATCAATTATGTAGATTATGACTTATTAACAAGAGGTGTATGATTGTAAAGGATCAAGGATTCCACACGAAACTATTTTTTATCGTTTATAAATGAAAAGATAGTAAGTGAATGTAAATTTGTTAGGAAAATAATCCAAAAATTAAA
Organism: Capsicum pubescens; assembly: GCA_030864215.1. NCBI lineage: Eukaryota > Viridiplantae > Streptophyta > Magnoliopsida > Solanales > Solanaceae > Capsicum > Capsicum pubescens. The sequence continues at coordinate 38,913,269 of CM061549.1, forward strand.
ACATACTCTGTTAGCATTTACGCTAATTTTTTTTATTTTACCTGATTTTTGAAGATTTTGTACCTCTATACATAGAAGATCTCTCTTCTAAGGTATAATCATAAAAAAATCTTAGTTGACAGAAGATTTCTCTGAATATGTTTTTTATTTTTCAATATTATGTTTTTATATATAGATTTGATCAAACCATATTAATAATATATTGTTTAATATGTTTTTCTTTTCCTCTAAATTATTGTCTTCGTGATTTGTAAGCTTTAAGCTTCTGTGTGACGTCCTATCTGTTCTGAACCGAACAAGTGTTTTAAGGAACTCTAATAAAAGTTTTGTAGAAGTACTCGACCATATAGAAGTCAATGGTAGCCCTCATAAAACATGACTATTAACAATTATACATATTTGTTGTTGTTATAAATCAGACTATTTTAACATATGAATAATTACTTAGTAGATAAGGTTAGATTGAATGTGTGAAGGATATTATTTAACAGAGTACACAGTAGGCAAGAATTGAAATCTAGACCAAGTGGTTTATTTCAAGATATATATAGTCAAACATAAATTTAAAAAATTATACCACTGCCTATTTTACTTGTGGCAAGATGATTTTTTTTAATCTATCGAATATTTTGAATTCAACTATTAAAACAAAATAATTGATGAATGAAAATATTTCCTCTTTAACGAATCCTATGTGCGAATTTGAATTAATTGGGCGCAATACATAGCTAATCTACTGAAACTTGTCATAATGTTCCATTTGAGCAATCAAACTAAGCTCTAGCCTATATTTCAATTGAACACCTCAATTTTTAATGAAGTGTTCGAATTTAACACTTTCATTTTAAATTTTGGAAAAAAATTCAGACGTATTTTTATTCATACATTAGATAATTAAGTTAATTGTATATCATCTTCTTTAATTATACACATCTACTTCATGTAGAAAATTTCTGTGATTTTATGATTTAATGAAGCTAATACATATAATTAAAGAAAATATTATATCTAATCTAATTAATTTAATTACTTAATAGAAAAATGAGAACACATAATTTTGTTTTCGTATTTTGACTCCAAAAAGTCTGATTACAATACTTTATTAGGAGTTATTCAATTAAAACATGATTGATTAATTTGAATGGGTAAATGAAATATTCTTGATAAGTTTATTGAATTGGTCATGTGTTGAGCCAATTGAAAGAGAGGTCATAGATGTCAAATTACTGAAGCTTCCCATATAGTATGATGATGACAACTGACAATTTATTGCCTATATATGCACCTAATAAAGAGTTAATAACTCAAATGACTCAACCTATGGTTATTCTCTTAGAAAGACACTAAATTTTAATTTTTACTTTAAAAGTTACTCAATTATGAGTTCTTTTCTCATAATGTTATTCAACTTTATTTTTTATTTCAAAAATTACTCAACTATAAATGTCTTACTTATAAAATCATTCAAGTTATTTAATTAATTTTTTTAATTAAAATTTGCTAAAATATAATTTTATTTAACACAAAAAATTTAAGAAATAAAAAAGACGTTCATTTAAACAATCAATTTAATGACCCATCCATATCCAAATTCTATTTAAATGGCTTAAATATTTTTTTTTATTTCTTAAATTTTGATTTTACGACTATTTTTGGCAATTTTTCTTGTCCAATGATTACTCTATAATTTAAAGTATATATAGTCATTGAGATCATCAATTAATATCCTAAAATCACAATTATTTGATTGTACAATTTTTGCTGCTAATTTTACCTCTTCGCAGTGTATATATTATAATGTTACTAATGTTTAATGACATTTGCTAATGTTTTGTGCCATATCATTTTAGTTTAAAATCTTTAACGTTCCCTTTTATCAACTTATTAGGAATAAAATTCACTGTATTTATTTGATGCATGTGTATATTATGCAGGTGGTAATATAAAAATTTACATTATGATAGAAAAATTCATTCAGTAAATAAGTGTCACGTTGAAAGTTAATTAAATTTAATTAATTAAATGAATAGTATTCTGAAAATCTTAAAAATTAATATTAACATTATAAGTGAATTGATATAAACTATTTATGATATTATAAATTTTCGGAGGATTAAATGTAAGTAAACATGAGAATATGTCATTATATGGTTCAAATGATTTTTTTTTTTAGAATTATGGTTTTAAATAAAATTTCATGTTAGTAAATTTTAATGAAAAAATTAATTAAATTGGTTGAGTGAATTTGTAAGTGAAACGCTTATAGTTAAGTGACTTTTAAAATAAAAATCAAAGTTAGTGACTTTATGAGAGAATGAACTATTAGTTGAGTGACTTTTGAAGTACTCCCTCCGTTCCATTTTACCCGTCTCAAATTTTCTAATTTGGTGTCCCATTTTACTTGTCCTATTTTACTTATCAAGATAAAATATTTTTTTTTCTCATTATACCCTTAGTGTAATTGATGACTACTTGTTATTAGCATTTTTAAAAAATATTATAAAAAGGAGCACCATTAAAAATATAAATGATACTTTGGTATTAATCATCCATCAATATTGAAACTAACAACTAGACACAATTAAGAAGAATAAAATGATAAAATTATATTAATAATCATTGTTTTCTTAATAATTATGTTATCTCAATTTGAGATGGATAAAATAGGACAAGAAAGTAAAAGATAAAATTTAGTGACGTGTGAGAGAAAAAGTTATAACCTGAGTGACCATTTGAGTTACTTAACTCACCTAATAAATATATAGTTAAATATCTTCTTGTTCCAATTATCTTTCCTTCTTCAAACTTCAATTATCCAATTCTCTCTCACTTCAACAAAATTTTCTGAACAAATATTTATATCATTCATAGCTTTGTAAGAAAACTGTGAATATTCAATATTGTAAATTTTGTGACTGAAACTATGAATTGTTGATTTTTGGAGTTCTGCTGAAGATTAATATCCTTTTTTCTGGAAAACTTTGTAATTCAGGTGTGACATACTCCTTCGATTCACTTTTACTTGTCACGTTTCGCTTCATAAAAGATAGTTTGACTAATTTACTAAGCTAAATTGATTTAGATTCATTCAATATTTTGGTTTGAAATCTATGTGAAAAATAATATAAGTTGGAATTCGTCTCATATATTAATATGATGAAAAAAATTTATCTTAAAATGTTGATCAAATTTTATATAATTTAACTGTCGAGAAGCTAAATGTGATAAGTAAAAGTGTATTAAGAGAATACTATATATGGACTTCCTAAAAGAAAAATACCTTCTGAATAGTTTCTATGATCACTCTATGTAATTTATTAAACTGGTTTAGGCTTGTAGTTACCCAGAGGAATAGGTGTAGTAGTTCCATGGGAACCCATTGGCAAAGTTAGAAATTTCATTAAGGATGTTCAAGATTTAATATATCAGTATATAAAGTGGTTTTTTGATCTGTATACTTCGTATAATTTTTTATATACATAGTATAATTTTTCGATAAAGAGTATTCAACTGGTCACCCTTCCCCACATGTAGCTACACCTTTGCTTCCCGCCTGTAAGTTACCAAGTAACTGGTTGGAGGAAGCTAGAGGCGAAGCTAGAATTTCACCAAGCGAGTCAAAATATAAAAAAGTAAATCTGCAACGAAGAAGTCTAGGGGTGTCAATATGTAATATATATACATAAAACAAATACTTTTACCAAGTACCAACTGTAAAAAGGAAATTAGTATCAAGTGTTTGGTCAAAGTATAAGAGCGGTTATTCTTTTATAATTTCATTAACCAATATATTGGATTACAATCTAATTGTTGTTCCTTGTACCTCGATTATTGTTGTTTTGTTGTAGTTCCTGTTCTGTTGCTATTTGTTGTTTCTTGTTACTAGTTGTTGTTTGTTGTACTTCCATTACTTCTTTCCTTGGAATGTTTTTCTTGAGCCAAGGATCTATCGGAAACAGTCTCTCTACTTCTCAAGTAGGGGTTAGGTCTGCGTACACTCTACCTTCTCTAGACTCCATTTTGTGGGATTGTTCTAGGTATGTTGTTGTTGTTATATAATCTAATCGTTGTGTAATGGATTTCAAATTAGGCAAAATGAGCTCTCTGCAAGGGCCTGTTGTTTGCCCTCTTTTTTGTGGAAACCGAACAGGGGCCATCCATTCATCTATAGTGAAGGCTAAGATGCTGAGGAGTGAGTTATGGGGGTTTAATGGGATAACTAACCGGCGGGTTAATGTGACTCTACTACCACGATCACGTGTAAGCAAGTTTATCCGATGCAGTTTCAGTTCATCATCAAATGACAATGGTAGTATGGCCGAAAATTTTAATGAAAGTGATGCTGATTATGTGAATTCTAGCGTGGTTGAAGCTGGTATGTTGATTTTCTTGTTCAGTGTGATATTTCTGCTTTGCGTTTGACATTTTGTTTGCTGTATAGATGTGTGTTGGTTGCTTTCGTACAAGTGGATAAAACTATATCTCACTTAACGTTGATTGGAAACA